>PYHW01010392.1:93071-177025 GCA_013186435.1 Turdus rufiventris | reverse complement strand
TCTTCCAGCACTCCTTATTTACAAGCATGAATGAGGGTATATCCACATAAGTTTTGTACTGTCTCAACCCTTTCAATAAAAACAAAAGCAGTAATAAATTGTGTCATCAACAAAACAATACTCCATGGTCTAGCTTGTTGGCACAATGAATGCTTTCATGTTTATGTTGCATTTGATAGGCACAAATGGCATCTTTATGTTTTCTGTCTGATTTACTGAATTCTTTGGGTGTCCCAATATTATGGAATGAAATGATGCAGAGAACAGTTTTGGAGGCCGAGCAGGTTGGGTTTGCAAGTTAGATAGCTGAGCAGAAATGAATGGCTGGAAGTGTGTGAGAGGAAGAACTCAATGGGGTTTGTTCAGATGGATTTGGAGGTCAGAAGTGAAGACTAGGGAGGTGAGGGAGGTATGAGAAGATCATAGGCCGAAAAGCTTAGAACTCCAAATCAATAGTCACTATTGCTACTACTTGGTTTTATTTCATTACTAGTTGGGTTATAAGCCAAAATAAATTCAAACCTTGGCTGTGAATGAGATGTTTGAGCTGTGTTAGACTGCTCCTTCAATTGTTACTCTTAGAAACTAGATTTTTTTATTGTCTTGGTAATGCTTAAGGTAATCTGTGGCAATCTTTAACAGAGGTGTAATGAAACTGGTGGAGTGGGGAAAGTAAGACACATGGAAAGTAAAATTACCTGTAGTCCCAAACTATGGTATCAGATCTACTCTGGAGTTACTAGTTAGGCTTTTTGCTTGGATTTATTCTCTCTCTTTGAAGATTTATTTCCACAGGTGCAATAGTTGTAGGCACTTCTCTCTTTCAGAATATGCAGTTGGGTCGTGTCAGCTGGTAAAAGATCTTGTGACTGCTCTCTTCTTCTGCCCAGAACTGTTTCCAAGTCCCTCTGGCAATCTTTACCCAGGTCATACTGGGGTCATCACCGTTTCAGAAGACAGTATGCATGGGAGCACTGTGAGATCAAGAAGCATTTGCAGATCATGAATAATATTTGGGAAACCTAATTGTGGTGTTGTCAGCTATTCATAGGTGAATGTGGCTCCCATTTAAGTTTGATCTGTAGAAGAGATTGGTTTGCTGGCTTTTGTAGCTGTCTCATAGTCCTCTAGCTCAAATTATAAAGGATCAAAGATGTGTGTATGTGATTTGGATAGAAAGTCCCAAGTTAAAACTTTGGTATTGGTCCAAATAAACTCAGCTCTATCAAAATTACCACTTTTCTGTGCATAGAGCTGCCTATAATTCGCACTGTTGTGCTTAGAGAATGGTTTTGTCTTGCTAACCTTTAGCATGTTGGTGCTCATTAGAAACAATCCATAACAGTGAGTGATCTCTCCTGATAAAGGTGCTTAGTGTCTTGAGGGGATTCTTCAAGGGCCATATAAAATACAGCATTATACTGCCTCCTGTGCAGATGCAATCAACTTGAAACATCTGGAATTTGCCCCAGACAACTCAGCAAAGGAGGTCCAATAACCTTCATGTCCCCAGTGAACCCACTGGTCAGTTCACATTCTTGTTTATGGTTTGAAGTTTTGCCTAAGGGTTCTATGGTCAAGCATAAAATAATACTGATATCAAAATGAAAGAGGAACAGTAAAAAAATATTATTTTCTAAACCCTGAATGTATGCAGTAGTTAAGGATGCTGTAGCTTTTAACATTTTAAAAACACTGATGAAAATAGTCTCCAAAATGAACCTTGCAACTGGATAGACTTGCAGAGTCCTACTAGCACAGTGGGAAAATAGCTGTCTCCTCAGTACTTCATAACACTTTCTGCCCAAGGGTGTGTGCATGTTTTTAAGTCAAAAATTGTAGTGTAACAAAAAGCCTCGGCTTTCTCCATACAAAACTTCTATACAAAATTCAGCCTGGAGCATATTCTCTCAGTAGCCAAGTTATCAAGCCCTTGAACTCTTACTTTTTAAGTGGGAAAATATGATCGGTTTCTAACAGTACAGCCGATCCATTGTAATAAAAAACATTTCATTAGCTTAAAATTTCTTTACACAACGAATAGCAATTTAAATTTAATGAAACACTTAAACTTTATTGATGTGTGGATGAAATTAGTGTTGGGCTTGTTCAGCAGTTGAAGTAATTCAAAAATATTAAAAGCCTTTACTTTGAACTGTGAAAAATCTTAAGCTTTCCAGTTATTGTGGGTCACTCCTGAGTCAAGATAGCTCCCGAATGTTGATTTTGGATTAAATAATTTTTAAGAATCTATTGTTCAGGTCATGTAGAAACATTCTTCATTTCAAATCCATGCCCTTTTCAAAATGCTGGAGGGATTCAGTACAACTTGGAAATGAAAAAAACGATGAAATAGTAACACTGGAAGTCAGTGCAAGTTCTTACCGTCACACTAATAAATAGGATTACTATTCTCATCGAATACTGTATGTGTCCTAAAACAATTTTCTTTGATTTTCTCCTTTCTCATAGCAGACTGAAAGACAGTAAGGTGGCGTGGGTTTTTTTGGGGGTTTTTTTTGTTTAATTGTTGAGGTTTGATTGGGTGGTTTTGTTGTTGGGATTTTGGTTGGTTTTCATTTTCTGCGGTAACATCTGTAAAAGCTGCTGTTACCTGCTTCCAACTCCCTGGTTATTTAGGCAGACAGATAGGTAAAGCTATACATAAAATTCAATTTAGAGCATTTTTACCATAAATTTAAGGTATACTCTTGTAAGTAATTATTCCTGATATGCTTATCTACATGCATTTGACTGCAGTACATGTTGCAGTTTTTAAATATGTACGTTGGTGGAAGTAAGGGCTGACTGAACGGCAAAATGGTGATTACCCCTTCAAGGTCATCCCAAGTTACCAAGTCTGTGGAAAAAGAGCCAAATAAACAACAACTAGATTTTACCATAGAAATCAAATTTCAGAATTTGGTGAAATGAAGCAGAGCACAACCTCCTACTACATTTTCCAAAGAATCCACTGAATCTGTAATCAAAGTCCCTTTCTTCAGTCAGCTTTTTCCCATGACTCGATACTTCCATCATGCCTACTAAATACTGCTCCCTATTAGTGTCTCTAAGTTAATACAGTGGCTTTGATTTGGTTGCCAATTTGCTGAATTTAGTTACTAAAGACAAATAAAAATTTCATATACTTTCATGTATTTCACGTATAATTGGCACACAAAGCAATCTGGAAGAAAGTCTGTAAAAATATTAAGAACTGGTTCTGTGCTTTTTTTTCATTGTGGTGACTGCTTGCATTTTTGAGTTAAGAATATTCCCAGATCTTTGTAGAATCAGGTTCCAAAAGTATTGAGTTTTTTATGTTGTGTATTGCCACTTGCTTGTTATCGTTATACATTTGTATAATTCAATAGAAATATCAACTTTCAAAAAAATCATCAGTGTTAAAAACAAAACATACTGTAAGAAACATAAAAATTGAGCATCTTAGTGCTGCTCATAAGCTTTTTCTCAAAGCACCACTTCAGAAGTTGCTTACTTTAAAACAAGATTTTTTTAAAAGTTCATACTCTACTTTCTCTTGCCATTTTGCCTTTTCTTTTACTTACCCGAGTGTATCGGTCCTAAGTCACTCTAATGAATGCAGGACATGTTTCACAGGTAATTAAATTTTTTTCAGTAACTTGAAGGTTAGAGAGATGCAGAGCAAAACTGGACACTAAAATTATTAGTGTCTGTATTGTTCCAAACACTTTATTTGTGAAATTAGTCTCTTTTGGATCAATTGACTTCAGTTTTCTCATTTCTTATAATAATAATATTTGAGTGACAACCAAAGTAAATTCATAAACATAGTATATCTCTAAGCCCATTCTTCATTTATGAAATTGCTGTCATTTTGCATTTGACAGGCTATTATTACAGTACCAGTGACTTGAGGAATTATGAGAAGAACACACAGTTTCCTGAGTGAGTCTGTGTTTTGAAAGGTTTTAATAATTTTAGGTTTTATAAAATCATGAAAGGACACCTTCAGGGTGCCTTAAAAATGATGTGTTTGAAAGAAATAAATTAATATTCTTGCAGACTATGCTTGGTTTGTGTTAATGAAAGGAAATACTGCTTGAGATTTTTGGATTCGACTGTTCTCAGTTTTGATAGAGTTGTTGATTTTTGGTCTCGCTTACAATTAAAAGAGTAACTGGATTTTCCTGTTGAATTGGTCATCCTGTATCATTATGGGGTGAATAGAGCTGCACTCTTTTATCTGTGGAACACCTTCTTAAACTGATGTTCTTCTCATTACATAAGTCTTCCTGTGTGGGGACCTCTGGGGGCAGTCTGAAGCGGTTAGTCTGTGTTGCTGACTTTGACCCCCGCTGAACCACTGTACTTGTGACTTCACTTCTGTAAAGTGAGAGAGGTCTGGAAGTGGCAAGGACCCCCAAGTGTGATGAGTTATCACGCTCAGGCTTTTGGAAGCCTCTGTCAAAGTTGTCACGGGGTACAACTGGTTGTTTTTTTTCTTAAGAGGCTCGCTTGTGAAGAATTTGGAAAATAATTGGCAAACAGGTTATATTACTGGAAATTATATGAGTGCCAGGCTTCAGAGGTATGTAGGCACCAGTTTTACAAGATGATGATGCTCTTCATTTGTCTGCCACCCACCAGCTGGTCTGTTTATCAATTTTTCTTAAATCTGAAAAAAAAAAATAGGAAGAGCTTTTAAGCAGCAGAGCTCTTTATTGGTCAGCACAATCAAACTTTATTTCAGGAAAAAACTGTTGATGCACACGGCTGTTTGAAAATATATCCAATACATAGCAAATATTTATATACACTTGTAGTCTGTTCCCTCTTATGAGCGATATTGTGTCAGTGTTTCTTTCACCTACAGACTTTGGAAACTTAAGAAGGTTCTGTGACCAGGAAGGAGCCATTAAGTTTCCGCTCTGCTACATTTCCTGGATACACACAGAGGATCAATGTCCTGTCTTACAAATTGCTAGAATCAGTGGGAACCTAGTCATACCAGGGACGTGTGTCCTGTTTTTAACACCTTCCCTGATGTCTATTAATAGTGTCTGCTTTATCAAAAGAAAATCCTTTAGCATTAAAATTATTCTGATAGTGGAAATCCAGTGATAGTAAAACTTAGATACCTAATGCTATAACATTTATATGCTGAAAATCAAGGGGGCAGAGGGAAGAATTTTGTTAAAAACTTTTCTTCTGGAAAATGAAGCAGCATTCTACAGTAAATGGATTGCTGGTAGATAAAGTTCAGGTAATACTGAGTCATCCTAGATGTATTCATTTTTATGTCAAGAAGGAGGGTTTGTTATATCTTGAGTATCTCACATAAATTTCATTCTTCAGAACCTGTTTTTTTCCATTCAGGAAGAAAAATGGGTTTGGTTTAGATGTTATGTTTTAGCTGGGTGAAATGTCTTTTCTTGTAGCACAGGTTGTTTTTTTTCATCTTCCTCAAACCACCTACTTTAGTATCTAATAGTTGTAATTAATTTCTACTGTTAAGTTTCCCCTTAAGTCAAACATATAGCCACTTGAATTCAACAACAACGAAAAGAAGACTCAACATCCCCAAAGCTGTTAATGCTGAAGTAGAAATGGTAAGGCATTTTTTTAAGTAATGCTAAATCTATAGAGCAGCACACTGTTAGCTGTGAAGTGTTTGTATTCTTGTTCTGACACCAGGTCAAATTTCTGTGGGTCATGTATCTCAAGTGCTGGGTTCTTCTAAGGATCATCCATGCATTTCTTTACCAGTGGTGATTTGAGCTAAAACATGTGTATGCTTAGATGGAGAAGTATGAATGGCTGTAACCTCTGAAGTAGGTATTTTTTTACATTAGTGTGTTGGAGTTTTTTAAGGGGTTTGGGACTTTTTTGTTTGTTGTTCTTTCACCATTTACATTCTTTGTTACCTGATTTGTGTTTTGAGATTTGGCTGATTCTGCAATAATTTGAGTAATTTGAGAGTCTTCATGGTTCAATTCTAAGGATGATATGCAGCATCTTTTGCTCAAGACCTTCATGTCTGGATTGGTAAAATTCCCTTTATACTTTGTTACTGTGTTTGGAAGAAGTAAAAATAATTCAGTCTCTTAACAAAATCCTTGCAAGAACATGCATACATATCAAATTGGCCTTCAGCCACCTGCTCTTCTTTTAAACATTTGATGCTATCAAACACCTCTCCTTCCCAAATGAAGCACTGTTGGGTTTCACATTTTCTGTTGCAGTCTTTCACAATTACAGATTTTGCTCCTTCTTAATATTAAAGAAAATTCTTTTCTAGCCCATCCCAGAAGCAGTGGAGTTTAATATCTGTAAGGAAAGCAGCAATATTGGTTAAACCTCTTCAACCATCCCTCAGATCATTCTGTGGTTTAAATGAGGTAGCAGAAAGTTCAGCCTCACCAGCTTTAATTTTAAAGATATCTCAGTTTGGGCTATACAAGGAGGCACAGAACCAGTATTATTCTCTTGGTGTTTCCCTCTTGTAGACTGAATTTAATTCAGAGACTAAGGTATTAATTGCAGTATTGGCAGTCTTTAGAGCTCCTGCTACTCCAAGGCAGCTGAAACACAGAAACTTTCAGGTTCTTTGAATGTCAAGACATAATTTCTATTGATTGAATTAAAATAGTTCAAAAACTACAGGTAACAGGTAACATAAGCCTGAAAGGCCTTCACATTTAACATTTTTAGAATTTAGTTTTGTTGCTACTTATGTCAGGTCCTTCAAATGACATTCACTGTGTTAGATAAACACACTACCATGGCTGAAAATAAGTGCAAGGTGACTAATTGAAAGATGTAACATTCTGGCCTTCAGATCTCAAAATATTTAGAAAGGTTCTGGCTTTGCATGATCAGCCTCTTCCCTTGCATCAGAACTGTTGTTTGTAAAAGCACTTGGCCTTATAAGTTACCAGTAATATCTTCATTAAATTTCAATTATTGATAGCTATTTTTTAGGTCACTACTAGTTCTTGGGACTTTTTCTCAGATTCCTAAGGCATTCTATATTTAATTACCATGACATATGCAGACAAGAATCTCAAGAAAACATTAATCTGATTCACAGTTTAATTAGTATGGAGCTAGTAAGAACAATAGATTTATCAAAACATTTCAGTTTTACCAAGAAAAAACTGCTAATGAACTATTTATAGCACACACACTTGTATCTATTTTTGTCAGTAGTCTAAGGACTGACTTAGGACAAATGGGTTAAAAAACAGGAAATGTGGTTAAATAAGTGGGTAATCTCTCCAGAGAGTTTCCAGTTTGCCTACACGTTCACATTTTCTTCTTAATATACTTTCAAAACAACATTAAGTACAGTACCTTGAAATCCATCTCTGTTTAAAGGAGGGAATGTTTCCAGCAATAGCAGGAAGTGGCCTAGTGAGAAATTTCACATTCTCGTTTAAACTGAAATGAGCTTCTGGAGTCCCTGTTTTTAAGTGGGTTTTTCTGCTTTGATGACAATGGAGCAGTTGTGTGACATTGAACTTGGCTCAGGTGTATCATAAGGATCCATAAAACTCTGTGAATGCTGTAATTATGTCTTTCATTCTAGACCAGTTTTAAATAATTACTTTCCTCTAATTTACCTTTTACTTATATGTGTATTTCTTATGTATGTATTTATTTTTATGGTATTTATGGTATTATCTGTATTTATTTGGTAATATATCATGCACATATTTTAAAAAATATTTATAATCATGTGTGAAGGTTAGAAAATAGTGTTATTTTACTGAACATGATAATGTCCATTTAAACCTCTAAGAGGTGGTGTCTTTATTTCTTTGGGCAAACAGAAGCAATAAGTATATGAAAGCCATTATTTGCACTGCTATATATTTTGGTTTTGACAGCTACTAATTGTTAACCTTTTTTTAATCAACTTGAAAAATATTAGTGAGTCAAAATGAGGAGGAAATATAATACACAAATAAGGCCACTTAGGGGGTGGTAAAGGTTGTGACCCAGTAGATCTATATTTTGAGCGCTATTGCCAGATATATGATCTGCTCTTAGCACCCTACAAGCGGTTTTCTGGCAATGTTTTTATCCATGGTAGACAACAAAGCATGATAGCAAAAGTATTTTTAGTAATTAGGAGGAAACAAGCAGGCTTGTCTAGCTGCCTTAATTTAGAAAACAGGCCAGTGGTAGTACCGTTAGCTGAAGCTGATTTCCTATCAACTGTCTTTTAAGGGAGAAACCTTTCGTTGCTGTAAAGAATAAAGGTGAGCTGCTTTGTTATGTCCATGGGGAAATTCCAAGTCACATCTCTACTTTTTTTTTTTAATATATATATTTTTTTATCCTCTGTGGGGTGTCAGGTTAGATGATATCACTGTGTGGGTGGGGGCACTTCAGTCAAATAGCATGACATACTCATGTACCAGTGCTGTAGTTCATGAAGGGCTCGTGCATGCAAACAAGTTAGGTCTCTGTCTATTCCTATAGGCTAGGGAACTATCTTGAGAGGTGTAGGCTGCTTGGAAATTAAAAGACTGTTTTTCTAAATGGGGTATCGCATTTACTGTAGTAATTGCAAATAGTTGCTAGATTTTAAAATAATTTCCGAGAAACATTAAAGAATTTGGGGCATTTTCTAATGAGGCAAATACACTTTGTTGTTTTGGGAACATACAAAATTAAACAGATTGTCAGTCACATTCTACTTGCCCTGGTTATAGACATTATATTTCTGAACAGTTTTGAGGGCCAGCACCTTTCCTTCAAATGCATTTCATGCAGCCTCAGGCATGCTGTTCTGTGGGTCCCTGTAGATAATGGATGTTAACCTTTTTCATGTCATCCTGGGCACTTGATTCTAATCCAAATTGTTAGGTTTTTTTTTCAAATCCAAGTTAAGTGCTGTGAAAAATTCAAGCAATAAGTTTATTCCTTCATAAATACCTTCCCAATACCAACATAATGTAAGCTGGTTTTTGCTATATGTACTTCACAGTCCAGTACCCTGAGTCTCTGAAATATTTCACATATAAGGTACATTATAAGTCATGTTTATTTGGAATCCTGCACCCTAAAAATAAAAATATTTTGGTGTTCATTTGAATTTTCACTTTTAGTCTGTGCTACTTCCTGTTCATTTCTTGGGATAAGGTGATTGCTAGATCTTTGCGTGTACTGGAAGCGTCAGGCAGTGGTCCATAACTATGGGAAGCCTGGAGTTATCTGTCATCCCATAATTTGAAATTTTTCTACCAAGACACATCTGCACAGATAACCTTTTCTTAAAATTGTTCCAGCAGCTTTTGCATGGAGGCAGTGCAGACTGCTCTACTGACCTGCTGTGACCTCAGACGGTGTTTTACTCTGTAGAACCTCTTCTCCCTCACACCCATTCTGCTTACCTGTTTAAATGTTTGGTGTTTGGAAGGAGATTACTTGATTTTTAGCTGGAAGTTATTGTTTAGATTAGATTGAAAAGTGAAATTCTGTGGGGTGTTTGGGGCAGCTTGGTTTGTCAAGAAGCATCCATCTAAGCTTGAAAATCCTGCATGGGGCAGGACAGGGCTCACTTGGTGTGTTGCAGAGCACAGTCTGTCTTTTCAAGAGCTGCAGAAATACAAATCATTGTTTGTCATCCCAAAAGGAATCTTGCTAGCCCCTACCACTGCTTCTGTAACAGGAGTTGCACTGGGGAAGAGTGTGACCACATTAGAGATTGCACCAGGATAATTTTAGTTGAAACAGGTATTAAATACAGCTATTGCAGCTGCAATGCAGCCAGAACCTAGAGGAAACTTAACAGTTAAAATCAGACTGTTTAAAGAAGTTACATCCACATGGTTTGTGGATACCATTCATTAGTTTCTTTTTTAATGTGCACTGCACAGCACTGATTAACGACTTGCAGTAGATGTGTGCAGCTTTTTTTTTTCCCAACAGTTTCACATAACAGATGAAAAACTTACAGAAGAACTGCAGGAGCTTAACTGACGTGCAGTTCAGAACACTTGAGTGCGACTTGCTGTAAAGTTTGGCATGATATATCTGAAGCTTAGAAATTAACATTTCCAATACTGTTTTGCTTAAATCTGACAATAGGGTATATGTAACTGAAAAGGATATATATAAAAAAAATTTAAAAGCCAGTTCTTTCATTAAAACAGAGCAGATTAAATACTTTTTGCATTTGCCCTCCTCTAAACTTACCATCAGAATAGGAAATGGAATGTCCAGGAACAGGCAATTATTGGTGTTGTGCAGCTAGGTATGAAAAATATTAATCTTTTTAGATCACCAAATTCTGTACATTACTGTATTTTCAGGAAAGTTTTCATTAAAAAGTAATGAGGAAAAAAAAGAGGTTTCAGACTGATTGACTGTTACTGGCGTAACCCACCAAACAGAACAATAAATTGTAAAAAATAGTGTGTACAATTGGATGTGCCTTAAAATGCAAAATTTCAGACTCCCAGGCATCAGTTTTCCTATCTCTACCAAGTCATGCTCAAGCCTCAAGGCCAACAAATTTAGTGCTCTCTTTTCAGAAGCGCTAAGAAACATTGCTACCACCAGCAGCAGTTGCTTGCCCAGTTAAGTATTGACCTCCTACAGAATGGTTTTAGAATGCTCTCAGTTGTTCCCTAAATTGATGGCTCTGTGCCTACCCAACATTCATTTCTGTTTCAGTCCCTCAGAGCTTAGGTTTCTAATAAGTCAATAAGTGAAACAAGTCTGGTAGCTTAGTCAACATCTTAAGAATTGTTCAGTCTTTGCTTTATTAAAAAAAAAAAAAAAAAAAAAAAAAAAAAAGTGGCAGCTATCATACTGTAAAATTTCCTGCGGATGGTTTTTCTAGTTCCTCCAGAGAGGAACAGCAGCTTTCAAAATTCCTGCATGATTTCTCTTTAGCCAAATTTTCCTTTTTCTTTTCTTTTGACCCTTCATAGCCTTTTATCCTCTGTCTGGTTTACTGCTGATAAGCAGAGGTAGCTGCTGACATCACCTGCTTTTTCTAAACAGTTATGTGAATTTATCCTCTCCTCCTTTTTGCCCAAGAGACAAGTGAAAAGGCTGGTTTGGTGGTTCCTATCTCACAAGAGTTAAAAGTGTGTCAAACTCGGTGTGCCTGGGTTAAAATTTCCTGTGTGTTTCAGTTGTCCTCACTGAATTTCAGTTCATTCTTTGAACTCTTGAATCTGCAGAAGGCTTAAAAGATGTTTGAAGCTCATATCATCTTTCATGCTATCAATTTACTGTAGAAGGACTGGGAACATTTGAAGATCCAAGTTAGCTTCTGGCACATAAAAAGCAGCCTGTGGAGTTCAGTTTTGCTATGTGTGCAACCTTTGCTCTTTTCTTGCATGCAAGTTTTTGTAGCCTCTGTGTGTTTTAGAATTACACAATGTGGTATTGGAGTCCCTACTCTTGCATGCTTATTCAGTCACTTCGGGGGTTTCGTAGTATAACAATGTCATATAAGTACTTGGGGGAACCAGATCTCTGAGAATTACAAGTGGGACAACTGGTAGCACCTACACCATCTGAAGATCTCCTGAATGACTCCTGTATTGGCAAGCTAAAAGTTTGGTTTCTGTTAATCCTCAGAACCACAAACCTTTTTCCCTTCTGCTTTTCCCATCATTCACACAGTCATCCTTGCTACAGCTTTACAGTGTTGCTAAAATTGCTTTGAAACATAGTCTGACACATTCAAGTTGGAAAGAAAAAAAAAATTAATCGATGGTATGAATTGGAGGTTAATGGATAATTTTTTTACATGTTTCTCTGGTAGAAAGTACAGTGGAGAGTCCAAAATTGGAAGATGCTATTTTAGAATTTCTGTCAGCCATTGTGATAGCTGAAAATGTCCTTCATTTTTATGTCTTAAGTCTTCCCATCCGTTTTTCTTTAGAGCAATGCTGGGCTTTGTTAGTGGCAGCTAGAATTCCAGCAAGTCAGTCTTTGGTATTAAGAATAGAGTGGGAGTGGAATGCATTTATGTTGTAACAGAATAATAACATTTTCCTTAGAGAAATTGCAAGGGCTTGTTGAGACTTTCTTTAACACATTTCTGTCAGAAGCAGTGGAAAGGCATTGTATTTGTGCTTCAATATGCTAAATAAGAGGTATTTTAGACTTAAGAATGTTATGTTTCACTTGATTAGCCTAATAGTTGCAACCTACAGTTACATGGTGCATTAGCTTTCAGTGCTGTATAATAGGACTGGCAGCATGGTGTCCCAAAAACTGTAATTGCGTGGGCTGCTGAACAGTTGTAGAGAAAGCTGCACAAAAATTCTCTTCTAGACAGAATTTCTTCATTTTGAAATGAATTTCACAACAAATTCACAGTTGGATGCCACTGCTTGTATTTCCAGTGATTCATACTCCAGAAAAGTAATACTTAGCTTCAGCAACAGTACAGTGATATAAATCAGAAATTGGATATTTTTTAATTGTAACTTTTCAAAATATAGTACAGTTATTAACTATGCCTGCAGGTCCTGACATTCCAGTATGTTTGGCCTTGTCTCTACATCCAAAAATTAAATCCTTCACAAATAAGACAAAAGGAAGGGCTGGGGGGAAATACTCTTTTTACTCTTTCTATTTGTGGTAGGAAACATCCCCCGCAATAGCAATAATTGTCATAAAACCACATATTTCATAGCTTTGCTAGAGCAAACCTTTACACAGTGACCTTTAATTTCCAGCCTAACTTCACTGATGGTCAGTTCATTCATACCTTTCTTTCTTTCTTGTGCCTGTGTTGTTCTTTGCCTTCTTTCCCTGTCTGGTTCCGCTAACTGGCATTTTTAGAGTGCAATTGCATGTTCTTTCTGTGTTTGGCTTGTTTAGCTTACCAAGACAAGGTCTTTCAGGTTATTAAATGCTGCAGTTAAGGTAACTGCAGTTTCATATACATAGACTGTCTCTAAACTGCATAACTTTGCACAGTTTGTGCTGAATTATTTGCTCTTAAATTGTGTCGAAGAAACTGAGGAAATGTTTGTGTTGGTACTGAGCTCCCTCATCTTGCAGTCATTGCAGGAATGAGCCTGCTATGAAAGGTCAGGAACACCTAATTATTTCTTCCAATCCCGATAGCAGTAATCTCCTTTAAGTTCTCAGCTCACCCATTTGTCCTTGTGTGTGGTACAAGGATGGAAGATAAAATATGCCTGCTTATGCCCTTTCACTGAGGTTTAAGTTAACAATTTTATCAGCTGGGATAGGCTAACAGTGTGCTTTACTAAGCTACTCTCACTTCACTTTTACCATAGCTTCTACCTCCATTCCATTTACTGAATTCATTCTGAGCTCTGGCATAAATAACCATTTACTTTAGGTGAGAACCATCAGACAATGGTGTCCAACACGTGGTGCTAAAGTTGCTGATATTAGTATTTCATGCTTTCAGAAATTAACAGTACTTACGTAGTTATAGCAGTGATGACAACTTGGTAACTAACTCTTCATGAAATAGGTTATAGAAAATTTCTGCAGATATAGTGATAGGAACTTTTACTAGCACAGTCAAAAGCTGTTTAGTTTGGGTGCTTACAGCAGCAAACTTAGCAGCTCCTACCCCGAGCCAAGTTGCATGAATACATGAGAAGAGGCACGCTACCTTGGGGGTTTAGATGGAACAGGTAGGAAATGAGGATTGTTCCTTGGAACCACATAACCCTCTTACACAACCCACTTCAGTCTCTATCCACTCCAGCTTTTCACTCACCTCCTTGATAACACTTCTTCCCAGCTCAGCCTGCTGGCCACCTCTGCAGGAGACACACATGCCCTCTCTACTTTCCTTACTGCTCCCCAGCAGTAGCAGGATTTGAGTGAGATACTTTGTTAAGGAGCACTCATTTGGGTCAAAGAAATGCTGCCTAGGTCACAACTGAAATTTTGATTGACTAAGGAACATACCATGGCAATGGTCAAGAAGGAAGGTTGGCAAGGTCTTAATCTTGTGAAGCAGTGGTGCAAAGGTAAAATCACAGTTCCTGCATGAAAGATCCTACTGTCACAAGATGAGGCTGGTAGGCAGCCAAAAGCTTAATACCACTTAGGTTTACAGACCAAAAGCACCCTGAGGTTAACTACAAATAAGCTCCCAAATTCACCCTGTACCTCTTGATGTGATTTGTATACCATTGTTCAGTGTCTGGTCAAGTTGTATTTGCTTCTGGAGTGTGATAGAAATTTTTACCTCTGTGGTATGAAGTGTATAGACAATTTAAGCAGGGGTAGAGTGAAGTAAAAGAAGGAAAACAGTAGAAGAGGAAAAAGGAAGGGGGTGTTGCATTTCCACATGTACCTGTGTTCTTTTGGTGTGGTTCGAGTGTTGGTGTGTAACATTCTTGCTTTGTTTTGCAAGGTTATAGGGCAGGAGAAAAAAAGTCAGTTTCATAAAATTTCTGATGTTGCTTTATTCCTCCCTCACTTCCTTGCTAAGATGAAAGAAATTTTAAGTTTGCAACCTGGTATACAATACTGTTTGACTTGTCATTGGGTTAATTTAAATGGAAAAAAAAACTACTGAGATTTTCAAGGGGATGAATAGAGGCAAAGAGAAAAGGCACTAGAGATGTTTTGGAATGCATGGAGAAAGGCTTGTGTTTTTCTAACGTCCAGGCTGCATCCCATTGCACATCCTAGGTGTTTGTTCCTCATGCAAGACAGTCCTGTCGTCCTTGCGTCCTACTTCTATAAATTATTTATCTGTAATTGTCTAACAAAGAAAAAGTGTCACCTTTTTATATCTTGAAGCAAGTTGTGGGATCAATGGTTAAAGATACAAGCATGACTGACTGAGGTGGCAGTAGTGAGATACTACTCTTCCATAGAATAGCTCATTTTGATGATCTTGGGTAACCCCTTTCAAAGCTGTGTTTTGTAACAGGACTAAGTTTCTGCATCAGTGTTATCTGAGGAAAGGTGGAGCAAGTAAGATGAACTGATTAAAAGTTCACTTTGTAATTTTTATAGCATTAGCCTTAATCACACTGTGATCTCTGAGCTGTGTGGTCTCACCAGTCTTTGTCCATGATTCTTGTATTTTACTGTTGATTGAATATATTGAAGGGAGGGATGGGGTCATTGCACTTTCTCTGATTTGTGGTAGACTAATCAAAATCAGAAGCTGAGGTTATGTGGATCACCCCCTCTCATTACTTTGTATTTCCAGAATTTATGCACACTTTAATGAGTTGAATGCTTTCTAATTTTCCCTCGCCTACAAGGTGAAGGAGCCATAAAAACAAGTGAGGCAGTTTTAGATTTTAGCCTATTTTAAATCTTAGACGACTGGAGTGCAGGCTGGGAGAGTTACAGAATTACAGCAGCAAAGAGTACTAGGAGCCTATCCTAACTAAAGAACACACTGCTGGATGTTCTAATGTTTAGAATTCACTTCTTAGTGTAAATTGACAAGCATTTCATAACTTTGGCAAGAAAATGCTTATTTGACTTCTCCACCTTCCCCAAAAGGAAATTTCTACTAAGGCATGACATCTCCTATAAACTGCCATGAGTAATATATTCTGAACCTCTTTCAGATAAACAAGAGACCTTCCTATTCCTATCTACAATAATTCACAGATAGAGAAGCTGATAAAGTAGTAAGATCTTGAAGACTGTCATACAACAAAGCCTCTTGACTTTGTTCTTTAGAACTTATCAAACCGTGGTGCATGTTCTGTGCCATGGTGTGTGTATTCTAGCAAAACATCCAGAATCTATTTTTTAATAATAGCTAGTTTTTTATTAAATTGCAAAGTTGGTGAAATTATGTTGCTAGAGAAGAATATTAAAACAGGAACCTACTGGCTTTTTTAAACCTTCTGCTGTAAGGAAATGTGCCTTTCTCCATTTGATTTGAAAAAGGAAATAGACTGGTGGTGTGGCTATGGAACTTTCTCTTTCTGCCTCTGATTGCAAAAGTTTAGTAAAAAATGAAAATAAAAAGTACAGTATTGAACAGCAGAATATTATGATGTTGTTGTGACAACAGAATGAAAGTAATTATTTTGCTTCTTCTGTTTCAGGTGTCAGAAACTACTTGAAAGAAGCATTAGTGAATATCATTGCTGTGCATGCAGAGGTGAGGAGAAGCTTCAGGTTGTTTCATGCTTATATTTACATGATTTCAGTGTACTTTTCCTGGTAAATCCTGGCTTTCACCAGGGTTTTTCACCTGTTTATTGAAGTGTCTTCATTATAGATGAGTTTTAGATTAGGTTTAGCCAACCTGTTATATAACAGATAACTTTTTTTTTTTATGGGCAGAAGGAGATGAGTAGTTCCTGTTTATCCTCTCTAACACTCCATTACATCTTTTTGTCTCCGTTATCTGATAAAGAGGAAAGCCAAATTCTAAAGTTAAATTCTCCCTTTCCATGCAGATAATATGTAGATATATGGGTAGTTATGATGCTCTCTTTCTCTGATTATCTTTATTTTCCAAAATATCTGTAAATTAAGTTGTGTTTCACCTTGAAAGAAATGTTCAACATGTGCCACTCAGAATGAAAAACCAATATATGTCAGTCTTCTACATACAATGGAAATAGGAAAGCTAAACCCAGAAAGTTTTATAGTATTTGTGCAGCACAGATACTGCTTGAAATACCTACGTGGGTACTGGCTACCTAGGCTAGGGAGTGCATGTTAAAACATTCTTATAGCATAATAAGCTTGGAGGAGCTGCAGTTATTTAGCCTTTTGGGATTATGTGCAAGAATTTTATGTGTTTTTTTAAATTAGAGCCTGTGTTTTACATAAGCACTCCTTCTAATCATCGAGACTGTTAACTGTTTTCAAGATTTTTTTCTGTTTTAACTGTTTTTTTTCAAGATTACTGTTGCTCCTGGTAGAAGCATTGGGAGTACTACTACTCTTACCTTCCAAAGTACCACAAGTATGGCTGCTCTACCTTTTCCCTGTAATTAAAATACAATGTGATTCACTTGGGCTTTTACTTATCTTATTCCTTCTTAAATTGCAAGAATTAATATAAATTAAAATATTTTGAGGAACTTCAAATTTGACTTGCAGTATTTTTTTATATTATTTCAGTATTAGATAATAGCAGAAGCACTTTCATGGAAGCATTGTGATTTTTACCAAATGCTTCCAAATGAGGGAATAAGAAACACTAAAAACATATGCCAACATGACAGCAATTATTAATATTGTTTTTCAGTGTAGTGGAAATTGATTAAAATGGAAATTAAAAAAAAATTCAAATATGACTTATTGAGCTAGGTTTGTAAGCATGCATACTTGTTAAAATGATGCAGCAGAAAGGTGTATTGCTGTGCTCTCTTCATTGAGACCGATACTGATTCTGGCCTAAATAGCATAACCTCGTAAATTTCTAGATGTGAAATATTATAGAAATATGAGAACGTGTGTCAAGATGAAACTCCCATTTCTGCTGCTGAAATTCTGTTAAGATGGGTCAGGTTTAAGTTTAGTTAGCAAGGCAGCAAGTTTCTGTAATTTGAAACAGCAAAAAAATAACCATCAGATGAACAACAAGGATAGACTCAAACGGAAAGAAAATTGTTTCTCTACCTTTGAATTCAAAGCTGAAATCAAAATAAGGGCTTCTTATTGCAAATTTATGATGATTCACCCTTGCTGAGAATTATTTTTCCTGGATTCTGTAAAGTAACTTCAAGAGTGCTCATTGCAGGCAGAAATACTCTCTTCTCAGCAGAAGATCTTTGGGCATGTTCCTGGTATGTTTGTGTTGAATTGGTCAGCAGTGTTTGGTGCTGAGTAAGATGACCCCTTTCCAGCAGTGATAACAGCTGGTAGCTGACATTTATGGGGTCAGTGTACTTGCCTGTGGTGCAGACTTGCCTTTTGGAATGGTCAGCCTTATGGGATGCCTGCTACACAGTTCTTTATTAAAATCACTGAAAACTCTGCAGGAATCTTTCTTTCTTTGTTTTTGAGGGTTTTTTTCCCTTGTTTATTTTTACACATATGTATTAATATCTTCTGTCAATTACTAAATTTCCTTGTCAGACATGGGATCTAAACTTTGTGTAAAAGCTGAAGTATCCAGCAAAACAATCCACTACTTAATCCTTTAGACTATTTCAAAGCAGAAACTAGGGAAGTGTTTCAAAACTTTATACATTTAATTTTCCTTCTTGTACCACTCCAGTCATGTACTTCAGCTTACATACACGACTCCAGCTTCTAGTGTCATCTTCTCTCCTAGTCCTGTGCAGTTTAATGCAGCTTTATCATCACCTTTAAGCTTTGACACAAGTTTGGTGTGTCTAACCTATAATCTCACTTCCTTCTATATTCCAACCTCTTGGCCTGCATTTTCCCGAATTCTGTATTGAAAAATCATACTTTCTTTTTTTTTTAATCCACAACAATTTCTCACTTCTGTAAAGCTCCCTTTCAGGAAGATTGGTCTCTTCATACTTTGCTTCAAGCATAGATTTAATAATTTTGTGTTGCAGTTACTATTCTGAATATGCCACTTTTAAAAGTTACAGAAATAAACAGTTAAAAAGATGGTCTTGATGCATGGGAAAACCAGCAAGGTTTAATATTTTTTGCCAGGGAACTAATCTAAATGAAAGTCCATTGACACCTTCATACTCACACAGGCTGTCAAATGTTTCTCTGTCATAGAGTATAACAATACTAGCCATTCAACAGTGGTCAAATATAAAGGAGTTTAGAAGAAATAGCAAAATATTGGGTAAAAAGTGGCTGAATGTGTAACTGTATCAGTCAGACAACTGAATTAAAGGTGCTATCTACAAGACAGTGGTCTGACTACCTGCATCCATCAGCCAAAAGCACATATTTTGTAGTTTAGCTGCAAAAGCAAGAAGGTTATCACAAATCACGCAGGCAAATTTACTATTAACAGACAGGATTGGTCGGGATGCAGGGCAAGCATCAAAAGACATCCTTCATATTCTAATTTCTTTTGAGTTTTTTGTATATTGATAATAATGAAGGAGACCTTTCAGTCAAAGAGGCTTATGGTTTTTATTGAAATGTTGGTATTGAAAATATTTCTGTTGATGGAGGTGTTGTGCTCATGATTCTTCTTTCATAAAATTTAGGTGTTTACCATTTCCAAAGACTTAGTTCCTCGGGTGATGTCAAGGGTTGTAGAAGCAGTCTCTGAAGAACTGAGTCGACTGATGCAGTGTGTGTCATCCTTCAGCAAAAATGGAGCTTTACAGGTACCTGAATAGTTCATACTGTCAAACAGCTGAAACTAGAAAACCGAGTATAACAGACAGAGATACAATCTGGGTGTTTGTTTGATTTATTGTAACAGTGAAAGCAAGGAGATAAAAAGGATTAGTTTACAACCTATGTCAGATTTATGGATGAATACCCTTTGGGATACTAGTTCTTGGGTTTGATTATATTTTAGAGTTATCTTTGAGTTAGATGGTATTAAAAGGCTACTTGTATCCTGTGAGATAAAAAGCAACCTAATGATATCTCTTTGAAATGATGTCACATATTCTGTTTGGCCTGACATTAAAAAATCACTTTAAAAGAAAAAAAAAAACATGCAGTGATATTTTGAGATTTAAAAATCCCTAAAACAGGATGCGGTAGGATCCTGTAAGACTTTGCAGGACTAGTCACTTGTTTGTTATACCCTCTGTACAATACCTTGTTGTTGTAACCTGGGAAGAATAGCTTTTCTGTCTTTATTTACAGCTGGATTGGTAGTTCTTGCTATTGGGTAAGCTTTAAAGGACTCTAAGAAAAACACCTTTTTTAAAAAATCCCTTTGAGTCATATTGGTATGGCTGTAACAGAAGAAGAGCAAACTGCCTATATTCATTGTACAGGACAGCATTCTTGCATTATGATGGGAAAATAATTCTCCAGTTGTAAGCCTTGTTTTCCAATGCTGCTAGTAATAGCATTGGAGAGAGAATTAGTATAGGAATATCAGAGCCAAGTGAGATTGACTCCATATTTAAACCAAACCCATTAATAACAACAAAGCTACACCTAAATCCCTTTTTTCTGATTAAACACCCCACTGTAGGGACTTGCTGCCTAAACCCATAATGGAAAGGCTTTTCTCTCCTTACTGTAAGTTTGTCGCTCATGATCATTTTGTGTTCCTCTGAACATGGAAAATCCTGTCTGACAGACAGCAGCAGTGTGAGAATCATCCAAGCCTTGTTAGACTGAACAAAAAATTCTCATTCAAGCCTCACTCTGTATTCCCACGTCCCATGACCCACAGTTTTGCAGGGCTCACCCTTCCTCAAGGTTTATTTAGGCTGTGGTGTTGAGAATGGGGTACTGGTACCTCCTAAAATGTAGAAAAGACTCCAGAATCTTAGGTGCAGGACTTCAAAAAGTCCACAACTCTTGAGCTTGGAGCGCTATACAAAAAGAGGTCAAATACTGTGTGTTGAAAAAAGCATTTCTTAAGAGTATAAAAAATTTGGGTGGCTCTGTTATATTTTGTGCTAGAAAGTTCTAGCTCTAAAAAAGCACAAATTGTAGCTGTCTTCCTACCTAGATGAGGGATGGGGAGATACCTAAAAGACAAAGGCTTTCATTACAAATGGAATTAGTTGTCTGTGTTACATTGTCAAAAGTTTTGTTTTTAAAAATTAACATCATTAGTTGTGTCTAAATGTTACTGTAATCTCTAACTGGATTAAATTTCATCATTATGCTTAAAAGAACAAAATGTAAATTTTTATTAAGTTCACTGTATTTTTAAATGAAATTACTTAATGATCTCTTGCAGAATGTTTCTATTTCATATAAAAGTTGTGATGATAATGATTGCTTTTCAAAGACTAGAGGATGATCTGTGAGTTCAGTCTCCTTCATAGTTGAAAATTATATATATAATTATCTATAATACTGGGCAGACAGTACAGTGCAGGAGTAAAATCCCCAAGCTCTTCTGCCCACCAGGTGACACAAAAGAAACAAAGTACAATCATTCTACTTCCTCATCTGATGGAAAAAAATAAATTAACAGAAGAACCAAGCATAAAATGTGTATTGACAGATTTTTGTACTTTTGTGTTTCCTTCCTCCTCTCTGGCTTAGCAGTGCTGTGAGAAGTTAAGCTCACTGTATTTCATTAAAAAAAAAAAAGTTACATCCTTCTATCTTTCTATCACAGTACAGAAAAGATGAAACAGAATTCTTAATTATTACTGCTACTGAGACTACTGTAGTAGTTTTTTGACTACTACACAGTGACCATGTAAACAGTTTGACTTGAATCAAAAGTATGAAATTGCTCCTTTGAGCAGTCTCCTGAGAGAGGAGCATGGCAACAAAGAATACAGGAAATAAACTGTTAAAAGGCAAGGCTGCTTACAAGGGCAGCGTGCAATAGTATTTGCCTCTCAAGAAGGTGAAGCTTTGGGATACTTGTGTACACTTGGTGAAAGGACATTGAGTCATTGTTTCTGTATTTGTATTTCTGTCTTTAGGCAAAACTTGAAATCTGTGCACTGAGGGATACCGTGGCCATATACCTAACACCTGAAAGCAAGTAAGATGTGCTGTAATGTCACTTTTTGCAGTGTAATGGAATCCTTGGTAAACATGCGAAAACACATAATGTAAATTTAGAATGAAAGAATTTTACTTCAAATAGAATGTGATCTACTGTTTAAATATACCAAAAGCAGATGCCTAGCAAGATTTTATCAGTTGAAAGAAAATAGTAGTTACTTTTTAGTTGTTTTTTACTTGGCCTTTTAGACACAAACTAATACTAATATTTGCCACCAAAAACAAATTGTAAAACTTCTTAACGGCAGTACAGCTAGTGAGGATAATTATGTTAAAGCCAGACATAGAGCAGATCTTGATGAGTTTTATCCAGCTTTTCACAGCAATCTCATAAATGATAAGGCAAATAACCTGCCAGATGCATCTACAGATCTAGATACTGTCAGGGTCCCCCTGTAGGGATATGGAGAATTAGGGCTCTCCATAGGCTTATATAATATCCTTCTCCACACACCTAATCAAGGAAAGGGAATTCTGCTTCATACTGTCTCCTAGAATTCAACACCTTCAAAAGGCTTTCAGTAATTTAACATTTCTCACTGAGGCAAAACCAAAGATAAATAGTGTGGTGGATACTCACACACATTGATATTAAGTAAGAAGAAAAAAAGTATTAGCACCATCAGTGGTTGATACAGCCAAGACATGTAAAAACAGGTTATGATAGCTGTCAGCAGTTTTGAGTAAAGTTGGTTGATTGAAATTTTCTAGGTGATTATGGTGGGGATCGGATACAGGCAGATTCATTCATTATTTTAATTACTTTCACTTCTTTTAAGATGGGCATTACATGTCCCTGCAGGTGGCAATTTGGTCATCTTACCTGATCAACAGTTTTGTAAGGAGACATTGCAGGTCTTAATGGGTCTTCACACAGTCACACATAGTGTCCGCTGGTGTCACTGCATTCCAATTCAGAGTACTCACTTCCCTATTCTGAGTGTCTGATAGTGACAAAAGAAAACTACTTGACACTGGCTCAGGTTGGATAAAATTGAAATTATATTGTCTGTAATAGGGCAAAGCACAGTGAACCCCTGAAAGCTGGAGCTTCCTACAGGCTTTTTTTATCCCTGGACTTTTCGCTAGCAGTAGTTGCCACAAGTCACCATATTAATATTTTGCTGACAAGGTTCTTCCTATCTGTGCAGGTCCTGCATTGTTCCTTCATTTCTGTTCCACATCTGTTGCCCAGAGCAGGATGGGAACCCCTTCTTTGGAGTTACTCAACACTTTACTGGAGAATGGCCCAAAGAAACCTCCTCTAACCTTGAAATCGGCCCTGTTTTGAGATCAGGGTTGCACCTAAAGTCCCTTCCAACTGAAATTATTCTATGACTCTGTGTTACCTCAATGCAAACCCACTGTAATACTCTTTGTAGGCACCTGGAAGCCAGAATGCAGTGGTCTGTCTGCTAAGCACAGAGAGACAAAATCAATGTTTCATCTGTTCTTGATACACTGATGGTCCCTTAGTTTTAGGCAGAAGGCAGGCTGGCCACAACCTGTTAATTTTTGAACAGTCCAGGATATGCCAGTCTTCAATCAACTGCTGATTTAACATTTCCTGTTGATGTGTGATGTACATCACATTAGGAATGTCAAGATACCTGCTTGACCCTGTGACTATTTTATGTTCCATTTGCACATGGATGTTAGATCTCAGGTAAATATTTTGTCAATTTATTGGAAAAAAAAATGGATAAAATACAGCATCACTCTGTAGGATTTATAGAGAGAAACTGTAAATGCTGAGTCTTATACTAGCAGAATATGAGTATTTTTGTTTTCTTTGCAGATCAAGCTTTAAGCAAGCTTTGGAAGCCTTGCCTCAGCTCTCAAGTGGAACTGACAGAAAGTGAGTACAATGCACCCTCTTGTTTCCTTTATGGTCTTCAGAGCCATTGCTTTTTACTCTTATAAGAAAACTTAGTTATAAAAGGGTTAACTTTCCCTGTATTTCACCCTTCTCAATTACAGAGCAGAAGCCTTTTTGGACAGAGTCAAGAATAAGCTCAGTCCTTGCCTTGTTCCAGGCCTGTTAAATTACACAGAAGAGCCAATGGCTTTGTGACATATCCTGCTTGCCCATCCCAGCCTTGCCAGTTCAGTGTAGCTTTTTATTTGTCTTATAGTATCAGTCTGTTTTAGCCTTCCTTGTTAATCTTAAGGTTTCTGTGAGTTCCATTGTATTCTTTTACTGAATTTAGTAGCAATAAAAAAATGGCCAAAAAAAAAGTTCAGGTTTTTGCAAGCTGATATATGGGGAGCTCATAAAACTGGCCTGTTTCCTTTAAAAAAAAAAAAAAAGTAAGGAAGGTCTGTGGCTCTTTCTTAACTTCAGGAGGAGGAATTTTGGGTTCTTCCTTTTCCACCATAATGACCTTTGACAAACAGGTTGCTTTGCTACATCCAGCCTGGTATTTGGTAGTCTATTCTACAACCACAGATTAATAAGGAGTAAAACTAGGACAGATTTGTAATGAGTAGTGTAATTGTAGATGATTTGAACTAGAGATTGATTTCATTGTACTTTCCTGCATCAAATCAGTTTGCACTTAGCTGTCAGAATTTAGAATATTTTGTAGACACATAAAGTTGGTACAGCTCATAGTTCTTGGTCTGTGCCTTCTTCCAGATGTCCTCTGTCTGTGTAGTCAAACCTGCTCTTTGCTAGCCGCAAGTCTCAAGACAGCTCCTCATCTTACTTTGCTCTTGTGCTTTATTAAAGTTAGAAATCAGTTTTGAGTAAGGAGAGATTTTTTAACTCAAATTTTCCAAAACACCTGTAGAATTTTTTTTTTCACTTAGTCACAAGCATCTGAGCTTCATGAGACACATGAGAATCAAGAATTGCATCATTGTTACATCTCCCTCAGTGTTCTGACCCCCAGACAGTGCAGAACTTGTTCTGTTTCCCGGGTCATGGCAGTGGCTCATTGTAATGTACATGTACTTGTGTAAAATAACACATTTGTGCTCTGAGAGCTGTTTGTGTGTGTTCATTCACAATCACTACTGTGATGCTAAATTATTATTGTGGACATGATCATTTTACAGAGGACTCACTGAGGAATTGGATATTGATTTTTTTGGTTTAAGTTGCTATTATTGGGCTAGTTTTTGGGTTTTTTTTTTAACACGTGGTGTAATTGTTATTTTCTGATACTGTCTGTTATGTAGTGCAGAATGCCAAAAAGTTCAGGTAATACATGTCTGCCCTACATAGTTTGGTTTTGAAATAGGATTCAGAGATCACATTATTCCCTAGATTTGGAGAAAACAAAACACCCAGCCAAGACTGTAAAACAACTTAATGCATCTCCACTGTTACAGTCAATATTTTCTACAACAAGCCATCAACACCATTGCTCCTACACCTGTGGTTTGTGGATTGTTATAAATACTATCCACTGCACCAGGTGCTTTCTTGACAGCTCAGTAGATGTGAATTAACTATTGTTATGCCCCCAAATGAACTCATACACAGTTTATTTATTAGGGACAAAACAACATGATTGGGGTGGATTAATGTTTCTCCTAGAAAAGTCATACTATCTCTGATCTCTCAGTCGTGATATTTAAGAGAAATCTAGAAATACCTTCCAAAGACAAGGCTGAGAACTGAAATTTGCAATTCTGCTGCAAAAGAAAAGCAGACAGCATATCTGAAGTCACAGACAGAATAATCAAAACTGGCAGTAATTGTTCCCTTTTCAGAATCTCTTGAAGTTGTAATTGTTCTTCCTTCACAGGTTACTAGAAGAGCTGCTAAACAAATTCAAAAGCAGCATGCACTTGCAGCTGACCTGTTTTCAAGCTTCTTCATCAGCCATGATGAAAACATAGACGAAAACACAGTGTGGACAAATCTGCTTAAACACTGTACATTTTTTCTGGACTACTTCAATTCCTTTGAACACTCTGAAAAAAAGCTAAAAAGAATTCCACTGAAAAATAAATTGAGATACAACTTTTTCAGTAATGGTATGGGGTGTCCCGCTGAATGAGACTTCTGTTCCTGCATACTTTGATAAAATGGTTTTCTGTCTACTGTATTTCACTCTGTGGAGGGAATTTAGTCAATTTTGTTTACATACACTTGTTCATGAAGAAATATTCATCACTGTTCTGCAGTCTCAGTTTCACTTGTTAAAAATACATTGAAATGTATTTTTAGCAAATGTCAGCTTAAATTTGAGTATTACTCATGTTGTTCAGTGTATCAATCTTACTTTCTAGATGCAGAGTGATACTGAAGTGACTGGAAGACATAAATTCTATAAACTATCGAAAAGTATGTAATAAGCATTGCCCCCTAGAGCTGACTAATAAATGTCCAAATGCTATATTAAGTACAGTGCTTCTTTTGCATTTAAAAATGGTAACTTTTTTTTTCTTGTTCTCATCTGCAGTTTTGGTGGTTTCAAGTCTGATTTCTTGGGAGTTTTTATTTTCTTACTTATTTTTAATTAAACATGTTGCTGCCTCTCACGTTTCTCCCTTCTATTCAAGTGTTGATTGATGGCACCCTTCACATCTGAAATAAGATCTACTTTCATTGGCAATTAAGAGAAAAGCACTCCAAGTTCATAAGATAAGGAAAAATGTCCAAGTAAGATATTCTTTGGTGTTAAGGAGTAGAATAGTTAATAGCTTGTCATGTAGTAAGGAAGAGCGCAATATGTCATTATTTGTTTTGCTTCTTCCTTTTACAGGTCTTGTCTTTTCTTGCTCTTCCAGGCTTACAGCCACTGTCTTCCTCTTGTTAGTCAGTCCGCTTTTCCTGTTTTCACCACTAGTTACTGTCTTTGTATGGGGGGGAAATAGGGATTTAGGAGAGAAAAGTTTTGCTGCCATTGTTTTGTGGGGGTAACAAATGGGTTTAATTTTATAACTGATATCATGACTTGGAATTAAATAATGCAGTAATAATATATTCTTTCTGTAATTGCAGTCACTTTGAGTAAATTGTTTCAGAAATAGTGCATAGTTTTCAAACAATTTCTTAATGTCAGCTCATTTCTTTTGCCAGTTCATTTATGTGCTTTAAAAATGCAGCGTATAATTCCTATAATATGTACTTTTGGAGAATGTTTGATGCACATGTAGTTACTTGTTAAAAAGTTCTGTGTAAGTAGTAGTGTCATGTTGAATGGAAGTGTGAGACTTCAAGTATATGTTATTATCTTTAAGCACCTGGAGCAATTTTGTTTTGTTAAGTGTTGTCCATTCTGTGGTGGTCACAGTCTCAACTGCTGATATTAACTGAAATGGTCATCCAGTTCTGTAAAAGATTTCATTTCAGAATAATAAAATATTAAGAAATATGGTCGTAAGCTCTTCTTTAATTCCTCACTTTCCAAGAAATGTGATTTCTTTGAATTTTGCCAGTCTACAATTTCTATATTCCTATCAGACATGTTCTAAGTATTGAAAACTCGTTCTGTTGTCTGTACTGTCTTAACATACATTCAGACATCTCTTTGTTGTAAGATCATTGTCTTACTCATCTTTTACTACTGCAGCTCGTTGCTTGTCTTTAAAACCTGAAGTCAGACTTTCGTGTAGGTGCTTGTCTGAAGTAACTTAGGCTTCAGAGCATCTCATTGACAACAACGAGAATGATGTGGAATCGATCAAAATATTCCTTGAATTCCATCTGATATGAATGAATGTTCACAGTGAAGTCAGAACACTATTTGAATAAATCCACTGTGTGGATTAAGGAAGTCAGCGAGCATCATGCTGCAACAGGAAATACTGGAATCCCTTTGCGTGGAAGGGGGGTTGGGACTGCTGAGGCTTCATCAACAATATACAGCAGGCTGCAGTTCCTCTGAAAAGTAGAATCCAAAAAACAAGAAGTGGTCAGTGTGGGTTTTACAATAAAAAACTGTTTTAAAAGTGTTGTTGAAAGTGAAAAAAGACAGGGAGACCACACCAGAATACACTGTCAGTCACAGCTTGCAGAGAAGAGATGCAGCAAGGAAATCAAAGTAACAGAAGTGAAAGACACTGACATTTAAAGCAAGGTAAATGCTGAAAACAGTGCAAGGGAAAATAAAGTGAATTATTACATGAACTTTGAACCTCTAGAAAGATCTAAAATTGATACAAACTGGAAAAAAACTTGTCCTTGAAATAAAAACCTAAAGAACTTATTTTCTTATATAAGTGAAAAATATAGAGAGTAATAAGGCTATAATATATATATGACTAAAATTAAGTAAAGACTTACAGGAATATTCGATCATAATATGCTGTGTTGAGATATTTAGCCTCTGGAGATGTTGAGGCATTCTTCTATTACTGTATTTTGATAGTATTTTGAATAGTTTTGGGTAGTTCAATAGGTAAAGTAAAGAGGAAATAAAAAACAAATTCTGCATTAATGTAATTAGGGAACTACACAGGAAAAATATTTTAATCCCCCTGTAAAGTAATGGGAAAAAAATATGGAAAAATAGGGAAAAGTTTACGTATCTGGGGGTTAATTTAATGGAGCAGCTCAAATAAGTAGCCTGAAAGAATGAAGAAATCATGTTCCTTCTCACTCACAAAGTGTTTTTTTAGTTGAAATTTAGAAATTATTTATGAAATGTGCTCAGAGTAAGTCATTGTCCAAGTTAAACATCTTCCTATGGCTTTTTAAAAGCCACTTGGTTTATTAAGAGAACCAACCTACTGCTTTTCATGCCTGTGCTGAACTTTAAGGATAAGAATGGGCATGAGATGATGAGGATCAGGCAGGTTCTATTCTGTATGATAAACCCCTTACATCTTCCTAGGACTTTGACCAGTTTAATTTCACTGCATGGCAACAGAGAAGGAAATAAGAAGCAGCTGTGCTTTGCAGGGGGCTTTGGCTGCTCCATACCATGTGCCTGTTGGCCCTGTAAAACAGGTCTAGTCTCTCAACCTTTGCCAAAACTAATGCATATCTCTGAAATGAGAGTACCTTATGGTGAAGGTGAGATTTTTTTTTTTCCTCTACCCAGGCAGCCTTTTGCCATCCAGAACCAAGGAAACATTTCTGAAGCAATTGCATGTTTGACTGCTCTACTGGTAAGCAGTAGAGATAGAATAGGCCTATGAAAACTAGTGTAACACTGTACAGAACACGAAGCTGGGAAAAAAAGAGAAACTTAATTATTGCTTATTCTGATTCTACTTTAGTTAAAAATATATGTTCAGGGGGAAAAATAAGAATTGATTGTTGATATAAAGGCAGACGTAATGGCCATATTTTTAAAAAATCGTGATAAAAGAATTTCATGGAGCTCTTTGAGTGCTGAGTCTGTCAAACAAAAAAATCCCTCACCTGCAAAAGTCGAATACTTAGTGAAGCAATGCCTTAAGAACTTTATCATAAAAGTATTCACAAACTCAACTCCTTTTGAGCTTTGAACGTATTGAAATTCAACTCCTTTTTAAAGCTGAAGGTACAGATAGATTTTTTCTGTTTCTAATGTAAGAGAAAGTAGAAGATTGCATGTAAGAGAAGGTAGAAGATTGCAGTTTCCTAGATACAGTTTTGGCCCCATGAAGAAGAAAGTTTCAAGAATCTTTTGCCACAGTTACCATGACCATCAGAGACAGTCCTGTACAGGGCATTGATACTTCAAAACCTATTGCCAGAGCACATTTAAGTCAACTCCAGACAACAACTTTGGATGTGTCCAGCTAAGATACTCTTAGCTGTGTTTTTCCTGAAGATACTAAATATTGACTGTATCAATGGATGCAAATACTGATCTTCGTATCCAAACAGATTTCTGGACTCACTAGAAATGAGGGGGTTTATATATTTTATCCACTACAAATATAGCTGCTATTTTGCTCTTAACATTGTATAATATCTATAAAAATTAGAAGGAAAATATTTTTAACCTCATCAGAACACACTGAAACTGAAAATTAATGCAGTGGCCCTGCCGAAGCCTGAGATTCAGGATTCACGTCTGGATCTTTAACCTTATAAAGCTTTGGCTCTCTGGATCTGATTGATAAGGTTCATCTTATCCAGGGATAGAAGGAGAGACCCCTGAGGATATCTCAAATCTGCAATCTCTTTCTGGTTCTTAGGAACTGTAGTTCCTGCATGGCACTTAAAATTTTAGCATCAATCAGGAGTTAGTAATGGACTCTGACTACTGTCAAAGCACATGCATTATTTAACGACTAAGATGCAAATATGATTTGAATTAGTCAGGCTTCCAGATAGGTTGAACTATTTAGGAATTTGTTAAACATGATGGTGGACTTCAAATAGGACTTCAGTCCTTTGGCACTTCTGGTCTAGCTGTGTAACTAGGGGATTTCTGGTTGACTACCCTCATCTGAAGATAAAAATAATTGCAATTTGAAAATTCCTTTAAAAGACTTTTAGAAGAGAATTTGGTGTGTTTACCTTTCAAAGATAAAAACATCCTTAGTTACATGCCAACCTGTCCATAAAGTGATACAGAGATGATTCCCATCCTATTAGCATGGGCATTTGCCATGCATAGCCATGGCCTCATTAGCAGTTCTCCTCTTTTTCTGTATCAAACATTAGTGCAAAGTGTGCACACATGAGGTTGGCCATAGCTAGAAATGCTTCTGCAGTGCTAACACAGGACACTGCTTCTTTCAGCATTCTTAAAGAGAGCCACAGAAAGGGGAGCTAGATGGTTAATTACAGGCAAGAATAGTTTGCACTGGCTGTGTTGTGTATTAAGGGTATTTTGGCTTCAAGTGGTTGACAGGCTGCTTTCTGACTTAGCATCACTTACTAGAGATTTTTTTGGCATGAAATGAAAGGCAAAACTGGGAGTAACAGGGAACACAGTTTCATAAGGGAACACGACAGCCATTTGTCTTCACCATTTTTAAGTTCTGGTTTTATATAGTGCTGCCAAGGGTTAAAGAAGAGATATGTGCAGTACACTTCCATTTCTCTTGTACTGTTTTGAGCTGCAGAGATCTAAAAGCTTGTCTTTAATGAAGGCATTAAGAGAGCATGTCCAAAATGGTATATTTATTTCAGAACAAGGTGTTTATCATGTAAATTATATACTCCTTTCAGTATTACATGACAACCCAAGGGGGCTTTCCTTTGGAGAATCACCAGCGCAACCTTGAAGTCTTTTAAAGTAATATGCCTTTGGTGAGTGACTTAAATACCACAGTTTGTGGTATTTATCGCTGCACTGAACAGCTTTTGGAGTAGCAGTGCCAACAGATCTATTGCAGGATTTTTTGGGGAGCAAATGGGGGGACTGGGTGGGCTTCTTTTCTGTACCTAATTGCTTCTAGTTTGAACATCCCAAAAGGCAACTGTATTCCTTTCCTCTCACACCCCTACTGTTTAAAGGCTTGTAGTAGGTTTTGTACAACTCTGCTGCAAGCAGCCCTCCTTGAGCTCAAGACCAAGTAAGGGAAATCTTCAGCCAAATTCCTTTTGAATTGGAAAATTTAAACAACTTGAGGAAAAAGAAGTAAGACAATGGAAAGTGGAATCCAGCCTTATTTGTAACAGATGCTATTAACACATGCTTAGTTTTATAGCCTATTCTGGCAGCCTTTCACCTCTTTCTTCTGAAAAAAAACTTATAATATTAAAAGTTCATTGCCAATCCCAGGCAAAAGTGCACAAATAAAATGGGCTGATGGTCTCAATATAGCTCATGAAAAATGCATAAAATACAAGTTAAGAATTATCTTTTCCTTTATTCCTGAAATGGGGTGCAGGTAAAGGAAAGGAAAGCTTTGCTGCATGCTTCTGCGCTTTGATGACACCTGTGTGGTGAAATTACTGCAGTTCTGATGTGACTGCAGATAACCAGGGGGCTCAGCATAGACTCAAACCTGAAGCCTGGTGTACCCAGTTATTTCTAAGCACACGGTGATCTAGAAACAACCATGAGAGTCTTCGTTTTGGTGGCACAGGGTTTCATGCTGCAGTACTAATGCAATAACATTTTTGCAGCCACACATTCTGCTTTGACCAAGTGGAGAACATGCCTTGCTTTTCTTGGTTCATAAGCAGATTTTTAGCACAGAATGTCAAATCAGATAATTTATAAAGTAAAATTAGCAAAATGAGACAGTTTTTCTCACTGCTCATTACTCATTTTTTCTGATAAATTTCACTCATTTTAACTAGATTGTACTTCTCACAGAGGGGCTTCCCGTTTCAGCTTATCTTTTTAGATATTCAGCAGATAATTCAAATTCAAAATGTTAACGGTGCTACTTATTTTTAGAACCTGACATAAGTAGAGGCAGACATAGGTTTGAAAATAAGTTAGGAGAGACCAGAGAACTCTGAACCATTTGGGTAAAAAATGTTAGTAGACACCTGTTCTAGCTGTCTTTGGTACAGCCTGAACAGGAAAGGTAATCTCCATCGCTGTCTCTTCAGACATCTCCACCTACTCATGCTGGAAAACAGGAGAATGTGATATCTTTGTGCAGAAGATGAGATGATTCTTTGTAAAAATTAAAAATGCTACAAGACTGAATAGAATGAACCCCAGCAAAATATTCTGTCTCAAAAGAATAAAACCTACTCTACATTTTGAAATTTCCAAAATAAGCAGCACAACTGGACTAGTTCCGATGCCATCTCTGAGGATGGCATCTCTCGCAGGTACATTTTATCCCTGTGCTGCAGCATTGCCCATGTCAGCCTTTTTGGGTCATTATTTTTTGTGTTGAGTCAAACAGGAGAACTGATTTCTAGCTCATGTAGGCAAGCGGCAGCTTTACAAACCCAGGTGGTTCATGGATTAGCTCATGGACAAAATACACAATTTTTCTTAGGATCCCATTTTTGTGCATGTTGAAACCCTGATAAACTCCACTCTCTGGGAACCCTGTGTGCCAGTGCCAATACATTCTGCGTGTATGTGGTTTTGTGCTCCTTAGAGTACTCATTGCACAGACCCACCTGAGTTGTTCTAATCCATACTTCAGTCCAGCCTCTGAATGCACTTGGGACCCACCCCATAGCAAATCAGAACTTGTGTGTCAACTTTTCCAGTACCAATCCCATTGGTTTTTGCACCCAGCTTCACAAGCAGACACCTAAGACGGGATGTAGGCTGCTGTAGGTTGTGCTATGGTAAGGATTCCCAACTCCCCTGGTTTAAGCTGTGCAGGAAGGAACTGGTGGACAAGAGGCTCCAGCAATGTGCCCTCCCAGCCCAGAAAGCCAGCCATGTTCTGGGCTGCATCCAAAGCAGCGTGGCCAGCAGGGCGAGGGAGGGAATTCTGCCCCTCTGCTCTGCTCTGCTCCAATGAGACCCCACCTGCAGGGCTGCATCAGCTCTGGGGCCCTCAACATGAGAAAGACATGAACCACAGAGCAAATCCAGAGGAGGACCACAAAGATGATCATAGGGCTCCTCTGAGAGCACCTCTCCTATGAAGACGGGCTCAGACAGTTGGAGTTGTTCAGCCTTGAGGAAAGAAGGCTCTGGAGACACTGCCTAGCACCTTGCAGCACCTAAAGGGGGCCTGCAGGAGAGCTGGACAAGGATGTTTCAAAAGGATGTGTAGTAGTAGTACAAGGGGGAATGGCTTAAAAATTAATGAGGAGAGGTTTAGATTAGACATTAGGAAGAAATTCTTTACTGTGAGGGTGGTTATGCACTGGAAAAGGTTGCCCAGAGAGGTTTTGCGTGCCCCATCCCTGGAAATGTTGAAGGCCAGGTTGGATGGGGCTTTGACTAACCTGTTCTAGTGAAAACTGTCCCTGACACGGCAGCAGGGCTGGAATAAGGTCTCTTCCAGCCTAAACATTCTATGATTGAGTCCACGAATTCAAGATTTCTTAGGTCAGAAGAAAGGAGCCAAGTGGTGTTTTATTGCTTTAATGAGAATTGAAGACAGGTGAAGATCAACATTTCAGTTTTGCAGACTCATTAAGTGTTGCAGTGAAGGATTGTTTAAATATGAACTTCTGACCTCTTCTAACAACTTGTGTAGGTGCCTCTTCATGCAACTTATGTGGTCTTGAGACAGACTTGTGCTTTTCTTATGGTGTTCAGAGTGTATTCTGCTGTGGGACTGAGGAGCTGCAAAGCTGAAAACAACACTTCAATGCATGGCTCTGAGGAGTGCGAGGCTGCTGCATGGCTACCCTGGCCAAGCGCTCCACCTTTGCCTCGAATTCATCATCTGTTGCATCAGGTCACTGAGCAGATGACTGCCAAACACAAGTGCTGGCACAAGGAAGAGGGTAGGGACAAAGAATGCATGGTCTAGAGCTGGATGGGTCAAGAGCAGCCCTGCTTGAGTGGGACAAAGTGCCCAAGGTTCCCTCCTGACACGAGATCAACCTTGGTGCCTCCCCTGTGATCACATGTGATGCAAGAGCAGACACATGAGGCTGAAGTCCTCCTGGAGCAGAGCCACGGTACAGCTGGGTGGCTCATAATGACAAGCCTTTCTTGATGCTACAGTGAAGGCAGCAGTGCTCTCATTTCTCTGCCACCCTCACATGCAATCTATGAACAAATTGAAAACTCAATTTACAAATCCAGTGGAGCTTCTTGTGACACTCTCTGACACCTTCGATCTCTGGCTCCGAGTGCAATTTGCAGGGATGAGCACCAGAACTTGTGAGAGCCAACAGACACGGCCCCTTGGCTTTGACAGCCCCCAGATCATGTGTCTGGCACTGGCTGTCTTTAATAGCAGAGCTGTGCCACCAGGTGTGCCGCTATGTCCCCAGGAGATGTGGAGCCAGGAGGTGACACCTCCAGCAGCCAGCGAGTCAGTGCCAGTGGCAGGGATGGAAGTGAGATACTCACAGCCCTGGGCCTCTGCTCTGCCCTGCAGACCGCACCCTCCGGGGTTTCCTGCCTGTGGTGAACTGTGTCAGGTTTTATCTGTGAGACAGGTTTAAAAGCAAAAAAAACAAAAGAAAGAAAAAATAAAAGCCCCCAAAAACAAGCAAGCAAACAAACAAACAATAAAACCAACTCAGTTCTCATGAATGAAAAGCTTCTCAGTCTTTAAAAGCTTTCTCAGCCTTTCAGGGAGCAGCGTGTCACTCAAATAACTGAAGAACTGTTGTGGGTTTCCTCTATTTCTTATGACCTTCAGTCTGACTAGCTAGCTTTTACCAATTATAGTGAGTGATAAACACTCTCTGATAAAAATGGTTCCGCCTTTCTGGGGAGCCTTTTTATCAGGGTGACCACTTTGGGGAAAACAGCTCAGATTTTGGTCAAAGCTTGGCAGCTCCATTGTGCTACAGAAATGGGCAAGTCAAACACATACCCCCTCTCCCCCATACACGCCTCTTTAAGAAAAGTAAAACTAATACACTAGGGCTGTAATAATCAGACTTGTACACGACATGGTCAGCCACAACTGACCACATGGTGGTAAACATTCATCTAGAAACAGGTGTTTGAGGCTTGCTGGGAGGTGTTATCTGTATTCATAGTGTCACATTCTCTCTAATGGGGTGTTTTTCCCATCAGCCAGATCCAAGATGAAGTGTGTTTGCAAGATCAGTCTGGTTTCTTTACACATGTTTTTCTTTTTTTTTTTTTTATTTCAGCTTATACAAATATGAGTGAATCTCACTAAATGACTCTCCTTTGAAAGTGGCCGATGGCCAATTTGCCATCAAACATCCTTCCTGTGCTTTTATCATGCTGCAGAGAGCAGGGAGGAGAACAAAGACACAGTGGGCTGGTGGAGCATCATCTGAAGTGACTCACACCATAAAGTGTGGGCTTTTTGGAATGATGCCCCAAGTGTTTATTTCCTTCTATTCTTCATCATGTTGGATTTTTTTTGTGTTTTCTTCCCACTTCCCATATCTGCATTTTGTTTGGGTTTACATCTACTCTGTTCCTCATATTCCAATAAAACCCAGTTGCTGCCATTTTGTCAGAGTCTTGGGACTGGGTGATCCTTTTGGGGTTTGTGTTTCATGTGTTTTGCTTGGCCTTATATTGGGAAGAGATTTTTTATATATTTGATTTATTGGAGGGGGACATTACCTAAGAGTAGTTTTGCAGTGGCAGTATCTTTTCTTATTTAAAATAAATTTACACTTTTCACCAGTCTAATATTTCAGCTTAACTTCAACATAACAAAGGTTTTCTCCCTGGCAAAACAGAATCTGTTTTACATTCTGTTATATCACATTTGAAATCGTGCCATTTCGGCCCTGGGAAAGAATAGGATGTGTGGTGGGAGCAACACCAGCAGGAGTTAGGGGTGAGCAAATGTTTAGTCTCCTCAGATCTGTCCATCAGTAGATCTACACCTACAAACACACATCCTTTTGCTTTTATGTTTGTCCCACAGGATGAAAACTGAAGCTGGGACTGCTCTAAAAAGCACAATGCATTCCTGAGCGGGAGGAGGAGTAAGTGCTCCAGCTTTACGGGATATCATCTGCCTTTCCTGCATACCTGGTGGAAGATTCCACTGCAGCATCCCTGCAGCTCTTCCCACCTGCACAGGACTGCACCAAGACGGATTTTCATCTGCTGTACTGCTCTGCTCTTCCCAACAGCCATATTGATGAGGGGCAAGGGGTTGTTGACTTACCAGGCTCTTAATTTTTGCTGTGAAGCTTTTGCCTCAGCAATGCTTTGTGACAGGTTAGAGAGAGTGAGCAAGTTTGGGTTTTTTTTACAAGTTTTATCTCCTGTGCTTATGTGCTATTTAGACTATTATCCTAACCCATGCAACAGTTTATCACACAGAGTTGCATTACCTTTTCCTTGGAGGGAGAGTTTTGCTGCTCATTATGATATTGAGTGCCTCTAAGTGTACTGAGGTGCTGCCATTCCCAAATGGAGCCTTCCTTCATGAGCGTCAGCTGCTCCCAGACACAGCCACAGTGGCCTTGGCCCATCCTCTCCAGCACATGCCCAATGTCTCCCCACTGGTCTCTGCCAGGGCAGGCTGACCAGAACAGCATGGTCCCTTGTCACCCCCCAGCAAGTTCAGAGATAAAGATGAAAGGCTCACAAATACATTTCATGGAAGCCAGGTCAGAATAAAAAGCAACCCTTCATTTCAGGAAACCTCATCTTTCATTTGTAAAACACTTTCATTCAGAAAAAAAGGAGGTGGGGGGAGAAGCAAAGCAGGGTGCTGCTTCTTCCCAACCATAGCAAATACACTGTACAGCAACTTTCAGTCTTCGAAAAATGTAAAAAACGGGGCACCAAAAAATCCAGCAGTTGCTTTTCAGTTACAGTTCCTTGTAATTCTGGGCTAAAATATCCCATGTTGGAGTCTGCCCCAGTCTGTTTTCTTTGCCTGGAAATTTTAAGTAGCTGCTGATCATTTAACTGGAAGAAAATATACTCTTTCTCCTCAGTTCCATGCTTCAAGAAACTTGGTGACCTTTTCCTCATGTCCCCAGGCTTTGGAAAAAGGGCTTGAAATGGGGCAAGACTTTGGCTTGTGTGTCAGGAATGTGCTGCTTGCCTGCAATAAACCTCTATCCAATTTTTGCCAAGTTATAGACCTCTGAAGAAATAAATCATCTTGCTCACAAGCACTCTCTAGAGCTGGACTGCTAAAAAAATCCTCCCTAGTTTTATTCCACAGCCAGGGCTCCCCATGAGCTCCCCCTGGGGTCTGCACCTGAGCCCCCCTGCATGGAACTTGGTGTTGCAGCCCCAGGGAGTGGGGTCTTGGTGGGATCCCACCCAGCAGGAAGGTCCCACCACCGCAGGTCCTGGCAGTGCCGGCAGCAACAGCCCGAGCCCCAGGGCAAGGCAGGAGCTGGGGGTGGATGGGAAGGCTTGGGATGGGATGAGGGATGAGAGAGGGAGGGAAAAGTTGTGCCTTAGAGATGGTGATAATGATGGCAAATGGCAGCAGTGAAGAGCATATTGAGACATACTGGGTGAGGGTTAATCATAAGGATGGCAATTCAGAATACATCCAGGAGGTGCAGCATCAGGATACAGCCAAAAAGGGTCTAATGAAATGTACTCCCATCCTATTGCTTAAATTTGCTGTCCCTTCCATTTTTTGTCTTCTTTAGCTAAGGGAACCACCAATCCAGGCACACAAACACTGCAAAGACAAGTCAAATACTGACACCTATTAAACTTGCCCATGTGGCCTTCATAATATTCTCCTCTGTCTGCATAATACTGTAAGTGAAGTGCAAAACAGGAATAAAAGAAAAACCAACCCAAAGCAAAGAAGCAGTGTGAGATTTCTGTGATTAAAGAGATTTCCTTCGAGAGTTCAAGGTGAGGTGCTTTTATCACCAGGCTTTGTAAATAAGCAGGCCTGTAAGTGATGAGTGGGTTTGTAAACAAAGGGTTGAGTTTCTGACAAGCTGCACACCCACACTTCAGGCAGCACTACAGTGGTGACCAGCGCCTCTGAATCATGGGTGATGAGGCCTTTCTGTATTCTGAGACCTGTGCCAAAACCATCCCTTATCTCTGCTCTTTTCCCTTAGCTTGCCAAAAAAAACTTTCATTCTTCAACTCTTTTAGCCTCCTTTTGCACCCACAGAGGTCCCTGGCCCTGGGAGGAGATGGTGGGTAATCACTCCAGTCAATCCCAATCCTTATTCAGCAACCTGGCATTTCCTTCTTAATTAGGATAATGGATGCAATTGCTCACAAAAATAGGTTGCTGGGGGTTGAGGTTGGTTGCTTTTACTTTTGATAGGTATTGATGGTTGCTCTGTCCAGTCTGGGCCTGCACTTGCCTCTCCCTGCCACCACAGAGCCACCAGGCACCATCCCACCATCCAACCAGCTCCTTGGAGCCCTTGGGAAAGTGACAAGTTGTGAATTGATGCCACAAGCTCCCAGCCAACACCACATCTCTGAACACTCTGTTGAGGCCTTGGCTGTCGATGCAGGGCTGGAAAAGCCTCCTGCCAGCCCTGTCCGCAGCTGTGCCTGATCCTTCATTTCTCACCTGCCTGTGAGCAAGGACAAGCAGGGAGCAGCATCAGCTTCTCGAAATTTTCCTTTCACCACCACGTAGGACAGCACTACCTGGGCAAGGGTGAAATCTGAGATGCAAGCTCATGAGGGAGAGTTAATGAGGCTTTCCTGGAGCTGGGCATCCCAAGAGCTCCTTGCAGCAGCCCTGAGTACCCAGGGCAGGTGAGGGTCTTGTGCCTAAGACTGTAAAGGGATCCATGATCTGATTTCCAGGTCTTGTAGGAATATGACTCCATTAAAAAAATGCTGTCCACATTTTAAAATATTTTTTCAGCCATCAAAACCATCATATTTTTCTTATCGACCCTCTCATTATATCACTTTTTCAAAGGTGATGGAGGAGACATCTAGTTAGTAATGTTTCCATTCTTCTGCCACTTGGCCCATTGACTTAGACAGGAAACTTGTGAGGGCAAGAAATGTCACTTATTAGAAGCTACTGCAGCTGTCAACCTCATTTTGGTTTGGTGTCTAGACAGTAAAGCAGAAGAGAGCATTAATAAAAATTGAGCAACCAAATGCCTGAAAGTTTGTGTCTGATGTCTCAAACTCACCTTTACACAAGGTGAAATCAAACCTTTGAGTTTTTTGACGGTTTTTGTTGGGTTTGGGTTTTTTGGTGTCTGTTTTGATTTTGACTACAACATGAAGATGACCTGATTTGTGTACGTGTCTTGTGCACATTGTGTGCTCATTGTGCCCTGCTTCTACTAATTGAAGTAGGAAACTTCATATAGGATGTGCTGCTTTTTCAGAAGACACACTGTTAATGCTGGGAAAAGGAAAATCAGGTCGATTCTGTAAAGTGACCAGTATGGAAAGACATCCCTTGCTTTTGAATTCCCTAACTCCAGTAGGGTAGCCTCAGTGTTTAACAAGAGATAAACATTTCTGTTTGTCTCTGCTTACAATCACGTGAGCTGAGGACTCATGTTTGTGTGGATCTTTTCTAGGAAAACACTTCAGACTGCTCCATTGAGCTCTCCAGGCTGTTACAAATCCCTGTTTATGTTGCCATAGCTTCGTAAAAATGCCAGGAGAGAAAGAAGCCGGCCCCCCATTTATGTGTGCTCTGAATTGCTGTCACAAACAGAGGCTGGATTCATCAGTTTGGGAGTCCTTGAAGTGAAAGCGGCACCAACTCCCATCTCCATGCTGAGTGCTGGGAAAGGGCAGCAGGAAGAACACTGTGGCTCCTCAGGACATTTGGTTGGTGGATCTGGGGTTCTTCTGAGATTCAGATAAACTGAGAGGCCTATTGCTACCTCCAGCATCAGCATTCCTGGAGGTGAGGTCAAACCAGCATTGCTCTCTTTCCTTCCCTCTGAGCACAGGTTTTGAGCTAATGTGCTTCCTGGCATTGGACATCTCCCTTGAAAAGACTGGAGAAATAACCCACACAGGGAAATAAACCTCTTAATTTTGCAGTTTCTTTAAAAAATTTAGGGGTTAGAGGGAGGGAAAGAAATGGGAAAAACAGCATCAGGAAGGAAAACACTAATACAAATGCTCCTAGGAAAAAAGAGCTCCCACTTTCATTTAAGGTGACATAAGTCCCACACACCCCCCATCTGGGGGATGAAGTCGGCTCTCCAACACAGCCCTTGCAGAGAGACCCCCATATCCAGGAGCAAAACATCAGCTCCAGCTTGGCCAGCAGCACTCAGCTGTCCCTGCACCCCCCTACGTGCACTTCAGAGCTGCAATTCATACAGCGACTGCTGGAGTAAAATCAGGAGAAATGGGGACTATATATAAAAGAGGTGGAGTGAGGGCACGTACTGTGCTTCTGAGTAAGTCTCCTGTTTTTAGAAGAAGGTGAGCTCTGCACACACAGCCCCACTGTGCTGCCCTGGGTGCCTGCAGTGGGGCCCTGGCTTGCCAGGCACAGCTTTCCCTCCAGCCCTGCCTCGCTGCCCCAGCACCCAAACCCACACTCCAGCTGCATCACACAGCACCAGTCCTGGCTCCTGGGGAGGCATCCCCTCTGCTGGGCTTTCTCTGAGCACCTATGGAGCACAGCTCTGGAGAGCCAGGAGTACTCCCAGCGGGATGAGCCTTGAAGTCATTGATTTTGGCAGGGGTGAAGAGGTGTCCTCCCCACCAGTGAGCCTCTTCCCCTCCGAGTTTAAGCCTCCTTTGCGCATTCCTGGCTGCTGCCTCCAGGTACAGCAGGGTCTGGGCATCTGAGTACCTCTGCTGAGTCACCTGCACCCATGCATGGCACAGGTGTCAACACCAGAGCAGGCAGGTGACTGGGGAGAATGGGCTGGGCCAGGGCCCCCCTCTTGATTTCAAGTTTCTTAGTGGTGTGAAGTATTTTTGAATGGCTTTCCTTTGATATTTATTTTTTTATTTTATTTTACATTCTATTCTATTCTATTCTATTCTATTCTATTCTATTCTATTCTATTCTATTCTATTAATTTTATTGTTTCTTGGAGACTTTTTTCCCCAAGAAAAATCTTAATGAAATCTTGCTTTTCCCCCATCCCTTGCTGAATTAAAAAAAAACCAAAACAACAAACTAGATGACAAACAAAAGCCCAAATTCCAAATGTCACAAAACTCCCTGTTTCTTCTGCAAAACAGAATTCTTATTGTCCCGCAGCCCCAACTTATTGACAGGCAGAGGCAAAGCAGACAGACCTGTGGCAGCAGTGGGAAAGGAAAAAAAAGTGAACAAGAGGAAAGAAACACAAACACTTCCACTTGGGATGCAGCTCAAATCCCGAGGTGCTTCTGCTGGTTCATTGCCCAGGCTGCAGAGCCATGAATTGCTGGAGAGTGTGGGTCCAGAGGCTTTCCCATCACCCACGACAAGGGCTTTCCACATGCCATGGGGCTGGAAAGGGCCCTATGAGCACCAAGGAGTTTGTTTTGCTGCATATCCAAGTCAAACCAGCACAGGCAGCGACAATGCAGCTGTTGCAAAAAAAATGAACACCAATGAGCCACTTCCCTCCTCAGCCAGTGCTTCTGAATTACAGGGAGGCAGTAGCAGTAAGTGAGAACAAATGAGCAGTGGGGAAGGAAGAGCAGGAGGCAGCCCCATTCAAACTGGGTAGGAGGAAAAAACAACTGTAAAAAAAAAAATCACTGGTGTGAAGTTCCTGATGCCAACCACAGAACAAAAGGAACTACCCTTTGGTCTAAGTAAATGTGGCCAAGTAGCTGCTCTCTCTTCCGGCAGGCTCCCAACAGCAATAAGGGTTTTACCTGCAGGTGAAGCATCCTGGTCCCTCCCAGCTGTGCCCAGCTCATGCAATTCCCATTACTGAGCAGCAGGAGCTGCCCTTCTCAGGAGCAGCTGGAAGTGAAAATCATTTCAGACAGCCAAAACATCCAATACCATCAGCTGTGGACATGGTTTGAAACACGGGGCTGCAAAGCCGTGGAATGGCTGGAGCTGTGCAGTGTGGACCTGTGCATCACACAGCCGTGCTCTTGCTAGATTTGCTTTGGTCACATTCTTGGGTTATGCTGCCATGAGTGTTTTTAATATCCTGGAGAGATTTGGGCACTCATTTAGTGGTATTAAGGCATCTCCTATTGCACAGGAGACCCTCTGCCTCTCCTCTCACTGTTTTCCTGGGGATGCCCCTGTAACTGGTGGTAGAGGATGTTGCAGGACACAGTTGCAGGCTCTGTCTTCCAAGGCACCCAGCACAGCCAGGATGGTTGTGCCCTACTGGATGCCAGCAAGCATGTGCTGGTGCTTTGTGTGCTGTAACATGCACTCTAGCAATTCGACTTCTTGGCTGCATTTGTTATTTTCACCCCACCACCTTCTCCCAGACTTTGCAGTGTGGCACCATGCAGAGCTCCCAGCCGGAGCCACCAGCTCATCTCAGTGCTTAGTGACAGAGAAATGCCCCCACACCGTGCCAGAGAGCTTGGAGTCTGATTTGAACCAAGACAAGATGCAAACAAAACGCCCACCAAAGCCAGCATGGGAGCATCAGGATGGGCCAGAGGTAATGCCTGTTCAAGTCTGAGCTTTTCCAGATTTACACTCATCTGTACATCTTTGAAATGACAGAGCTGAGTCCAGAGCATATTCCCTCTGTTTCCATTGACAAAATATATTAGCTGTTGTGGGAGGGGGAGAACCTACATACTTATTTTATTCTTGCTGTTACGCATTTGAGGAGAAACAAGATCTATTAGAAGGCTGAGCCTGACTTAGTATGAAGAGTTTAGTACCAGCTGGGGCTGGCAGATTTCAAATCAGAGTAAGAGCCGCGAGTAGGAGCGCAGCACTGCAGAGGAATCCCTGCTCCAGTGTGAGAGGCATCACATGTTTGGGAGCCCAGAAACTGTCCCTCTCTGTGCTGCACCGCAGTTCTGGCTCTCTCTCAAAACACTGACTGAAAGATGAAGCCATTGAAAGGCTGGAGTTAGTTATTTATGACCAATTTTCTTTTAAAGTGCGTTTTGATACAGAAATAATTTTTCCTCATGCAGACCATCTGAGGTGATTAGGAGGAAATTAACATCCTATAGGCTGTTCTGTAGGGTGGAGCACCCAGAATCAGTACAGGTGACCTTTTTATCTTTGTAATGATGGAAAGATGAACACAGACAGGCAGAGACAGACGAAGGTACCATTAAACACTTTTAGGTTATCATGCCTGATACAGCCATCAGGCAGAGTCTGATTCACTTCTGGAAAAACTCTGATCCGACACCACAGCCAGACTGCTGAGCCCGTGGCTGCAACGTGGGCCTGAGACTGCTGCAAGTGCAAGGTGAATCAGCCACGCCACGGGCAGATTTTCTAGGTAGCAGCCTCCAGCTGACAGCAGGCAGTGGGAGCCAGCTGCCACAGAGAGAGAGCAAGAGCAGCTCAGCACTCCTGGTGGCCAGACCTCATCTGCCCGCCCTGTGCACAGATCTGGTGTCTTTTGCTCTTTTTCACCCACAGAGACTTGGAGCACCTGCCCCTCGCTCTCTGCAGTGAGCTCAGGGCTGCCTGTGTGCCACAGCAACTCCACACCCTTCCCATGGAGATGGAGGCCCCCCGTGTATTCTTGTAAAGGAACTGATTCAAGTAAATTCTGACTCTATATTCCCACCTTTGCTTGACAAACAGAACAGGGAAATGCCATTAACACGCAAGCCTTCCTCAAACCACCTTGTTTTCGCTAGTCACTCGCTGCCAGTCAGAGTGGAAACAACACCACTTCCTCCCACATGCTGTCAGTGCCTAGACTGTAGTTATTTGCTTTTAATTGAATTAGCCAGCCCATTGCTTTTTTGTTATCCTATACAAAGCGCTAAGTTCTGCAAACACCTTGCCGGAGTGACAAAATCAGATGGTGAGACAATTATTTCCACCACATCAGTTGCTTCAGTTCCAAATTGGCCATCAAAACACAGGCAGGTGGCTGTCAGGTTCATGGGATGTCCTCAGCAGTTAGGTAACACCACAAACCCACTCCCAAATAGCTGAAGTCATCTCTGTTTTTTTAAACCATAGACTTTTCTCTCAGGGGGGACAACTGAGCCCACAAAGTCAGTGGAATCGGGATTTTGAGCCTCTACCCCAGCCCTGTCCTGCCCCAGCTTCTTAGATTGTGTTTCGCCTATACCTTGGTTTCCACTAAAATAATTCTGTTGTTGTTGTTACTGCAGTCATTAACACAATTGCACTCAGTTCACAATATTTCTTGCAGAGGAAAGAAAACCTTCACTTTAATCATCACATAGGAAGTGATAAACAGCATCTTTGCTCTGTGTACTTATCTTAAAACTCACCTGCTTCTAGTGTTTTTAAAATCAAACCTGAGAGATTTCTCACAAATAAGCGCAGGACTATTTTTGGGGTGGAAGGATGGCTTTGGGTAGCCTTTAATCATGGGTTTACTCTGGACCTACCCCAGACTTTTATTTGCCCCTTAGCAAACCTCACAAGGCGTTTCCTCACACACTCTGGGGCCAGGTTAACTTTCCCATTTGCCAGGCAAAGACCTTATTGCCATGAATCCTTCTCAAGCATCAGGTAGGTGACCTTTGCCTGGTGCATTTAGCCTCTCCCCTCCACCCATGGGATGGGGGAGAGGGGCAGTGGCTCCCCCATCCCACAGAGGAACTGCAAGGGGCTTGGTGGGGAGGAGATGGAGACAATTGAGGTGCAAGGCTTGGCTGCATGCTCATGGAAAAGGAAGGACATTTCTGCTGGACTGTGTGATCCAGAGCAGTCCCATGCATTCTGGGAACATGGCACGCACTTCCACTCACAGCACCTTCTTGCTGGGAACACGGTCATGGCATTGGCAGTCCAAGGAGCTGGGCTTCCAGAAAAGAATTGTTGACTAGCAATGGCAGTTTGTACTTTTGCAGCATTGACAATAAAATCAATGATTAATTGAACTATTCACTACTTAAAATCAGCCTTCTTGGCCCATTAAACCCTTGGCAGACTTGATGAGATTCCCTGGTGGACTGCACAGGAACTGTTGTGTTTGCTCCAAAATACTCTTCACTTTCTACTTCCAAACATGGAGCTGGAGATGGCTGGGCAGGAGCAGGAGCACGTGGGTGTCTGTGGGGAGATACTCACCTGAAGCCAAGGAAGCTTGGCTTGACTTTGTTGAGGAACTGAGGAAATATTCAACATCCCACTTTCACTAAGGCTTCACCACATCAGGACCACTTGCTAACTTTCACTCCTCTTTAAAACATTCTTCAGGCTATGCTCTGCTCCTTATCTGATCTCTGGGCTCTCAGTTCCTGCTCTATGGCCACCTTTGTTTCTCCCTCAGCATCATCTTCTCGTCTCTCCACCTGGCCTTGCCGTGACCTTGGCTGTATCACTCGCCACGGCTTTGCTGCTTGTTTCCGCCTCCCCTTGTCCCTCTGCACTAAGATCCTTCAGGTCCTCTCCAACAGCTCTGAGTCTCCTGATTTTATTTCTCTGTAGCACTGGGTTCACTCTGGCTCACTCTATCCCAGCTCAGGAGCTACTTTTACCCCATTCTCCAAGTGTGGATGAAAGCCTCCTGGCAATGCCTTCCAATTACCATCTCCTCCAACTCCTTTAGACACAACCACGCATCTAACATTGACTCCCCTAAACACAACCAGATCCCTACTTCTGACCATCCTCAACCTCCATCCTCTTCTTTTCTTCTTTTCCTCCCTTCCTCCTGCTCGCCAGAGCACCAATGGCTGCAGCATCCCTCTTGCTATGATGCCTTCTCTCCAAGCTTCTTTTTTGCCTCCAAGCTCTTCCTCAAGCTTCCTCCCCTATTCCAACCACAACTTGCTATCACTTGCACCCACACTCAGCAGCCCCACTGTCACCTTCCCTCATGGTCAAGGCCCCACTCTGCCCCTTAGGGAGGGCCTTTCACTCCCTTTTCCCTCCTCCATCCTCCTTAGGATGGTCTCCAGGCTTGCTCCTGTCCTATTTCATTCTGGTACCCCCCTCTCAGCTCCCACTGAGCTCTTCCAGACCTGCCCTCATAACAGCTCCCAATTCACCCTATGTGGCCACAAGCAGGAGCTCATACCTGTCCACCCCTTTTCCCCTCTTTTCCCAGACAAGTTTAGCTATTTAGCTTGTCTCTTTTCTTTTTTTTTTTCTTTTTTTTTCTTTTTTTTTTCTTTTTGAGAGGAGGACCAGTCCTTATACACCGATTTTTATTTTCACATTTTTAAAATCTTTCCTGCTCCCCATGTCTGCACATGCTGCCTTATTTCTGAGAACTAGCTGACTTCTCCTCCTGGCCAAAACCCACTTCTCTACTTCAGACCCTTGTGAAAGGCAGAACACACTAAATAATCCTAATGAGCCCCAACTATCCTGCACCTGAACTGTCCTCAACCCACTGTTCTTCTCCACGCTTTGCTCCTTGCATTCACTGGGTTCATGCCTGCAGACACTCTCCTCTGCCTCCTCCATCCAAAGATGCAGAGTTTTTCCTGTGAAAGACACGTTTTGGCTGGAATGGTAGAGAGCAGTACTGACAATCCTTGCATCCTGCTAGATTAATTTCAGTAATCCCATCCACAGGGGTGTGCCAGAGGGGCTGGAAGAAGAAATTGGATGAGCATTCACCTTCCCCTGCCCACAGCCAGCCTACCTCCAAAGCTGGTGGCCAAGGAAAAAGGTTGCTGGTGTCAAGAGCTACAACCTTCATCCTGGGAACACCTGGCATGTGGAAGGATAAAGGGTTTATTGGGCCCTTGGGGTATGTGCTTTGTTTTCCACAAGACCTTGCAGGTAAGATGGAGTTCTGGAGCAGCAGAAGTAGCGGGCCATGTCCTGCAGTGCAGTCCCTGGGGGTTAATAAGGCACAAGGCATCAATGGACACTCCTCTCCTGGTGGAGTCTGAAAAATTAAGTGCCTAATACGTGCTGAGAGCCTGCAGCAGATGCTGATTTGCACTTGATCTTTTTGCCTCTCCCCAGCCCAATATTTTCATAAAAATTTTTGGGTGTCATTAGCACCTCCCTCACGTGGGAAAAAACTGTGCCAATTGTGTAAAAGATTATTAGAGAGGGGTGAGGGTAGCTTGCTAGCTGCACGCACACACGCACACACACTATGTAATACCTTTATGTTTTACTTAATGATTCTGGCTTTGATATAAATTCCACAATCCAAAAAAGCAATCAAGCCCCACAACAAACAAAACGAAGGCAGGCCCAAGAGCTTTGCCAGCTATCTGCAGGATGGCAAGCAGCATCGAAGCGCTGCTTCAACTTCCTGCGCTCGTGTCCCTGCGCCCCGGAGCACCCCCACCGCTGCCTCCCTCCCAGAAATGAACTCATTCATTTCCAGAAAGCGCCGCACCGTCCCCTCCCTGCGGCTGGCACCCCGGCTGTCCCTGCGGCTGTGGCGGGGGTGCAGAGCCCCCAGGGCACAGCTCCGGCCCACCCAGGGGTGCCAGCTCCGGGATGGCAGTAGGGTCCGGCGGTGTCGCCGCTGCACGGCTGGCCGGGTCCCTCGGCACACGCAGCCTATCGCAGCTCCTGGCTGCTTTCAAACTTCCTTTTGTGGTTTGCGTCGCCTCGATTTATTCATTTCCTTGTAATCTGCAGATAGACATCGATGCTTGCTATATTTAAACGGTGCCTGTAAGTGTGTGGGGATTGCAGGCAAGCCATTTTATTAGTAGAGCGATGGTTTTAAAGGAAAGTGAGACTTCAGAGTCATCCTCCAGGCTGCCACTGTCTGGGGTGACCTGCATCCACACCCAGTGACACCAGGCACCAGGGACAGAGGCTCCCAGCTCCTCCAGCTCCCTGCCACCAGCACCCAGAGGCTCCTCTGCCTCCGTCCCACACAGACAGCAACCAAACCAGCTCATTAGTTCAGACAATACAATTTTCAAGACAGTGCAATTAAAACTTCCTGGATACAGTTATATTGAGGGTGGAAGAAGCTCTAGAAGAAAACGCTGCGTTTGGCTGTAAAGAGCAAAAAGGATTTGCAACATTCCCAATATTTGCAGGCATCAGTCGTTTATTTCACCACTTTCCTTTGGAAAGTCCATGTGAAGCAATGGAACATAGGATGGTATTCTATATTAAAAACCACAGAGCAGCCACTTCTCTGGCTGGAGGTTGACCAACCAGGTTGAGAAAAGATAAGATAGAGGGTGAGGACACCAAGAATTCTTCAGATCCAGTCTGGGCTTTTCAACTGAGTTGTGAAAACCCCATTGCTCTAAACAGCTCTGACCTTTCTTGGAGACTGACGTCTCCACGGCATATGAGGTCACTCACCCTGTTTTTGAAGTCTTCCTCTCTCACTACTCCTTGCATGGGTTTTTTTTCTGTGGGAGGGGACAAGTCATGAAGAGGGCTAAAACTCTTGATCATGTGTGAAAAAAGGAAATGAAAATGAACTATTGGAGATGTATCAAGGCCTGACCCATAACTTTGGTTTCTGAGGATATAAAATCATGAAACCCAGAAGGTTGAAAGGAAAAAAGTAGGATATCTAGCTCTTAAAGCATTTTTATTGGAGGCTACTCTCTCTGTGCTAGAAACTAGAAATGCTCAGCCTTTGCCTTTATGAGACAGTTATGAATGGCTCTGACAGGAGCGTGAGAAACCATTGATTCAATCACCTTGAGAAACTGCAGTTTGAATGTGGTGCCTCAGGTGGAGAGAAGCCGCACGCCAGCTTCCTACGGGAAAGCCTAGCACAAATGATTGCCGTGATTAGATTCTGCTGATCGGTTCATGGGTTCAAGCGTCAGAATCGCAACTGGGAAGACACAAGAACATCCTACTCACAATTACAGGAATTGTGGTGCTGTCTGGAGACGAACCTTCAAAGGTTGTGCCCCGTCTTGCTTGGCATGCACAACTAAGAGGCACCGTCTGCCTTTAGACCCTGCTGCCAGTGTAGAGGAAAGCTGAGAGAGGACCAGAGAGAGTCAAAAACGTTAGCTAGATCCACAACAAACAATGCACATTACTAGATGGCTGTAACCACCAGGAAAAAATGAAATTTCTTGATGACCATTTGCCAGGGCAACTTACACCAGGAAGAGAAGGCAGAAGACTGTATGAGATAAATAGTGCCTGATACATGAGTAGGATTTATCCATGGACAATGTCAGGCTAATGCATTTTGGAGACAAACAGCAGCGAGGCTTAAGCCTGAAAGCGTCTGACCATTGCCTGTGCCCATTCCCAGGTCAGAGAGAGAATCTGCATCTTGCAGACCTGAGGAAATCAGGGGTCTCTATCTGCCTGATCTAGATTTAAACATCTGCTCTTCACAAAGGAAGTGAGAAGGAGCAAGATGAAAAATATGGTGAGGATGGGATGAAATGTGCTTCATGCACGTGGTGATGCACACACTGTGCTTGCACTGACAACTGAGGGAGCTTGGAAAGGATGTTTCAGGTAAGATGCAAGTATCTGCTCTAACCTCACCAGGTTCACATGGGCATTCACAGAACTTCCTTTGGGAGGTGCTTCCATTAATAGTACATGGACATCATTTCTGCATGGCCAGGAAAGGGATTAAAAGCTGGGATAAGCAGACAGGACAACCAGAATCCGTAAGTTCTTGGATTTCAAACATTCCTAGAGCAAGAATTCAGAAGCTAGTCTCAGAATCAAAACAGAGAAAGCCCAATGGTCAAAGATGAAAACACTTCCCAGGAATATGGAGGGCATGCATTAGCTGTGGTTTGTGAAAAGTCACCTGGATCTGTCTATTCTCTTAGCTCAAAAGACAGATTTTTTGCATAATTAATGACCTGTCTTTTGTAGGGAGCAGGAAATGATAGCTGAAGCTTGGAAGACTGATCTGAGAGAAGTGCGCAGCATACCAGCTCTGGCCTCAGCTGGCAGCACTGTAAACTGGAGTGGCAGGAGGCTGCCAGCTGCCTGCAGAGGCATATGAGGCAGTCGTGCTGCGCAGAAACAATAAAAACGCATTTGCAAAATGAAGTCCTGAGCTTCATTGCCATTGTTTACCAGAGCATGATGTTACTCCTATGTAAAAGATGAAAACCTGGTCTGAGCTCTTCGCACTCTTGAAAATTGCCTTTTTGTGGAACATCACCCTGTGCAGAACCGCTCAGCCATCAGCTGTCCAGTCAGCCTCTGCTAGGGCCAAGCAGAGAAATGAGTCCAAACCCAGAACCAAGGCATCTGGTCTGTTTTTCAGTTTTCACTTGAGCACAGGTGATTGCCTTTTCCTCTTGCCAGTTGCCAAAAGGACAGTGACAACCCATCCGTCAGTGTGTTCTTAAGTTATTTAATATCTGTCATTCCAAGAGCCTTATTCTGAGACACCTAAGGTAGCTCCTCCTCCACTGTCACTTCAGCACAATCAGGGCCTGGAGCATTCTGCAGGCATTGGGCCAGCTGGCTCCTGAAGCCCAGCAGTGGAGCTGGATGTGGGTCCCAGTGGATGTGACCACTCCTCTGGGACGCCACAAGGATGTGCTTACCTGACTACACCCTGGGAAGTGAAGTGCTTGAATGGTTGCACATCAGCTGCCTCGAAACTGTTCCGAGTCACAGGAACCTGTTGATGTCTCTTCAGAGCCAACCAAACTCACAAGCATTAAATCAAAAATCAGTAACTCTGAGCCTACTACCACCAAATCAGAGTTCAGATAAAAACCACCCTGGCAACCTTTATTGTCCTGCCATCCAAGTTCATCGAAATCTGACGCACAGTTCCGCCTGGGAAAGGAGACACGATTGTTTCAATCTGCTTGGCCTTTATGGTGAGCAACTCTTTCTCTTTCTCTCTTCCCTCCCCCTTCCTCCCCCCTGCCTCTCCACATGTACACACAGACAGCGATCTGCGAGCGTGCAAGAGAAAATGCTTTACTTTTTCCTGAAAGCTGTGTGCCGAGGGTGGTGTTTCCCCACCTCCACGCTGCTGACAAATGCTGATGTAAACACCATGCATACGCCCGTCTAAAAGGCCACGGGGGTTTTCACGTGAATCCTGCGTTTTTTCCACCAACCCCATTACATTGTACTTCAGCTTAAAATACATCTCCTTATTTCTGGTTAACCTACAACTCCTCCAAGGCTAACAGAGTTTACAGCAGCAGGCAAAACTACTCAGCAGAACCAAATTTGGAATATAGTGCTTCTCTGCTACAAAACCCTTTCAAGAAACAGTTGCAACTGTGGCTGTATTAAAATCAGAAAAACCAACACTGACACAAAAAACGTTTGAGAAAAAAAACCCAAACAGCTATGCCTTCGGTGTTGACGGGAGTAAAACATGTCATTTACAATGCCACTGAAAACATAACAGGAAGGAAGTAGACCTCAGAAACTATAAACAGAATTAACAGAGGTAGGAAGTACCTCAAATGCTTTCACGTAGTGACTGTAAAAATGATACTAAAAGGAGAAAATGTTTCCAGGTTTTTTTTTCTTGTTTGCTTTTTGTTTCTTCCTCACTTTAGGCATTCCGTTATTTCGAACGGTAAGAAATGCTCACAAAAGTAAATGTAGCTTGAAGTCCTCATATGCAAAACAATTTATGGCACAAATAACAGTTTGGTTTTCCTTCCACTCACCCCCCTGCACCATTCCTCCAAGAAAGTTGTATTTGGCCAGAAATTAGATGGTGCTCTTCTCCCTCCCTCCTTCCCTCTCTCTCCACGGCTGCTGGCTTTAAATTATGCTACTTCAAGGAAAATAAATTAAAAGTGCATTCCAAAGCCAAAAATTATAATGCACATCGATAGTCAACAGGAGTCTGTACAAAAAGAGGAAATACTGTCTCCCCCATCTTCACACATTTCACAGATCCCATAACTGTATTTCACACCTTGCTTGCTCTGTGAGCTCCTGCACCCAAAAACCCCTCTCAGGACCCCGATTTCCAGCAAAGAGCAAATTCCCTCCCATTTTCAATTTCACTACTTCAGTTCACTTTACCGTCCTCCTTTTCACCCTTTCCTAGCTTTACTCACTTTAAAGTGCACTGGAAGCTATAGCAACCAGGAACTAAGTGGCAATCAGAGGATCCCCACATGCTGGACTGGGCAGCAGGGTACCAGCCTGGTTCCCAGCCCCAGAAGCTCTGGAAAAGCAGGGGCAGAGTATGGCAGCACCAGATCCCCAGCTGCAGGGCTCTACTGCACTGTCCATGGACCTGGAAACCAACAGCCAAAGGGGAACCTCCCTACTTTCCCTTTTTCTGCTACCTGTGGCTAATATTGCAGACATTTCCGTAAACAAAAATCCTTACCTTTTGACCTTTCTCTGCACTTCTGGCTCAGAGCAGAGTTCCCCATAGACAGCCAGCACAGCTGCCCAGGTTCACAGTGCAGAACCACAGGCGTTAGCTTTGTCCCACTACTGAAAACAACACATACGCACCGAGTTGGTAGGGAAATAGAACTTTATTCCAAGACGTGAGCTGAAGCAATGAGCATATGAATCAACAACCACTAGAAAAAAGTGAAAAACACATCAAATACTTGTATTGTACCAGTTAAGTTTGAACACAGAAGTCCCTCTCAGTAAAATGTATGCCCAGGACAAAAGCACATGCGAAGCTCAGATGGGCACCTAGAGCATTGCTTTTAATGTCTAAGAAAGAGGTCACCCCTACAAAAATCTTTAAGCCAGGAAAAAAACCCTTCAAGTAACAAAGTAGAAATGATCTGTTCATTCTGCTTGGCACTGTGGAGGAGGGGGATAATATATCCCAAAAGAGTATGCATCTTTAAGATGTATAAATTCAAAGTCCCTAAGACACAAGTCTGCTGCCAGACCAAGTACTGTTTTTCCTTCCTCATTTAGGAAGTCAAGTGAAGCGTGCCTGCTAAGCACAGGGAGATCATGTTCTGGAGTGAAAGCTGCAAAAATCACATGGTCTGACTGCCAGCAAGGAAACTTCATTGGCACACACACCCAACAGACCTCTCCTCTTTGTCTATCACTGAAAGCTACAAACGACATCAAATTCTGCAAACATTCAAACAACCATTTCCTTGACTGTCTTAGTACAGGAGGCCAAATGCTGCTCTCCTTGAGCTCTCTCTTCACATTCATTTCGGCACCACTGGAAGAAAGCTGCAAGTGCACACAAACAGCAGAGTTGGCTCTGTGTAAGTCAGAGGTGGTTGTTATTTTAACCTGGCTTGTGCATGTGACATCACAAAGGGGTAGCTGGACCATTTCTGCGCTGTTTGCAAGGTCTGTCGACTTCATTCTAATGCATACATGTATACATACATATATATGTATAATGCATGCATAGTAGCTTACAATTATAAGAAGAATGCAATTTATCTATAAACCTGCTCTTTGGGACTCTAGAATTTTAGTGGTTAATCCACTAAATTCACAGGTAATATGAGTTGAACGGTCATTTTTCTTAACACAGTACCATAAATGCATCACTTTAGAAACTGCTATCATGGAAGCTAATCCAATAACAACAATGGCATCAACAAAATTCATTATCAGGACAAGTGTCAGTCAGGCATTAAAAAAATATGTCTCTGAAGAACTGCATTGTTTTCAAAAAAATACACTGAAATATTCTATACAAGAATATAGGCATCACACTTACGAATCTAAATTTATAACCACTTACATGTATTAGCTATTCTCAATAAACCATCTACGTTTGCTACCCACCTACAGTAGCTACAGTTTCAAATTGGGAATACCACAAATTTATGTACTTTCCCTGAGATCAGTAATCCAAAATAAATAGCCCTGCAAAGGTAACAGTGTAAACTCCGGATTTAAATCTTCTGTAAGGATCAGTCCCCAAAAGCCAAGGAGAACATTAAGCAAACGTAAACACAGCAAACATTTTGTCAGTTTTGAGTTAATTCTCAGCGACAGTGGAACCCTATGTGAGACGTAGCATCCAAATGTTGAAGACCCGTCATTTTTATTGTACAATACAGTTGTCCTAGTTGTTCACTTTCCTATCATTGAACCCCTGAACACATCCAGCTGGGATTGTGGATGTCCAAATCGTGACCCAGATCTGCTCTTCCACTCTGCACAATCTTTACAGTGCCTTTAAAACCACTCTGAGGTTCTTACTCTTGAATAGAGGAATGGCGAATAGATCTGTGATAATCCTCTGGACTAGTCACAAGTTCTGGTAAATCATAGCCTCTCAGCAGATGTCCACTGTTTTGTTGAGCAAAGTAATACAGCTGCCTGGCAAACATTGGTTCAACCTTAAGAACAGACAAAATGTTAATCAGACACGTGACAAAACTTCACACTCCTCACCTTAGTTATTCAGGATGGTTTTAATCTAGAAACAAGATTGGACAGAACAGTTCTGCTTACCAGAACAGGAACACAATTTCAGTGGTTTCACTAATCTGTTTTAAACTAGCCTAGCCTAGCCTAGCTCTGCTGCCAAGTGCCTCACTACCTGCACACACTCCTTACCTTCACACACTCCTTACCTTCACCACCTTCATTAGAAGGGACTGCAGCAGTGACACAAATAATGTATGAAAAATAGCAGTCCCTTAGCCATTCCCAGGATGTGAGCAATGTCTGCAGGACACACATGGCCACAGCCACTCAAATACAGTTCGAATACATGCTGAACATGCCAAAAGTCATGTCTGCATTGTAAAGTACTTTGAGGACTTGACTTGAAATGTTGGGGTAATCAAGTAGGCTGAGGTATGTCGCCAAATGACTGTGTGTGAAGTTAGACTTCAACTTAACATTGAGGTTACTCTTGTTTCTGTTCATTCAAGCTCTGATGAGGAATTTGTTCAACCACCAAGTGGGATTTGTATGAGTTAACACTGCCTTCACTTCTGTCTCTTCAGAAACCACCACTCCCTCTCAGGTCTTTGGGCTGACTGTAAATATTTGAGCTGTACACTGAGAACAAACACCTGAAGGTCTCCTTACTCTCAGTGAAGGACAGGTTGCATGTCACTTCTCCACAACTGTCTCTTGCTGGTCAGCCAATCCCTCCATATAAAAAGACACAGTAACTGTTTTGGAGGAAATAAATGTTGTGGTGGAGATGGGAAGGCAGTGGGACAGGTGGCCCAGGCAGCTTCCAGTGCATAACTGGAATATAATAATTGGTGGGATGGTAGAATCCTAGACAGATCAAGAGGTTGGGAGATTGAGCAATTAGCAAAGAGGAAGCAAAGTCCTGGAGAGAGCAGGAGGTACAGGCTCACAGAGCAAATACAAGGACAAGAGATGGATAAGGGGGCTGGAGAGAGGATGCTAGAAAGCAGGGATGGAAAGCTGGAAAGCCAAAACAGGAATGGAAAAGAGTTGAAGGAGAGTCAGGGATGGGCAACCATCTCTATCTAGTCATTGCACAGCTCAGGATGGATTTGTGAGCTTTTCTCAACTTCCACCCTAGAGACTTGCTACTTGCTAGGCAGCAGTGTGGCAGCACAAAAGCTAAGGAGAGGCCATAGCTTATGGCAGAAGTCTCACTTGGGATCCATCTGCTACTGAAGGGGCTTTCGAAAAATTTTCAAGAGACACCAGTTTTCTTCTCAAGGATGCAGTAAGCTAAGCCCTGACACTAATGTATTACCACCTCTCTTGTGGTTTTATGGGCCAATACAGCCAATTCAGAAAGTCCCAGGTCTCGGTCTCCGCCATCAGCCTCTCTCAGAAAGCATCCCGAAACAGCAGCTTTGAGTGTGTGTGAACTGAGGTGAGTCAGCCCATGAGCCTGACAGCTACTGAACCCTGAAGCTGCACAGGCAGCCCCTGCATCCCATCAAGGGCTGAGGTCCTTGAGATGCAGGTTGGGATTCTGGAGCTGCTTCAGTTGTAAAATCACCACATCCTGCACTGGCCAGGCAGCCCAAGGAGCTGCACAACTGGGCTGGTGTTGATAACACAGCCCATTTCAGGTACATTTCAGTTTTAGATGGGATTTGCAACAGACTACCTATGACACTTTTGCTCTACAGAAAGAGAAAATTAACTGCTGTGCTCTACTGAGGGCTACCAGTCCTTGGCAGATGTGAGGATTAAACCCTGTTCTGGAAAGTGCTGCATTTTCAACAATTTACTACCTCACTCATAATCTACATGAGGCACAAAAGCCTGACTGGCAAATTCATATCCTCCAAGGAGTGTGCTTATTTTAGGCTAGACAGAAATCCTACTTACATGGGCTGTAATTAGTTTCCTCTGCCTCTGTGGATCTGGAAATTCCTCCCCAAAGCACAGAGCAACCTGGTACCTCGGCAGCGGACGTCCATGGTGAGCAAAGGCTTGCAGCTCTGGGAAGACAGAAAGTACCATGCTGTGGAATAATGATGGGAGACAGGCAAGCACCACACAGCTACTCACTCACTCCCACCACCAGCATGGGAGAGGAAAACAGATTGGCAAAAAGAAAAAAAAATTGTGGGTTGAGATAAAGAGTTTAATGGGTAAAAAGGAAACAAAGAAGACAAAACAAGAAAAAACAAATTATGGAAAAAGCAATCACTTGTGACTGGCTGACCTACACACAGCCAGTGCCCAAGCAACAGCAACCTCTGGCAAATTCACCCATGCCCTATTTCACTGCAGAACACAAGGTCATATGGAATGCAATATCCTCAGCTGGCGCTGCCCTGGCTGTGCCCTTCCCAGACTCTTGCCCATCCCAGACTGAGCTTGTGAGGGCAGAGCAAGACAGAGAGAAAGCCTTGACATTGTGCTTGCACTGTTCAACATCAGCTAAATTGTCCCTGTGTTATCAGCACAAATCCAAACCATAGCACCACGAAGAAAATTAACCCTGCTCCAGTCAAAACCAGTACAGACCACTAAGGCAGACTTTGTGGATGACCCTGCAGCACAGTGGAGAAGATAAAGTAACTCTAGGGGATGATGAGAGAGGTCAGGTAAAAGACAAAAGGTAAGCACAAGACACTGAGTTTGGAGACTTGCCCTTGAATCAGGAGGAGCTAGTTACAACACTGCAATTTTTCTGTTTGCTTTGTCTCACAATTAATTTCATATGCACAAACCAAGATCTCTTCCAATTAGTACTTCTAAGGGACCCTGACAGCAGAACCCCCTGGAGCAGACACTACTGGGAGTTGGGAACCATTCAAGCAGACACACAAGAGCAGCACTGAAACCAATGGCTTGGTAGTGCCAGAGACACAAAATAGTGCCAGGCATAAAATTTAGCCACAACCAGACTTTGACAGAGCCACTGCCATTACTGTGCCCAGTGCAGAACACTGAGGCTCTATTTCAGACATGTACTGAGCCAGCAAAAGAGTTTTTTGTGTCTTCTGTGCCCATGCACTCTCTTCTCTAACCCATAACCTTGTGTAAAAGTGAAATGATTAATTATTATTCTAATAATCAGTCTCCCCTATGAAAAGTAACAGGGGAGGCCTTTATAAGGTACTTCCACTCAGATCACAATCTCCAGTGTTGTGGACCAAACGTTGTGTTTTTGACACTGTATTTCTATCCAGAAAAGAGAAAATCCCATCTAACACAATATCCTTGCTAATGTGCTGTGTTTCTACAAGCTGATATGTAAATACTCCATTTTAATTTATAACTCTGTTCACGCTCTCTGGAAAAAGCTGCAATTAATATTAAAGCCAATGTGTTGTAATGAAGCACCCACCCTGCTAGAGAGGGAAAGGAGAGCCTTTGGACTTGACATGACAAATGCATCTTTTTCCAAAATACCCCCCCTACTCTAACTGCAAGCTTTTCAGACCAAGGTGTGGATTCAGTGGTTACCACAACAGCATCCCAAGCCTGGCTTGAACTACCAGTCTTACTGAGAGGGCCAGTAAAACAAATAAAACAATGGGCAGCTCACTTACAACACAGAGTAAAGTGTAGCTTTCCCCATAGTGTCTCCAAAAAACCCTGAAGAGTGCCATAAGCTCTCTGGGGATAAGGCAAGAAAGAAGAAATTTTCCATGGGACTCTGCTTCCTTTTGAGTGCTACAGGACAGAGAAGAACAATCCACCCAAGACCAATCTAGCCACACTGCTAATGTGAGACTTCTTTCAACTTCCTCTTTCTCTTATTTTACTTGGCCTCAGCAATTTTCCAAATCCTGAACACTTGTGGGAGTGCCCACAGCACAGACCTGGAGACAAAAGCCCTTTCTTTCCCACCACCAGGATAATCATGGTTTGAGGTCAGCCCTGCACTTCTCCAAAACCTTCCACTCGCTCCATCTTCCTTTCCAGGCCCAAGTGCATCATCCAACACCAAAGGGCTCCCTATGTGCTTCCCCAAACCTTTCCTATCTCCTGATACTCCAGCTCCAGCTGCCGCTCCTTCTGTCCACCAACCATTCTCTGGCTGCCACTCTCATACCCCAAACTCTCTTCCTCTGTTCTTCTACTCTCTACCCAGCTCAATTTACAACAATTACAATGCATTTATCTCTCTCCACAGAGACCATTCCCCTGGTTTCTGATTTATTGCCCCATTTTAGCTTTCTCAGCAGCAGAGGCTTCTCAGCACAGGCCCTGATGCTCCGGTGCAGTTTGCATTTTAGGGTTCAGCTCCTCAGTGGTTTCCCAAGAGCTGTGGTTGGTTCACAGCAGTTCTGCATCTGTCCCTTTCTCTGCTGTTCATGATTCCCTCTCCTGCCCCTCTTCACAGGGAAGTCCCAGTTTCCCAGCATAGGGGAATCCCGGAGCTTGCTTGCAGGTCAGGACCTCAGCACATTCAATTAACACACAGATGTGACAGGCCCATGACAAGTCACTTACAAACTTCACTGAGCATCATCACATGCAAAAACTCACTTTGCACATGCCACAGACTGTGACTGCAACCACACACTTGGGTTTGCACAGGCACTGGTGCATAAGTAATTTAGGAGGGGTGAAAAATAACTATTGCTTGAGCTTATCTTTGGGGTTAGGTGTCTAAAAAGAGATGTCCTGTCAACCATTTGGAAGAACCCAGAGCACGTCTAAAAAACCACCTGAGAAAAGGGAAAGGGATTTCCAAAACCATCACCAGGCACAGAATTATACATCTTTAAATTAGCATGTGATTGAAGCCCAGCCCAATACCTGACCTCAAATTCCCCTTTTTAACTGTCAATTCTCACATCTATATATGATTTCTCTCTTTAAATGCATTTTTTTCTTGGCTGTTTCTCTAAGACAATGTATCAGCCTTGGAATATAAAGTATGCTAAAGCTGATGATTTGGATTTAGTTTGTTGGGGTTTTCTAAATTTTTCAAGGCGTTATTCCCCTGAGAGTGTCATGCCAGTGCTGATGCCCTGTTCTAGTAAGAAAACACACCAGATCATAGCCATTTAGTTCACCTCTTAGCAATGCCAGAAATATCAAAAAGGGGCCAGTGTCTATTCCCGCTGCCCAAGCTGTCCTCTGGGACAGTGACCATCTCCCACCAGTTCTTCTGGCTGGACAGCTCTCCTCTCTCTAATTGTTAAGGTGTGCTGGGAAGTGGGGTTGAAGCTTTGCCCCTTCCCTTCATGGGCTGGAAGGAGAAGGCACTGTCCTAAAGCACTCCCGTGCTTCCTCTGCACTGCCTTGTGCAAAAGGAGACCTTTCCAGAGAGCTCTGGTGAGGCATGCACCTCCTTGCTCAGAATGTCAGGCAATCCTGAAATTGCAGTTTGTTAAATCCTTTTGAATTCCTAGATATCTTTTAGACACTGGCACAGACTGAAAAGAAGGCTTGCTACTGAAATTTGTAGACTCTAGGCAAGACCTCAGGCTTGCTCTGGGTCAAGCTGAGAGGAGTGCAGGTGCAGACCACAGACCTATCCGAGACTTAGACTGGCAAATCCAGGATGAGGATCCAGTTTCCTATGTCAATTTACGGAAAAAACTATTTTGCTAGGTTCCTCCTTACGCCTCATACAGAAATGTGATGGACTGGATGTTATCAGCTGAGCCTCAGTTGACTCCTGCTGGTCTCTGCAGGGGCATTGAATGTGCAGAGAGCACAGAAATTCATAGGATTACTCAAGATTCAAGCACCCCTTGGCTGCATTTGCTCAGAAGTATCAAGGGGCAATTCTCACTTCAATGAAAAGAGCACTCCCATAAAGCTGATGTGGACAGTGACCAGGTGACATTTCCAAAAGGGTATCAAAGCCATAGTGGGAATTACCTGCCAAAAACTGCTGAGTATCAAAGAGCTTGCATGTCTGGTCCCGCTCCAGCTTGTTGGGTCGGTCACTGCAGAGCGCCAGGGGCCCATCCCAGTAGATCCTGCTTTGGCAAAGTCTCTTAGCGTAGAGGCCATCAGGTGCCATCCAAAGAATTACTCCTCGTTCCAGGTGGCTCAGCAGTTTTTCTATGTTCTTCCTCTGGCCATTATCCTCTGGATAAGGGAAGATAACTTGGTCCAGGCTGCTGACCTCGTAGCTTTGGCCATGGGATATCCGACAGCCTTCAGGACTGGAAGTTGTCACCTCCTTCACCAGTATTTCACGGTAATATAAGCAGATGTGGAGTCGGCAGTCTACAAGGAAAAACAAACAGACAAACAAACAAACAAACAAAAAAAATATCACTGTGATACATCAGTGTGGATGTTTGATGTTTCAGGTCTGTGCTAAGGCCAAGAGACAAGTTTGCATAAGATTTGAGCCCAGTGGCCAGCACCACCCAGAAACTCATATTAGTAAAAAAAATTTAAAATATAAATACTAAAATTTTTTGAGCACAGTAGCACTAATACTCTCTCATGTTATTTAAAGGGCTATTGATGCATGGGAATTTGGTAGGAACTAAAATCCCACAAACATCACATTTCCATTTAAGAGGAAAAATCTTCACAGAAAAAGTTGATGTTGGTCACATTTTCCAAGTTCACGTCACAATTAAACCCACCAGCTCAGAACACTTCCTCAGATTTAACAAGGAAGTAGCTGTGTTTCCCCCCAGGCTTTGCATAGAAAACCCTTCTGCACAGGGGACCTGCAAACTTGCACTCAGCTGCCTGGAGGGAAGCAACTGCTGGCTCCAGTTCCAACGGGGCTGGAGTACTCCAAAACCTCCTGCCTTGCTTTCAAATGGCCATTTGGTCCACTTGGCTGACTCCTACAAATTCACACAGCATGAATACATATAGATATATAGCATATACATGTGTGTACAATATATGTTCACATACGCACATAAAGATAGGCACACCTACACACACACTGACCCTGACTCAGGAGAATCCCACCTAAGAAACCCACCAAGTATCACTTCACAGGTCCATCCATTATTTCTGTGAAAAGCACATTCCCATATCTTTTCCCAGAATTACTTAGAAAGTTCCCCAGCATCCAGATATCTGCAAACCTGGCTGAAACAACTTCCCTTTTCTTTCCTCAATGACTTTTTCTTTTTTTCCCACCAGGAATAACAAAGCAGAGTAAAGCCAGATGGCACCAACAGGATCACTACAAGGTACCCAGGCAACACCAGTTTGGGGTGGGGGGTGGGTGAGCTCCTCCAAAATAAAACGCTGAGCTTTAAGTCACTGACACTCCTAAACTGGCAAGCTCCCCTGGGAAGTCCCGATTTGGTGTCTCACCAAAGCAACCCAGCACAATATCATAAGCCAGTGAAGCACTTCCATTAGCTTTAACCACCTCCATCCCTTGGAGCTGGGGCTGGAAGTGCTTAAATATCCTGGAAAACAGAGACTTACAACCATACACCAAATTCATTGATTAAAGGTGTTTCTTTTTTTTTTTTTTCCTTCTTTTTTCCTTTCATCTGAAAGGAGAGATGGTGCCTGGGCAAGTCAGAAGTGGGACTCCTATCAAGCTCCCCAGGAAGCCTGGGGGGTTATGGACCTTACCTGACAGAGCGAGGGCTTCACCAGACCTTATGCTTGGCTCAATCGGGATGCCAGGAGTCTGGGACTCAGGAGGAGCACAAGCATAAAAGGTTCCTGTCACCTGACAACCTGTTTTCACAAACAAAAGTCAGTGACAGTGGCCTAAATCCTAAAAGAAAAGCTAGGGCAGAGATCACAGCAATGCAAAAGTGAGTTTTCCTGGGCCCCAACATGAACTCTTTCTTTCCCCTCCTTAAAAAGGTCCTACTTCCCAATTCCTCCAGGTAGGCCAGTTCTACCAATCACTCCAGATGTTACCTGGACTGTATTTTCATTTGAGTCTGCATGAAATAGTCCCTCTGCCTTTCTATATGCCCCTAGTCCTTTTCCTTGCTTAACATGTTATTCCATTAGAGAAATAATTTACATTTTTAACTACACTACAGTGCTCTTAAAAGTCGCTTGCATAAAACAATTCGTATTTCCAAAAAACTTTACTAATGATGGGTGTAACAATGAAGCTGGGATTAACACTGTTTAAATGTAGGTAAAGAAAAACATGCAGCGGGAGATTATTAGGGTTTTATTAGCAGAACTAGTATTAAACTGTTCCAACAGATGCCTTTAAGTAAATGGATTATACCATGGACAACTGATGTTTTTCCTGTTTCTTAATGCCAATGAAAGTCTTTGGAGGATGATGCAAGTGTGACTTGCAGACAAGCACACATTTCCTTTCCCAGTGGCAGGACCCACCACAATCAGGAGCTGGAGCAACAGGGATGAAAAATACTCACTATCTCTTGACCCATTTCAGAGCCCACTGAGAAACACAGGTTAAGTATCAACCACTAACAACTGCCTACAAATTCAGCAAAACATCCAAATGTGCGTAAGTGCTGCAGAGGAGGTACTTCAGGGCATTCTTCAGCTCATTCTGCTTGCTACCTTGATTTTTTTATTAGTGAATAACTAAAAGCAAAGCAGTCTGCCTAATAATTTCAATATATTGCCAGCAAAAGTTGCAGTGCACCGAGTATTTACTTTTTAGCAGATCCAAAGATTTCTCCGCATCAAAACTGGGAGAGATCTGTCCTCTGAAAATATGGCACCTGCTCCAAGGGTCCTTTCTTGCTTCCCATCCTTTCCTGCCCTTCTGAACCAGCTGCTTCTCCTCACAAAGCAAATGTCTGCATCCTCAGGTGAGTTACCCTGCAAGGGTCTACAGCACACAGTTCCCTTTCTCTTATGTTTTATTCCCTGCAGGCTTCAGCACTGCCAATTTTCACAATTTGGGCTTTTTCCTACAGATGCAGAGCTTGGAAAGCCATGATTGTGTTAGGGCTCTGGTACTGTGAGATCTTTGGGGAAGGAAACATCTCTTTATTCTGTTTCTGCTGTACCAGCCCCAAGAGAGTGTCAATCCATGACAAATTGTCCCACTGCCACAGCACTGAAAGTAATAATTCCAGCTTTCCTCTTGGGAGAATAATGCCAGTCTAACCTACAGGGCTGGAGGGAAAACCCCACTGGTATATGCCTCAAAAACTTCAAAACCAGAGAGAAAAGCTAAAGAACATATGTTCCCATTTGGGGTTTTTGTGAGGGTTGCTTGCCTTCTTTATTGTTCAGGGCTTTTGAGACAGCTGAGGACTTTTGGGGGCTGATTTCTATCAATGCAGAGAACCACACAGCCAAAACACCACACACAGAGTGGCAGCGAATGCAAGAGCCAGGACAAAGGCAGCTCCCTTTCATGGGAACCCAGCACTCCTCTCCATCTACATCTGTTAATTCCAATCAAAGCCACAAATAACAAGCCTGGAATCTGAGGTTCCTCCAGGTGGCCAGCCTCACCAAGCAGCCCTAAACAGGGGTGTCTTACCATTTTCACAGCCGGGCCCTTGCCAGTGATGACCACGAGAGGCAAAGGGGACGCTGGCACACTGGTAGGGAATGTCAGGATGCGGCTGCTCCGGGGCAAACTCCCTCCAGTTCCGTTCATGGGGCACCATGTAGTTTGGTACCTATTCAATTTAACGAGGTATTCTTTTAGCAGGCAGCTGTCAGAACGAACGCTATGTATTGCATCAGCTTTCTCATCTCAGCTCCTTGATTTTCCCTGCCAAAGCCCATGGAGGTCTGAGCTGTGCCCAGGCGATGCGGATGGCACTTGGCCACCGCCACCAATGAGCCTTTCAAACGAGTTTCTCGCCACTGGTGTAAATAATAAGCGGAGTGGAATAACAAAAGGCAGTCAAAGCACTGCTGGTAAATGTCTGCTTGAAAGAGCAAGGCTTCATTGGGTGCTTGCATTCTGGCACCAACAGAATGGCAGTGCACTAGGAACTGTCGTCCAACAGAAAAGAGCTATTACTCCGGGATAAACAACACCAAGGGAAATCAATTGCCCTGTGGCCTCATCTGACATTAGAAAAGTTGCTTCTCAATTTCTCAGTTTTCATAATGAGGTTTCTTCACAGGGAGAACCTTAGAGCCCCACCAGCAAGGACAGACAGAGCACAGAGAGCGGAAATTGTGCTGTCCAGTGTAGAGGCACCAAGCAAAACATTCAACAAATGCCATACCTGGGATGGTAGTGCAGTGTAAGGAGATGCTATTGGAAAGGGATGGTTCATCATTAATGGCTGTTCCTCCATGCTGATCTGTTTTGCACCTGTGTTCACCAGAGGGATGAAAATAAATTATGACAAACACATCTTCAGGAAATCTGAAATCGGCACACTAAAGACAAATCCATACAACCTGCCACTGAACAGAGAGAGGACCAAAATGCCTTCCAGAACCCACTGGATTCCCTGGCCCTCCCTTGCAGTCAGCTCTAGGAAGCAGTCTGTCCCTCTGGGCTCTGTAGTGCCCCACAGCACAGTGCACAGTGATGCCAAGCCTTAGGCTCCCACAGGCTCTGCCTGGCACCAGGACCTTCCTGGAGAGCAGGCACTGCCCTGTCCCTGCCCTGGAGGCTGCAGGCTGGGCATCCCTCACTCCCAGCTCCTTCCCCCCAGGGCAGTTACCTACTGTCTACCCCAAAACCGCTTTTCCCCTATATTCAGAACCTAGATGCAGCATGTAATTTTTTTTTCTGCCTGTCCCTTGAGCCGCCTGCTTGGCTCTCACTACACAGAACTGGCAGGGAGGCTCAGCTAAAAGAGCAATTCCTCCAGTGATACGCAGGCGCCTGTCTGCATCTTCCTGCAGGGGCTCCCTTTCAGAGTTCCAACTCAAACGCCAGCAGTCCTCCTGCAGATGCAGCCTCTCAAGTCACCAGAACAAGCTGCGCTTGAGCCCCCATTTTGGTCCCTTAAAAGATTTTAAAAGGCTGCAGGGCCATTCCAGAAAAGCACACTTCAGTCCTCATATGCTTGCAATAAGACACATTCACATTCTGTTACACAGGGAATTTGAGATGCTTTACCTTTTTTGGCTCCTTCTGGCACTATTCTGTACACTTTATAGGGATCTGAGATGTCCAGCTGGCTTCTCTCCACCAGTTCTTCAAAGTCATTGCTCTTGTTCAAAGCACACCTTAATCTTGTCTTCCAGGTAGGGGGATCTGGTTTATCAATGCCCTCTCTGAACTTCCCTTTAAAAAGAGCCCAAGCCTGGAAACATTTCAGATAATCAAAAGAGCAGGAAAATGAGAAGAGGAAAAAAAAAGAAAAGAAAAAAGATTCAACTACAAGGCACAATGCTTGAAACAGTATATGTGTGTGTGCTTACATGTGCATGAATTGTTCATGAATTTTCTCCCTACAGGTTTAGGCTTTAAAAAAAGCACCATGGTAAGGTACAAAAAACAGTTTAGTGGGCATAAGAAAGGGGAATGAACGTGGAAACAGATGTGCTGCAGCCCCAGAAGCATTTAGCTCCACACAGAGAACTGTGGAAGGATGGGCTGCCCCACAAATACAGGGACACCAGGACACAGCCAGCACCGCCAGCCACCAAGCAGCAGAAGCAGCCTGCAGGCAGGTGGCACGGATGGGATGGTGAGGGGCATCCCTCCTGCCCCGCCAGGCCCAGGCTGAGCCTTACCTTGAAGAGGGCGGCGTCCTCCTCCCGGTTGTAGTCCTGCTTGCCAGCGTGCTTCCAGGGGATGCGGAAGATGCTCTTCTCGTCGTTCTCCCACACCAGCCCGGGGTACTTGCCGCTGTCTATCTGGTCGATCAGCCACTGGCGGAGCTTCCCATTGCCACAGCTCACTGAGTTCATCCCGCACTCGCCCAGCTCCAAGTTCATGCCACTCGTGTCAGAGGTTGGGCAGGGGGTTTTGGGGCACCCCACCAAGCTGACCTGTCACACACGTCCAAGCACCGGCTCTCTGGGAGGCTGTGGAGGAGGGGGAAATGGACAGGATGTGGGGACAGGCAACCCACAGGTCAAGCGCCGGGCTAAGTCTGCACCAGCGGTGCCCAGCCCCTGATGCCACACACACCACACCAAACAGCAGCCGGCAGGCAGGGAGGCCCCGGGAAACACGGTACAGAGCCTCAGGAAACTGGGTACAGCCCCCCACAGCCCTCCCCAGGCACTGCCTGTGCTGCAGACTTTGACAGACTTCCCCCTGTCCCGATACTGTTTCGCATGAACAGACATGGGTCGTTGAAATTTTCATTGTAAGTGACTTAAGGCACAACTGTCTTGTCCTGCTGAGAGTTCAACTGGGGGTTTGCTTTTCAACCAAAAGAGGAAAAAACTGCACTAAAATATACTTGCATATGATCGTGCACACATGTGATATCAGGCATATCACGCACACGATTTGGAGAGCTTCACATGCAGTTCTGGTTTATATGGCATCTATCTATAACACCACAGCAGCTTTCACAAGCTCACTTCAGCAAGACGCACTTGAACACATGATGTCCTATACATATCTACCCCTCCAACTGCTCCCAGCACGCACACATAGCAACACCCAAATCTATACACTGCATAGACCTAAAAGTGGAACGACAGCAACCCACAGAGCCCGGCATAAGGGCACTTATGTGCCCAGGGACGTGGGAGCTTGCAGCCCACCACACGGAGCCCCAAGGCTGTGCGCAGAGGCGCGGGCGCGCACGGAGAGCGGCGCGGCTCCGCAGGGATGGGTGCGAACGCCAGGACACCGGCACCAGCGATGGGGACCTGCCGTCAGCTTTGACTCCCCGATCTGGAAAACGCTTCGTTTGGCAGGTTCCCACTCCACCCCCCTATTACATCTAACAAAATGAAGCGATTCCTCACCCAGGAGTCTTTGCCTCTACCCACGGGGAGCCTTCGAGCCCCTTGCCAGACAGGCGCACACTGCTGCGGGCACATGGGCAGCACCGCTCCGCACCCCTTACACCCCTCCGCAGGGGCAGCATCCCCCCGGACACCAAACCCGGTCTCCCGGCATCTCCCTTGCACATGGTGCGTCCGGGGGGATGGGGCGCGTTGGGGACCACGGCTCCCCAGCCCGGAGCCCGCAGGAGTCCGGGCGAACACCCCAAACAAGTCACTTTGCCCCATTCCTCTGAGCACGGAGCGCATCCCTCCCACACATTGCCGCGACCCTCCCGAGGGCAGCGGGAACAAGCCGGGCTGGGGGCCGGTGCGCGCCGTCACTCAAGGAGCACATAACGGGCGGGTATTATTTCTTTTGCTTTAAATTAAAGAAAATTAAAAAAAAAAACAGAACGAAGGGAGAAAAATAAAAGGGAAAAAAAACCAAAAAAGGGCAAAGGGCTCGCTCAGGTGCCGACAGCCAGAGGCGAAGCCCCGAGCGGGGGAAGCCGAGCGCCCGCACCGCCCACCCAGCCTCCCTGCCCTGCCCTGCCCGGCCCGGGGGAGCCGCGGGGCAGCGCCGTGCCCGGCGGGGCTGGGGGTCCCGGGGCTCGGCCGCCCCTCGCTTACCTCTGTGGCGGCGCTGCGAGCGGGCAGGGGCCGCCAGCTGCCGGGCGGTGCTGAGACGGGGCGAAGAGCGACTGGGCCGACAGCACCGGGAAGTTTCTTTATATGATGGAGGGCGTCGAGTCGGGAGGGCGGAAGGCGGGCCGGGGGTGGGGCCACGGAGGGGATCCGGGACTTGGTGAGCTGGAAAACATCTGAGGCAGTGACACATACCCATTGCTGGTAAACAGGCTGCGGGCGGGAGGGCGTGCAGCCCGGCGCCCTCCGCGTCCCCGCTGGGTTGGGTTTTTTAAATATGTACAGACAGGCGCACATACATAAATAGCCCGGGAAACTCCTACCAGTGAGAGCCGGGCGGCTTTTACTGTAAAGACCCAGCTCGCTACACCCACCAGAATCGTCCTAGACGGCGCCGGCCGGGCCCCCGGGATGCTCGGGGAGACGCGGGGGCATCCGCCCGCCCGCCCACGCCGTGCCCGGGGCCGGTGCCCCCCGCCGGCGCCCTGTGCCACCCAGCCCCTCTCCGCTCGGGCCGCAGAGCCGGCATCGCGGAGCGGAATGAGACACACGCCCGCCTCCTTTTTCCCCAGGGCTCGGGCTCTCCCCGTCCAGCCTAGCCCGCGTTTTGCAGCCCCAAAGGTGTGAAGTGGGGGGCAGGCTGAGGGGCAGCGGCGCTGCCCGTGCTGGAGGCAGCGATCCCCGACGGGGCGGCAGCACCGGGAGCAGGGACAGCCGCCAGCGCCGGCCGGAGCGGCTCCCGGCCCGCTGAGCCCAGGGAATGCTGCCTCCCCAAAGCCCATCGTGCGGCACCAGGGCTGGAACACGCTCGCTCTCCTGCCTTCAGAGCCTCCTGCCCTAACGTGGTGGGAGCTGGTGGATGAAGGAGCGAGCTTCAGGCTTGCATGAAAGTGTTTCTTGCCGCCTTTCGGGTTTCGAGCACGTGTTTGGTGCCACGACACTCTGGTGTTCTGCTCTAACGTCCCCGGCTCACATCCATCCACATCCTCTCTGCTGCAACGTTTCGGGTCACAGAATCTGTCACCGCGCAGAGCCGGAGGTTTAGGATATTAATTGCAAATCTTCAACGCCATCTTCTGAAATTTAAATGTAATTATCGCCACGTTTGGAGGGAGAAGTGAGAAGCGCAGGCGTTTTCAGGTATTTGGGTTTGTAACACACCATCCATCCTCTAAAAAAAGCATTGGCAGGGCCAGTATGAAATCCTTTCAGTCGTGAGCCAAGACACCTTTAGAACACTGGAATACATGTTTGAGATTGGAGGCGACAGCTACCATAAACCAAGACAAGTAACCACAGCTTTACCAAAACGCATCTGAAAGATTTTCTAAAAATCCAATTCTAATTTGTAGGGTTAAGACTCAGGGCGCCACCTGTAATTTCACTAAGTATAAAACCATCTTTAAATGTGAAAGGAACACTTCTCAGGTCTTCTCTTTTGTGGTTTTTAAACCAGCAAATTCAGGACCAGGGTGAAACATGCAGATTGGATCTGCACTTGAGGAGAAATATATACACCTTCTTTCTCAAATGCTGGAGAATATTTATTTTTTAAAAATAGTCACTCTTGTCCAAAGAAATCCATGTATAGATGGAGAGGTAGGTAAGTTGTTAAGAGAAGATATAGTCAGTCATAAAATCCCTATAGAGTACGTATGTAGGAAATTACCTGGCTGGGTGGTTGGTTGCTTTGTGCAGCAAGAACTCTATTACAAAACTGTCTCCAGTTGCCTAAATGTTAGAGGAGATGATTAAAGCCAGACCCCTACATGCCCACTCGGCTTTTGCAAATCAATCTTTTCATGAGTAAGACATTCTAGTCTCATTAGCTATGCTGACTTCGTCATTCAGTGTTTCTGGACATCACTCATTTCCATTTAAGATAGCAGAAGTATGTAGGACCACCATTTTGGTCTGCAAAGTAGAAAGCTCTGATCAATAACACAACTGTGATGTCCCCATTAAATGCTGCATCACTGGGTGCTTTTTGCATACCCTAAGAGACAATTCCTCCGTAACCAGCCTAGCTAGTGACACGAGCACTGCAGCTCCTCACAGCCTGTTCATCCGTTTCTGGTGTTTTCCACACCATTGCGAGTGCCTGACGCTTCAAACCTTGCCCAAAAGCCCTGCTGCCTTCATGGAAGTTTTCTGTGTTAATGACTGAAGTCCTCTTGCGAAAATGCTCTTGCTGCTGTTTAACCACGGCAGTCACCACCGGGGCCCCTGTTTTTCACACTCTTAAGGTCACACTGACTAAAGGCATGCCAGGAAAAGTGACTCTTTCTTCTCAACAATCACTCACAAGCTCTCAGTGCACAGAAAGATGGCTTCTACTTTCACCAAACCCCTCTCGAGTCCCAGCTGATTCACCTGGGAATTGCACACAAGGTACAAAAGCGAAGACAGACAGACAGACATCATCTCAAAGCAGCTGCCAAGGGCTCTCTGAAGTGGGTCCCCACAGAAAGGGGCACTGCTGAGCCATGGGGCACGCATATTAAATGCTCTCTGGGTACAAAGGCTCTCCTATGTCCCTAAAATACCACTGGGTGAACTCAGTCCCTAAGCTAGGGGGACCTGTTAGAGGAATGCCAGGGACAGTAAGTGTGGCAGCAGAGACCTTTTGAGGACTGTGGCTTGTTCAGGGCTCTCTCAGCACCAGAGACATGAAATCCCCTCAGGCATCAGCACAGGGGAGTTCCACAGTGAAGAAGAGGAACCTGCAGAGGAGAGTGAGGGGCACCCACTGCCTGGCACTGCTCCACCCTGGGGTGGGAGGGCTGCCCTGGCATTCCATCTGTGTGTGGCTCTGCTGGGAGTGTGCCCATGGGGGCAGGTCCCAGTGCTCAGTAAAGGTCTGGCCCTCTGCACTCTGGCTGCAGCCCAGAGCAGACCCACCAGTGAGCAGGGGTGTGGCAGCAAGCGAGCTCCTTCCCCAGCTCTCCTCTCAAGTAGAGACCATGGCCAGGGCTCTTCAGGAACCCAGCAAACCTTGTGCCAAAGCCCTTGACAAGTGACATCGGTAAAAGCATTTTCAGAAGTGCATTAAGGCCTTAAATTGGAAATTTTTGGAAAGCCTGCATTCCCTTTTTGGAAAGCCTGCAGCTACCTGTCTACACTTTTAGCCATTCCAAAACCTGCTTCCTGAGATGGAGCTTGCTGGTGGCACAGGTTTCTACCATGTGGTTTTCATCCCTCAGAAGTCCTTGTCAATCCTGGTTGAAAGTCCCTGTGGAATGATGTTCTTCACTTGATGCCCAAAGCAGCAGCACAACTCAGACCCAAACAGAGACACTTTTAAAACCTCCTCACACCACGCTTCCATCAACAGCTCTGAGGAATGGGGCTGAGTTCAGAAGTCATTAATACATCAGAAAAATGTCTGTGGATGTAACTGAATTAATTCAGAGACACTGTGGAAATTTAGGGCAGATTTATGATTACTTTGATTTATTCTAGCAAAGCACCTGCTCTGTAAGCAGGCGAACATGATTCCAACAAAAACAACAAACAATTTTACGCATCTTCTATTGTACTAACTTCAACTTCTGGTGTCATAAGACCTGCTTTCTCATTTTGGAAGGGTATTTGCAGTTCCTCCATTTAAAATAGTGACTCCTAAAACAGTATTAGTCAGTCATATATTTTCCATAATACTAATTGCAGAGACATTTTAAACTACTAGAAATAAAGCAAACTGGCAAGCACAGCTATGTCTTTGAAGCAGAAGAGTATCACAGCTCAGTTGACATTATTTTAGGTGGATTTGGTGGATGTTTTGTTTTCTTTTCCTGTATTTCCCCTTGTTTCATAGCCAAGAATGTTTCAAACCAATTCCCACTAAGCTGCTTTCATGCCTCTCTACATCAGCCTGTGCACGGGACTGAAAGAGCACTCCACCACATGTCCTCACTTCTGAGTCTTTAGAGAATCATGGATTCAGTTACATTGGAAAAGCCCTTTAAAATCAGCAAGTGCAACTGGTAACCTAGGCCAAGTCCACTGCAAGATAAGACAATACATTACCTGCAAAATCTGTATTTTAGAAAAATCTGCAAATTTACATCACATAAAAATGCTATTCTGTGGCTTTCCTTTGGAGAGAAAAAGTTGGCAAGCACATCCAACCAATGTGGCACACAAGCAGCGTGGTGCCCTTCCCCAGTGCCCAGATGTCAGGCCAAGAGCTTGGAAACCCTGGGTTGACACTTTCACCTCTGAAAACCAACAGCAAAAATTTTATGCACTTCCTGCTCCTCAAGGAAGGAGGCTACCCATTTCTCCAAAGCATTCCAACCTATGGTATTCAGCTACTTTCATCAGCAAGCAGCTGTCATGAATCTAAAGAGAAAAAAAAAACTATAGAAAAAGAAAAAAACCCATTAAACTAGTTTTCAAATAAAAAAAATAAGGAAAGCACCTGATGTGGGCCAGGAGCTGTTGAGAGCAACCTCTCCCTTAACTCAGATAATCTGAGACTTTCAGCTCTGCAGGGCAGCTACCAAGGACTGCTGGCATGGAAGCAAGGGAATCATAGTCCTCCGCCAGTAATGTAAGGCACAGCATGGCCATGCGTCTGCTAATCCTTGGAGTATCAGGTCCTGCTCACTGTCACCTAGGAACCCGTGTTACCCTTCAGCCAGTGGAAAAGGCAAATCCAAATTATATTAATTATCTTTTTTCATATCCAACCTCCTTTTTTCATATCCAACCTCTGAAGTAAAAAGATGCAGTGACTGTAGGAACTTCAGACCATCAGCCCACCTGACCAAATTTCCTCAGCTATGTTGTGTCCTCAGAGTATTTCCCATAAAGGCAGTTTACAGACTGCACTCAAAGGCATCCCAAATATGATGAGCACTGACAAAAAATCAGTTACTGCAATTCGATCTCAGAAGTTAGGCCAAGCTAGGGATGGACCCTCACTGTAGTGGAGAAGTGAGACAGATCCAGAGGTGGTACCTGACCTAAACACAATTTATTACTGCAAAGAACAAGCTAAAGACTGAATTCCTGCCTTGGAAACATTCCATGTTTGGAGTCCATTTCCAAACTGTGGGACACACTAGGAGAGGGCCAGGCTGGATGTTGTGGGACCAGTGTAGAACTGGTGACAGGAGTGCTGTCACTTGTGTGCCTTGTTTGAGACACCTCCAGGATCACTGTCTTAAATCCACTCCTCCAACAAGGAAGAAATGAGTTTCCAGGGAATTGGGGAGCACTGAGAACTGTGTGTGATTGTTTGATTCCTGGCACATTCTGAGCTTGTCAAGAGCCTGTGCCTGGATGACATTCCACGTGCTGGACACATGGGGCTCTGTGAGAGCCCCATGCCCAGGGGAAGGGAGGCTGCATATACGACCACTTTAAATACTTTTCATTTTTACCAATTGTTACAAGCTTTCACACCAGCAAATGTAAGCAATGTGCTTGGGTTCCTTCTGTCTAAGTTCAAACTCACATAATTTCCTGGGTTCAAAAGATCAGCTTGGTTTTGTATATTTTGGGGTTGAGGTTCTACTTCCAAGGAAGTGAGCTGCAAGGAGCCCTGTTAAAAAAATAAAATTACTTGGAGAGGGGAGGGATTAGGGTAGCACAACAAGGAAAGTCACTAAAAACTAAGCAATGAATATTTTAAAAAGAGTATTTTGAAAAGCAGTGCAAAGTAGGAATTTAAATGATAAAGGAACTCAGGGGAAAGGGAGTTTTGGGAAGTTCCGCAAAAGTCATAGATGTGGGTGTCACTAGGATTTCCCTGCTTTAAAGAAACTGTGAGGATTGCCAGTGGCACACTTGGGGCACACACAACACTGTGGAAGGAGCTTCACCATTTCAAGCATTAATTTGGTTTCATCCTGTCTTGATTAGCCAGGGGTAAATCCCCAACCCAGATTTACTGAGCAGATGGTGATGACATGCAGATCGTTGTGAGAAGGAGGTGGTGATGGTCTAGCAGTTTGTTACATTCTTCTTTCTGATAGACAAAAGAGGAACCCAGAGCCCCAAAGAAAAGATACTTACTGAGCAAGGAGGGCTATAATCTAAAGTATTTAAAGAAAAAGGAAAACCCATTTACCTATTGTTCTTCTTTAGATAGCAATGAAAATAACGTGCCTACATTTTTCTGTTGAGGAGAGACCTGGCTCATCATTCGCAGGGGTGCAATGTGAGTTTGGCTGTGATCTGCAGGGAGTGAGCAATCAAGCCCTAAATTAATGTACGGTGGTATTTCACTTTGAAAAGAAGCAGGTCATCCTATTAGATGTGCAGGAGAACGATTTCAAAGGAAACAAGTCTTTGTAAACAAGGATTTCAGTGGAGGGCAAGAATGGAGGGTAGCAAGTCAGAATTTCTCCTGCTATCAATGATCAGTGTAGCACATACCTAAACTGGTGAAGGCTTTCTCGAAGCTTTCAAAACCAAATCCAACCAAAAACTACTTTACAGCACAACACCAGATGAACCACTGGAAGCACTGAGTGTTGTCAGCTCTAGCCCTTGGATCAGCAGGCCCCACAAAGCACTCCACTGGCCAGCTGTCCTTGGCTTTAGTGCAAGATCCTGCAGGGGAAAATTCATCCTTCTGCAGTCCTGTGACAACAGGGACATTTGTGTTACTGTCCTCGTTGTCAGGTACCTTTGCAAATGAGAGGGAATGAGAGCATGGAGAGCACCTGACAAGCTCAAAGTAACCTCTCTTTCCTGGGATATCAGCATCTTTCAGCCTAAAGCAGCTTTGGCACATTTTCTATCCTGGGTGATGGAGGATAAACCCACTAAATGTGAGGAGAAATTCACAAGGGTTGAAATGTTGTCAGAAGACAGGAGGAAATTTCACAGCACTGTGACATTGTGGTCACTTCAGAAAAAGAGACTTGGCTGCTTTTGGAGGTGTGTCCGGAATAATGACTATGTGAAATTAGAGTAACATTACACTATTACATCTCCTCTCACCCACCTCGAGCCCAGATCACAGCAGCTTTTGGTATCATTGGAAAAGGAAGGGCCATGGCAAGTGCAGTGCTGTATCCACTACTGTGTCATCAAGGGAACAGCATCTGGGATCACCAGAGGTGGGCAGATTTGCAAAAGGGTAGATTTGCTAAAGTAGAGGGGGAAGTTCTCAATGGCAGGGAATTGCTTCTTTCCTTCAGTACATGGGAAATACTCCCCTTATTAGAACACATGCCTTGTGTGGCTTTATTTCACTCTATCTCAAGAAAATTCTGAATATTCTCTCAATTTCACCCGACAGTTGATGCAGGCCCACGATGCCTTCTGAGGATTGAACAGCTGCAGTGACTGTTGACAGCTGATGCTGCCTGGATGGCCTCTTTCATTGACTTTTGTACTGGGCTGCTCTTTTTTAGTGGTGAAAAAAGAAGAGATCTTTGCATGCATGGCTACTCATGGTTAGCATGAACAGGAAGGATGCTCTGAAGGGTGACTTACTAGCATGGGGGAATGCTTCCCTTCTGAAGCAAAATAATTTTTTTTTTCACATCGTCAGTGATGAAAGCTTAGCCACACACACTTCTGCTAAAGGTAACTGCATGCTAGAAAACACCACGAAATTCCCTCACCCACTCAGCATTACTCATTTTATTACATAATTTATTTTTTTTTCCTTTTGCTTTGGATTGGGTCAAGAAATACACTGGCCCTTAAAAACCCAGCTGTCTGTTGTGCTTGTTTATACCAAATGCAGTTTTGGCTGTGACTGAGTGGGAAGGCACCATGGGCTACTGGTCCCAGCAAGATGTTATTAATACCTTGCCACTGGTTTTATTGCAGCACCTCAGACCCATCATGGGACAGTTCACCTCTGGATATTCAGACCTACCAGACTTACAAAGGCCTTCAAAATTCTCTTGCAGTGCTCCCCAGCTCTTGCTGTCCAGAAGGACACAAGTCATGCCACTGGTAGCTGTAAGAAGCATATCGTCAAATTGCTTTAAACTTTTTCTAACCCTTTTCTTTCATTTAGTCCTTGCAGATGGGAGAATTAATTGGTGATATGAGATGTGAGATGAAATCCCATTGCATCTCTATGTAAGGCAAAATCCTGTTACATCTCTCTATTTCTACATGTGCATTTCCCCCACTGGTGCTGCAGCTGGCTGACATGAGAAAGGGGGAAAAATTTTTAAAAATAAATAAATGACCATTTGGCAGCCTTCAACTGCTACTCCAAGCACCAAAAGTCAGATCCTGCTGTCTCTGAACTGGGGAGGAGCTCCCCCTTTTTATTCATTGGGAACAAAGTGTCCAGGCCAGGAGATGCCTGTTGCACAGGGACAGACAGTCCCAGTCCTGCCAATGCAAGGCTGCCTGCTGCTACACTGCCCCAGTAGCTGTGAATTATGAGGTTTCCCTCCACAGCTGCAGGGCAATGACTTTTTAAAAGACTTTTTTAAAAGGACAGACAGCATAATTTAAAGGGAAGCAAACAAAATTCCCTGCTGACACAGTAAAGCTTCTTGAGCAACAGCAAATGCTCCACATAAAATGGCAGATGTATTAGGTTTCTGAGGCATCTCTGAGACGAGCACTTTACTGCCACAGTTACTTCCAAGTCACCACTGCACTGACAGCACCATATGACTGACAGCAGTCCCAGGACACAGCTTCAGTGATGTTGTTCCCAGTCCATCTAAACTCCAGCCTAGACTAATATCCATTTAATGTACAATGTATGACAGATACCATGCCTAGGTAGTCCAGTTCATCCCATGTCTGGGACAGGTGTGTGCTTCCACATCACACAGTCAGATAAAGTCCTACCATGCAGATTCTGGGAAAGCTCCAAGACTGGGATTTATTTTTCATAAGGCAAATGAGGAACATATAATACAGTGCTGCAGAAGCAGCAGGACAGGCTGTCCTCATTAGGAAAAAAAGTGTTTGAGAGGGAACTCAAGAAAATCATTATTGCTGCCCAAGGCTCATTCAGGAATCCATATTAAAAGGGCTCTGCTTGGGACCAATTCTTTCCTCTTCCCTCAAAGGTTCACTTAATCAAGTTCTCATAATTTTGACACTCACCAGAGATCAAATAGGATCCTTTTAGCAACTCTCAGTCTATAAATTTGCACTTCAAAATATTAGCTCACATTTCCAGAGCACAGAGGCTGTTCAAAGGTCACAAATGCCTCCAGTGTCTTGGGGTGAGGATAGTTGTTGGTGTCACTAAAGAGCACAAGCAAAGGATCTGATGTTATACCTGTAGAACTGAGAAAAACTGTTCAACTTGGTGCACTTTCATGAAGCTCCCCTGAGCTTAAGGGAGAAGAGGTTGTTGGTTCCTTTCACCTCTCTGCATGGGCAGGAGTTTAAAATATATCAATACCAAGTGGAGCTGCTCTGGAGAACATCAGAAGTCACCATGGGCTTATGTAACCTAGGTCTGCAAGTCTACCATGGAATCACAAAGTACCAGGTTGGAAGGGACTTCAAGTCTCATCTGGTCCAACCTTTCCTGGCAAAAGTATGGTCTAGACATGATGGCCCAGCACCCTGTCCAACTGATTCTTGAAAGCATCCAACACTGGGGAATCCACCAGTTGCCTGGGGAGCATATTCCAATGCTTGATTCTTCTCATTGTGAAACATTTCCTTCTTGTGACCAATAGTAATCTCCCCAAGGGTAACCTATACCCATTATCCCTCATTTTTTCCACATGACTTCTCTTAAAAGGGAGTCTCCATCGTCTTTGTAGCCACCCTGTAAATACTGGGACATGGTGACCATCCTCTCTGAGCCTTCTTTTCTCAAACTGTTTGTCCACCAGGACTCAGGTTTGGGTAGATACCAATCTGTGATACAGTCCTGGATTATGTTTTCTGAGGTGTAAGATATTACACTTGTCCTTCATAAGGTTCTTGTTCCCCTGCTCTTTCAATCTATCCAGCATGGTGATTCTCCCAAAGTGTCCTCTTCCCCTCTCAGTTTGGTATCATCACAAAATTTCATCAGGATATCCTTGATCTCATAATTCAGACCACTTATGAGGATACTGAAAAGCATTGGGCCCAATATTCTCTGCATTTATGCTCCTCCCTCATATTCCTGCTCCACAATATTGGTGCTCTAACCATTGGCCTGTCAAGTGCAGCTCACTGGCAGCTAGTTTGTGTACTCACTCTGAATCAGAACCATCAGTTTGGTCATGGTTTCATTATTGGGTTCTGGGGGCTTTTTGGTGCACTGAGATACAATAGCCAATGTAATTCTCCAAGTAAGTGTCCTTTTCCTTTCACCCTTCTGACAAACAATATTAGCCAGCTTCTCTGCCCTCCCAGTAATTCCAGAACAAAACCTTTACTCTACCTCACTGTGTCTTTCTCAGGAAACTTACACAGTTCCTGAAATTCCTCCAATTTTTCCTTCCAGCTCCCACAAGTACAACTATTTGCTTGTAGTTTTTCCCTTGTGATAAAGCAGCAGGAAACCAACAGACCAAAATCAAAGCCTGACTTGGCTTTCTTCTAAAAACATCATTATGCTTTTCTCTTTCCTTTCACTAAACTAGAGCACTACAAACCGCCTTAAGATCAGCTTATCTGTTATGACTGTTCACCTCCAGGGGCTTAACAAGCGTGCACCATGGCTGCCCAACACACCAACAGTGACACAAACTGAGAGTCACTGATGCAAAGCTCTAGAAGACCGTAGGAAAAAGAGAAATTTGATGACAGCCCAAAGTCCTACAACGACTACGAGCTTTTCTCTGCTACTAAATATTATATGTTATGCTTAAAGATGATTCAGCAGATACCTACATAACTCAAACTACTATCTTGTTCTTTGTTCCTGCTATCAGATGTCAGATACACCACCTTGCTGGAAGATCTTTTGAAACCTTAGGTCTGGGCTGTACTCCATCAGTAGTCTTGTCTAAGTAAATAAATAATGTCTCTCCAGAGGGGATCTTCATAATCTCTTCCCACAACTAGTTATTACTGACAGGTGGAAGGGAAGATACATCATAGCAGAGGTCTTCCTTTTTGTGGCTGCTATGACTCCGCTCCAGGAATGACTGTGTACCTGCAGGGCCTGGCTAAAGTCATCCCTGAAATGGGAAGCTGCTGTTCCATAAAGCTGCAACAACATGCGACAGACCACGAATATTGATCACCTTCCTTTGAAGGATGGCCAAAAAGCAAAACTGCCAAAAGCATCATTGACTTCTGAAAATGTGCATTAAAGGCTTATCTTAGGGTTGCACTCAAATGTTTAAAGCTTCCCCTGCAGATGGTCAGGCTAATCCTCTCCCAAACTGAGCCAGCCCGGTGTCAGCAGTGCGCAATCAGCTCCCAGCTCCCTGGGGTATGGCTCATGCAGTTTGCCAGTAAACCACGGCGTGGGCCTGTCCCAGCTCACCAGCCCTCTGGGAAGCCAGGGCATGCCATGTCAAAGTACAGAACCAGCTGGGATGCACAGCTGGCAACCCTCCTCACTGTGCAGGTTCCACTATAGGTGTTGGAGACATGACCCTATTTATTACCATCTCCCAGGAGAATACGGCCATTTCACACAACTCCATTGTCGAGTATTTCCTTCAGGCATCATCTTGGTATCTTCTCTTCAAATGGGGTTTCTAGTGTGTCATTCCATCCCTTCTTAAAAAAAAAAAAGTACCCAGCTGCAGCCTAGCACTACTTAGAGAAGGCTCCTTCTTGCTTTAATTGCAACCTCTTGTTTAAAATATCCACTGCCCATCTGCCCTCTCTCTCCCCCAAAAAGCACACAGGTGGAAATTCTCTTGCTCAGAGGTTCACAGTACTTCATGAAATATTAAATTAGAATACAGCTGGTTTAAAACTGCTACTAATGCCTTTCTTCTACAGCCCACAAAGCATTCTTGTAACCAAAGCCACAAAAAAGGAGGTATTTTTAAATGAGCTGTGCGGATTGATTCATCGATTACGGTCTCTTCCTCCCCTTTATTGTTTCCCATCAGAGCTGGCAAATCACTCTCAGAGCACTCACTAAACCATGCTCTCCCTACTCTTACCTCTGCTATTTCCACATCCTGGTCCCCACACAAGTTATTTTCAGCTAGGTAAATAATCTATTAATTTCTAATCACTCTGATGTACATGCTTCCAATAAAAAATGGATTAAACATTTCAGCTTTCTTGAACAAGCGATCAGCACAGGATCTAGCAACCAACTCCATTCAGTCTTGAAGGGAGGGAGCAAAGCCTGGAGGGACTAATAAGATCCTAATTATACAGCTTAGTGCTCAAGGCAACCCTGGAGAGGACAAGGGGACTTTGGCCATCAGTAGAAAGACGGGTGCTTCCCCAACACACAGTTTGCATCTACTCTGGCTGAAAATTTAGGGTTTTCTTTTTTTTAACTGAGGTGCCCACAGCAGGCACGGCAGGTTCCCCAACCCAGCATGAAGTTCTATGTGTTTCAGGCCAGTGAGGTTCCATGATCACTCAATCTGAGTCCCCACACACTGACCTTCCCTCAGAAATTATCTGAGAGGTGGCACTGACAGCATTTCACAGAGTGCAAAGCATTCAGAGAAAAACAGCTAAGTTAAAGGGGAGTCCCTTCCTCTGCTGGCTGGAGTTTCCAAGCTGTCTTTGGAAATGAATCAAATTCATGTCTTCCATGAAGCAGTCCAAAAGTAGCAGCAGCAGCTTGGCCAGGGAGACACTGATTTTGTTCTTCCTCCAATTCTCATCTGCCAGAACAGCCTTTATTAGATATATCCACCATATGCACTTTCTTCCCAGAAGAAGAAAAATCAGGACAAAACTTTTTTTTCCTATCACCATAGCCAAATATCCAAAGTACTGTGGAGAATCCCTTTTTTTTTTAAGCCTGCAGATATTTTCCTGGAGTACATGGAACGTATCAGCACATCAGCAGCTCTAACCACGTTACCCTTAGCTATACCAATGCTTTTTTTTGTCATGTACTATTCCCTCTCTGCCTGCCACCTGCCACTCCCTCCATCATTCTTGAAATCACAAGCACATTACATATCCCAACCATTTTATTTTTACCTGCGATAGTATGTCCAGAGAGATAAATTTCATCTATTACAGTCACAACCAGAATTGCTCTGGCCTCTTTCTCTTCACTCCATTTTTTTTTGCATATAGAAATTATGACAGATGCAGTTCGTTGTTCATGTTGAAATACAGCAAATGGCCCCTGGAGGAGTAAGATCTCAAATTTTCTCCCATCTACATCCAACCACCATCCTGTGTACCTTCATATGCAGGTGGGATGAAGGTGTTGACACCCCCACAGCTCCTGGCCCTGCTTCAGGATCTCTCTGTTACAAACACATTGAAATCCCTGAGATGGAGGGCAGATACCTCATCTGACAGTACACAACCAACATTGATGCAGTGCTTTTCATTGGGGGCATCTCAAAGCTAGACCAGGGAGCGTTGTAGCTGCTTCCTCATTTCACTGGGAAAATTAAGCAAACCAGACTGAAACAATTTCCATAATCACACAGCAAATGGTAGGAGATTTGGTAACAGAATCCCAAATGCTGCTCAGTCCAGCATTTTATGGATTGGACAAAGGTGATTGAGTCAGTATGCCTTTTTGGCAAGTCAAAAACACAAGTCCTTTGTTTCTAAAAGGACTATGGAAACTCATAGTCTCTCTTACTGCTACGCTGGTGCTTTTGCAACCCCTTCTATTCTATTTATGCAATTTGTACATTATCAGGGAGGTATAATCCTAAGGAAGAGAAGCCCAGCTAGAAATATGTGAGATTCCCCCAAGGGAAACATTGATGTATGGGGACCAATCCAGGGAAATGAAGGCCAACTCCAAAAGAAAAGAAAATATTGTAAAGTATGTAAAAGTCTTTCAGTGACAGCACAGTCTAGAGTGCATTTCCAATTAATTACTATATTACATTAATGTTCACTGGTCGTTACACCTTTTCCTATTCATCCTCCAGATTTATTACTGACAGTTAACTTCATATAGCCTTACCCAGCTGAGAAATGACAGAGGTACACTTGCAGTCTCCAAAATATATGCGCAAAAATATGAATTTTTTTGTTTTTCTCTTTTCTTTCCTTCTTTTGAAACATGGAGGGATTTCATGAGCTGTTTTGCTGGGCAAGTCCCATGCTGCAGACTTAGCTTCCAAAGACTTCCAAAATGCAATCCTTGGAAAAATACAGAGCACACATATACACAGCCATAGTTCTGACACGGCCTTAAACATATACTTCCTCTAAACAGGACAGGGTTTTCCCTACTTTCAATGAAGTCCCATCTTACCTTAAAATAGAAGGGAGAGAATCAAGTAAAATTTTTGCAACCAGTAGTAACCTGCACAGGATGCTGGTCCACCGATGAACATTGCTTTTTGGCATACAAATCAGAAATAAAATATCCCTTTTTAATGTTTTCAATGACAGGCTCAGCACTGCCATGGATCAGTGTTACTTATCCAAAGCATCCAGTGCTGTACAAGAGCCAGAACGCCACAGAAGATGACAACATTCAACAGAAGGCACATCAAGCTTTGGAGAAAACCACCCCAACCATAACAGGACAGACAGACAAAGTGTACTAGTTAACACAATTGATTAAATCAGCAACTGTTTAACAAGAGTACTTATTAATATAAAGGAAACAGATTGTTTGCAAGCCACACACTGACACTTACCCTGACTCAAGAGGTCTGGGATAAATATTAGTTATTTTAAAATAAAAAACAAACCAAAACAAAAACAAAACCAAAAACAAAACAAAACCCCAAGCATATCCACACACAGAATAAAAAAGGTAAAAGGATGGAAAGAGGGGAAGAAATGCAATAAATTATAACAAAAATCCCATTTGCTGCATTATCTGCTGACAAATGAAATAAAAACTCGCTTGAAGAGAAAGAAGGGAAAAAGGAGAATCAGAACTCAGACTTTCAAAGGATCCATTTGTAAATGCTTCTTCCCAGGTCTAACACTGCTTTGCCTGTATGAATAATGTCAAGCAGTCAAGCAAACAACCTAAGAACACTTCACACTTTAAGTAGCTTCGATGTCTTGGAGCTGATCTTTCTGTTCATAGTTCAATAAATAATGGAGGATACAAACCTGTACATTCATAATTGCCTCATCTAAAATGGAAACTGGGCTCAGGTCTGGTTGAAAATCCCACTTTTTGAGGCTACTGGCAAATGAGCTCACATGAGCTGAACCAAGTCTCCTACAGCAGCTCAGTCTCAGGACTGAGCTATGCAGCTGCTCAATGGCAAAAGGACACCTCTTGCTGACACTTCATTAATGCCCATTCCTAATATTTACACTTGAAACTACATGGAAAACTACAGGAAGTCGCCTTGCTACTCACAAGTTATTTGGTTTTGGTAAAGCGCAGTTGGCATAATTCATTAGAGCAAAGCACACATTCAAATATATAAAGAAGAATTTGGTCCTTGGCTGAGGGCAGAATAACAATATTGGACAGAACAGCTAAATGTAGCAGTGAAATAGTTAAGCGCAGGAGCTGAGCCACATGGAAAACAAGACTCACATTTAAAGCTCTGCTGGGAACAAAGGGTGAAATTAGCTGTTTCTGTGTGTCTCCAGGCGTATCTACAGAAACGCTGCACAGTGCAACATCATCTTCCTCACGCTAATATTTTCTACAGACCATGATCATTTCTCCTCTGCCAATGCAACCTTCTTGAGGAGGAGGAAGGACCCCTATAATTTGCTGGCAAAGCCAAAACTCCTTATCAGGTTATAAGCACATCTAAGGACACATAGGTTTGCCTTCTACTTTCCTCAGCCTATGCATGGTGGCATAGGACTCCAGGAATCAGATCAAAACTGCAACTTTCCAGAACTCACAACAGTTCCATGTAACACTGGAGGGAACAAGATCCACAGCCAGAAACAGCAATATAGCACCACAGTTCCAGCACAATTTTTGCATGTGATTTAGTTAAAAATTATCCTTGAAAAGTATTAAGTGGTCAAAAGGAAGATGAAGCAGTAAAGCATTTTTCATTTGGAAACCGCTGCTTTCCTTTAGGCAGAGGAGAAGCCCTCTCTAAAACTTATGAGGTTTCTCTAGATCAGAAGGGGTTATACTGATGCTTAGAAAAGCTGCCCTGGAACAGAGACTAGACAGAGCAAAAAGGATAAAACAGGTATGTATTGAAAGGATACATTTGGGCAGTACAAGAGCCTGGCTGGGGTTACACCCAAATCAAATCTAAGATGGATCTTGGTCACAAGTCTTTACACTTCTATAAATTTTGGTTCATCTACATATTGGGGTCGATTAT
>PYHW01010392.1:12945-93021 GCA_013186435.1 Turdus rufiventris | reverse complement strand
AACTTGCTAACACCTAATATGAAGTTTCAGAGTTACATACTGAGCAGCAGAGATTCTGAAAAATATAATAGCTAAAATCCAAGGCATCAATACTTTAAGCATGTTTTCTGCCTCATCACTGTCATAGCACATGTATCTATGACACTGCTATGGATAACAGAGAAAGAAAGTAATCACTAATTTAAGTTCACATAGCAGCTTGTACTGAATTTAAAGCCTCTTCATAGAAGGGCATGAAGAGGACTGAAACACACATTAATAAAATCCAAGCCATCCCATTTACACTGAAGATGAATAATGTATTATGTATTATGAAATACATTTGAACAAGCTGCATCTGACACTTTCAGAGCTATCTACAGACATATCTACTTTATTCTAGTGGAGGGTATTACTGATTAGTTGAATGCCCACAATTCCTTAGAAATCACCATCCACACATTCCCAATAGTATATAAAACAAGTGCTGGGAGAAGAAGGAGAGGGAAGAAGAGAAGACTCAAACTGTACCTGAGCATCTAATTCTGCCTTCATGATAAGGGAATCCCACTGCAAAAAGAGTTCAGCCTTCAGCAATGATAGAAGTGGCCATGAGATCTGGCTATAATCTGACTGATTATACTTTCAGGCTGGTGGGCTTTTTGTTTTAAGTCTGGAGTTTTTCTCCCTAATCACCCAAATGTCAGAAATACTCTCTTAGCAGAGGTAGAGTCAAACCAGAAATTCAGTGAGTTATCTGTGGGAATTTGAATGGGGCATTTCCTCCCTTACGCTGTAAGTTTTTAATGTTTTCCCCTGAGAATCATCTGCCACTTACATCAGCTTCCTCTGACAGATCACTGCTGACAGCCTTGAGCACTGGCAGCCTGAAAACCAGGTAAGTTTTACAGCTGATTACGGCCTAAATCAGTGTGCTATGGAAAAGAACGTATTTCAAAATAATAAAAACACTGCATTCACCACATAGCCCATTGAAATGATGGGCCAGCAACAAGCAACGTGCAAGATCCTCTAGGGAGACTATCAAGAGGTGCTTGTGCTGAAGTTTCTTGAACTCACCTGGAAGTACTCGGTGAAGAGAGAGGAAATTTCAAGAAGTCTGTGTGCAGGAGAAAAAAGTAATCTAAACACCAAAATGAGTTAGTCTTGTGCTCTTACTGTACCTGCAGGGATACAAACAGCAAGTAGAAGCCATCTGAACACTACTATTGATTTCAAGAAATACAAAACCAGATGAGGTGTTAACATTTAATTTTATTTATAAAAAAATTGTAGAACGTATTAAATACAAACATTTGGAAAAAGCAATCAAGGCTTCACTAAGATGCCCAGGAAGAGGAAGACAGAGAATCAAGAAGCTTACCAGATTTAGAGTTTTTAAACTAGTGGAATAATTGCTATAATTCTTCACTGACATCTTTATAGGTGGTGGCCATTATAGCAACCAAAGTTATTATCCCTTTTAAAAAACAGGTATGATTTGCCATATCTTCCCACTCAACCACAAAATGTAAGGAAGCAACTTTTTCCAGGTTAAAAAACAGTAATAAATACTATTAATGCATTTACCCATTACCTACATTCTATAACACTAGACATTTGCTTATAATCACACATGGATATCAAGTTTAGCCCAAAAAAAAATCGATTATACATTTCAAATCTGGATATCCAATAACATGTTATAAACTTTATACATTTTCCAGTGAACATCAAAATGAGGACAGTGTTTTGAAGAACAGAAACAAAATAACTGAATGCATCATCTACACTACAAAGGTCAACTACTAAGAGGTGAATTGGGTCTAGTCACATTCCAGATAGCTGGAAAGTCCTACAAATTGCCACTGAAAGGCTGGTTGGAAGACAAATCATGTCACATTCTCAGTCTGTGTTAGCTCCTCTCCCTCTCTAAAAGGCTAAAAGTGAGAACTGTAGCTCTCTCTTCTGCACCACTGGTAATTAGGGAGTAAACCATCATTCTGCTCTCTACAGGGACAAACCAGATTCAAATTTCCTTAGACTGCTGTTCCTCTTACACTGCTCTTACCTGCAGTATGCAGTTCACAGACCACTACATAAGATACTGAAGGCAAAGACTGCAGAAAATACCCTTTCTGCCTTTCAAAAGGAGAGAAGGACTTCCACTCACTGACAGTATGGCATTCCCTCCGTCTTCCCAGCTTACCCTGTATCTGCTTTGGAGCTGCAGCATAACGCACACTGATGTGGCTACATGGCCCTTAAGCCAAACTCAGTTCCAAAAAAAATCCTGTTCAGGGGATTGACTCTTTGGAGATAATCAAACTATTTAAAAAAACAATCAGTGCAGACTAATCTTGGACACATGAAAATTAACAGATATCTCCCATTCTGCCTTGTACGTGTCAGAACAGTAAAGAACTGCCAACTTACCAGCACCCACAGCAGTGCTACTGAAAGGACAACAGTGTTGGCAGCCAGCTACAGGATGGACTGGCTGGATACTTGCAAAACCATAGGCAGAATACTTGTAACAAAGCTGCCCTTTGGGGATGGGCTGATGCTGCCCTACGTAGCCTATTATGAGTAGAGGGTTGAACAAATGGACCCGCATCCTGAATGTGTGTCAGACCCTGTTACCGAGGAAAACAATTTCCAATTATCACCTCTACCCTCAGAGCACAGAAAGGACTGTCAACATGGACACTTCTGGGCTGGAATTGTTAAGCAATTATTTGCAGAACAACATCTTCATGTCTCTTACCAAGCAATCACAGAGCAACTGCTGGATATACCAAATAGTCAGTGGTTCATTTAGCTGCAAGCTTGCTAACAAGGTCAGTTCCAGCACTCTTCCCAAATCCAGCAACATCCCTTACTGTAACAAAGATATGATTATCCTGCTCTCATCATGCTCAGTACACTTAAAGCACTTAGTGCAATGAGAACCCTGATGCAGGCTTCACCTCAGATGAAATGGACAGGTCAGTTCCATCCCATTCCCTTTTTTTCCTTTTAGGTAATGATTGATATGCACAACCTGTATTTCCACAAGTCATAGCATATTTTTTTGAGATACTTAACAACAGATATTTAACACCCAGAGTTTACTTGACCCAAAAGCCTTGCTCCCATCCAAAGAATTCACTGCCACCTGGAAGAAGGAAATCACATGTAGAGGAATCTTGTGAAGGAATGGGAGGCCACAATACCAAAGAAATTTAAAGAGACACAACAGTCTATTTAGTATGCCGATTGCTTCTCACTCAGTGCTCAGTTTTTAGCATGATATACACCACACTTAACAAATGAAGGGTTTGGTTTTAATTTTCTATCTTGATGGTTTGGGTGGTATTTTTTATTTTTCTAGAATCTTCAAGAAAAGTGAGCCTTCCATCCTCCAAGTCAAAGACAAGAAATCATGATCTTGGCATCAGGGCCACCCCACATAATACCATCAGAAATCAATATGCTGCCCAGCATCCCTGCTGACATGTTTGAAGTTAGTCTTACAAGCTGCTTGAGTCAGGCAATGGCTCCATTCCAGAAACACACAATATTCCCAAGAGCGGAGTATGGCCCCTAGTTTCAACCTAGTTTAAAATACATTGTACAAATGCATTCCTATAAATCTGATCACAGCAAAATATATAGTGGTGTTTAAATGGCAGGAAAGTTGAATTCCAACAACTCAGTCTTTAAAACAGTGAGAAATATGGCCAATTTAAAAAGAAAACAATAAACTTCTCAAATAGAGACATTTGTGAAATACACACACACACGCACACTCTCGCGCACACACACACACACACCCACTTACTTCACTCAGTGTTAGATTAAGATTACACAAGGCAATTTTCAAGGTTGCATTTACAACCACAATGACAAGAACAGCATTTTTGAGGTAGCTGAAGTCAAAGAGCAAACCACAGCACAAGCAAAGAAACAGGTGCTCGCACTCACACCGAGCCCACTCTTTGGAGACGTGTTATCGTGTGCGCAGGGGCGTGTGCTGAAGAGGCACGTGTTCCGTGGGGAATGAAGTTCAACGGCTCTGGAGACATGATAAACTACTCTCCAGAAAAGCTTATGTTGGGAAACCAGATGCACAGTCAAGGGACCATGGCTTAAATCACTGCACATCAGCTGAGCTGTGGTAACAGCCTGGGTGCTCTTGGTCTGTGGCAGCTCTGCCGACAGCTCAGTCTCAAGGGCACTGAAGCAAAGACAACTGTGGCGGTTGAAGGTGTTATTACTCAGAGCTGTCTGTCCCACTTCTCTCCTAGATGCCACTGCTGGGGGAAAGGTACTTGGGCCCCTGTCTCACTTGCTCCAGCTTTCAGCCTAGCATTCAAGTTCATGCCCACCTCCATGCTATTACTTGCCAGTGGACTGTGAACAGGAGGCAGCAGAGACACAGACTTGAGTTCCCTTCTTCAGGTGCAGTAACACCTTTGCCACACTAAGAGTGCAGAGGTATCAAACTGCCACGGCTTGAATCATCAGACTTCATCTCTCCAAGCCCTTTGCTAGCCTACAACAAGAGGAGTTGAGCTAACCTCACAGCAAATGCCAGGCAATGTGGGCAAAAGGGGATATAGCTGTGGCTGGCAGACAAACTGCCTCAGCCACAGTAATTGGATCCTGTCTCTGGGCATAAACAAAGCTTGATCCTGCCCGAATTACAAAACTGTGTGAAACACACTCATACACACATACATAATGTCATCAAGAAGCTTTCTATAAATCAACAGTTTGCATGGTTCACTGCTGAAAGTCTTGAACATGGGATGGAAAACATGGCAAGATGTTTTGCAAAAGTAGAAAGAAAAAAAGAAATCGACCTCTTGTAATTAGGTCTCTGTTGTGTAGTTGCTGTATGAGAGTGATGGCACAGATGAGAAGTTGTTATTCCACTGCCTTCCTCCAGTAGTCTGATGCAACTCTGCCTGCTCTTTGTATTTGCTCAGAAGATTTTTGGCTTCTTGCAGATCCTGAGAAGAGTTTTCCCCATATTCTTCTTTCAGCCACTGCCTGAACTGCAGAAATTGAAAATACATATACAAAATGATGAAACAGTAACATGAAATTGATGGAGAAGTAATTCTTCTTTCTGTTCTACAGAATTTCAAAAACCTTTAGGATCATATATTGCATGTGCTTCAACAGCAGCACAGAATGCCCAGCACAGGAGCACATATTTGAAATCACTGAGACCCCTTCCATCTCCTGAAATGACACATTGGAACAGCTTGGTTGACTGGAGTACTACAGAGTAAGGAACACCTGCTGGGAAAGGACATCCTGGACTTACGATCTCCCTGTTCCTGCTGCATACACAAGCAATAAGAGGAATTAGCATGGAAGCCAACATGATCAGCCAACTCGCCCAAGTCACAATAGGCTGTGAGAAGGTTGAAGATCAGAAAGTGAACCACTCTTACAGGTTTTTTATCTTGAGCCCACAAACACCAGTAGTAAAAAATGTAGTGTGGATATCCTAATAGGTGTCTTCTAGGAAGAAACAGTCCATGACTTTTACAAGCTAAAGAATAGGACCCCATATGTTACTGATATGAATGACTGAATATGGTATATGGTAATAGATGTACCAGGCCCAGCTGATGGTCAGTCCAACTCTGTATCCTGCTTTGAGAGTAACCAGATATAAATGATGAGGAAAGAATCAAGCAATGGCAGGGCAATAATGCTGGGACCTTTTACCTGGCCATTTCCTCAGCTTGCAGCAACTTTCATCTCAGGTAAAAATTTTCAGGTGCTTTCAGAGGCTGAGGCAGTATCTTTATGTTTGATAATACAAATGAATTCTTTTGTCATGAGATCGCATTTTAAACTCACATTTTTTAACCACAAGATACCTGTATACCTGTACAAGCTCCGTAAGTACATATTGTATAAATCTCCCACTCCTTTTCCTCGATTTGGACCTGCCAACAGATAACTCTGTCTCATAGGAAAGAGTGGAAATTTCACATGTTCACTTTTTCTATCCACTCAACTCTGACACTTCTTTGCCTGTTGGAGCATTTGAGTACAGCTGAGGACAATTCCAGCTGAGGAACTGTCCAATCCTGACAATTTTGTTGAGCTCATCTGCAGAAGCAGCTAGTAAACACAGATCGCAACTGTCACATCCCAGTGGGGATAATATTAATTTTCCAAACCTTAACCTTCGTAACTTTGTTCTGTTTGGAGCTCATGAACAGCTTGATCCAAAAAGATCATTTACTAGGACAGCAGGAGATGAGACTCAACATAGATACTTCCTCCCATTCCTTAAAGAGGTCCTCAGGCAAATCTGAAGCCTCAGGCTAGTTTGGAACAGGTGCAAATTATGTCATGACCTTAGTGACTAAACCTCATCCTATAAGACCAAGGTCTAAAGGACAGTATTCCAGAAAACCAACAGGATACCACCACCCTTTAGTGGCATAGCAAAACACAAATGCTGCTGAAATCTGAAAAAAAGTTCACGCCCTTGGCGGATGGAATCATTCCACTGAAATCAGGTGTGTAAACAGACACCTGCTGAGGATGTGGTTGCTCTTAAGAAACAGTAAGAAACTACAGCCCAGCCAGTGAATACAGGTGGATACTTCTTTTTGCAACCTACTGCCTCCCCCTCAGTGAATAAAGACAAAATGCACAGTCCATGGTGGATGAAAAAAAGAGAGACGTTACTGTCTTTATCAGGCTATTTGCATACAGCCTTAATTGTCATTGCTGTTAGACCAAACCAATTAGAGTAGAAATGACTGTAAGGGAGGAAGGAGACAAGTCTGGAAAGTCCCTCTCTAACTTTTGTCTCTTAAAAATCAGTTATTGTACCATTTACACCAGTTCCAAACAATCCAGGAAACATTCAGTTAAATACTAAAAAAACGCAAATGTTTACAGTTGCCAACTGCATCACGCAAAACAAATGGTAATTTCTAAACACTGAGCTTTCTGCAGCAGAATGACAGGGATGGAATAAAAAAAACTACATCCTTTGTCTCATATATTTTGCTTTCCGGCTTTGGTTTGCCTCTGTTGTTGTTATTTTTAATAGGCACAATAGGCACAAAAGCCCACACAACAACAACATGCTGAGCAATGGAAAATGGAAGGCACAGCAACAGTAGGTTGGTAACATAAGTGGAAGTCACCAATCACCCACACAGAGCAGATCTTTTGCATAGGATGGGGTTTTTTTGGAGCAAGAAATTAATTTTTGTTTTATAAAACCCCTCTGGCAGTCCTACTCTACTGTCAATTCTCCTAGTCCTACAAAACCTTCAAAGGCTAATAAGAAAAAAAGGGTCAGATCTGAGGCTGCCCTAAACATCTGAAAACTTATTAAATGTTAGCCACAGAAGGTGGGAGGGGGGTCACAACACACAAATCATAATGAGGACTAAGTTTAAGTCCTGTCAGGAAAGATTTGTGATGATTTCTTTCCTGCTTACTATTCCAAATGAATGTGCTGGGGGAAAATCTACTACTTTTATGCAACTGGTAGTTACAGGTTGGCCTTTTTGCTGTGTTCTGAGAAATCATCCTTTACCTTTTACCCCTCTAAAGGTGTAACCTTGAACTGTGTCTTAGCTCACATGAAGCAACCACTAGATGGACAGGCAGGAGGTGTTTAGATGCTGTGCTTCACCCTTTCTCCCATCCAGCATTCCCTGATACCTTCAGATCTATCAGTATCTCCTTTGTGAAGCAGGCTGGGCTACAAAGCCATTCCCTCAAAGCAAAAACGGGGAGTCACATAAACCACACAGACCACAAAATAATGAGAAGTATCCCACTATCTGACTTGGAGTTGTGTGTCACAGGTCTTTTTTGCAGTTCATTTACCTGATCAACATCATGTTTTTCGAATTCCTGTAGCTGTCTCTGGAAGCCCATGTTTGGATTGGCACAGGATCTCGCCGCACGGACAACAGACAGTGCATCTTCCCAGCCAAAGTCTGTGATGGTCATGATGTAGGCAACCACCAGTGTGACACTCCTGGAGACACCTGCAAGGCTGCATGGAAAAGAAGGTGCAATACACTGAAGCACTGCTGCACTTCAGCTGTCACAGCTAAAAGCATCACTTCCCAACATCACAGCACAGCTGTGTTGCTTGCTGTGAGGAAGAAATACTATAATATTTGAGTTAAATCGTTTGGGTGCTGCTTTTCAAGTGCAGCAGAAAAAAATCTACATGATCAATAAAGTGGGTTTTGTGTGGTAATTTATATGAGACTGAGAAGAAAGAAATAAGCATAAAATAGTCACAAAAGCAGGGGGCAGTGCACACATTCTGAGTTAGATTTGGGTTTTAAAAAGGCAGAAGTAAGTCACCCACTTTCTTTTGTTTATATAGATCAGAGCAGTGAAATAAGACTGTTTCCTCTCCACCATGAATAAAGGCTGCAATTTCATGGGGCCAAAATGAACTTTAACTAAACCAATAAGAGGTACATATCTCTGGTTGCTTGAGTTCCTCTTTCTGCTATCCACTGCATTGTCATTGTGCAGCTTAAACTCTCAGGACTCCAGTTTCCCCAGATGAAAAGCTAGGATAGAGTAAGAATCACTCATTATGCCTGGTTGGACAATACTGGACAAACTCAGAACTATTTCTATTGAGAGTATAAAGAATGTGTGAGTTTTATTTCCCATAGTAAAGAGTTACCAGACTCTCTCATCATTTTATGTTTCTGAAATACTTCACAAATTTAAATGTTAAGTTTTTTTAAACTCTGTGAGTATTCAGACTACTTATTCCTGTTTTCCATACATCAAGACTGACCAAATGGCTCGTGCACAGCCCTGTCATGAGTCAATAGCAAACTGAGGATCTATGCTCAGGGCCTATCTACAAGTCCAGTGTTCAAATCACGAGATGACTCCGTGATTCTAGATATAGACTCAGATATGTCCCCTGGACATACAGCACAAAGACCACAACCAATCGCAGAGAGCAAGAAAAAACCCAGGGTGGGATTTCCTTTTCTATTCTTTACAGTTCCAGGAGCATCTCTCCAATCAGGGTCTTGCTATTAGCAAATGCAACATTTGAATGCTTCAACAGTTTAAAGAAAAGAAAGAGGGGAAAAAAATCAATTTCTGTTTAGACAGGTTTTTTTAAACTCTGAAGTCACCAAAACAGCTGTTAGAGAAACTAATCAAATTATTAGGAATATGGAAATTACATTTTAAAATAAAGTAATTTAAATGATGGGAAATAAATAATATGTCTCCAGCTAACACATTCCTAGTCAAATCAATCCTACAAAAGTGTTTGATAAGAGAAGGTCAAGGAGAATTTCTTGGGCTCCTTTCATCTCCAAGCAGCTGCCCACCCCAGAGACTCAAAAGTCCCAGCATAAGGCTTTAATAGCATTTGCAAATCTTCTGGGGCTTTTTGAATAAAGAGGGCAATTCGGTCCAAAAGTATTTTGCTACAGAAGGGAGATGACCACTAATTTATTAAAATTATGAACATCCAAATCAAGGTAAAGAAACCCTTTAAAAGTTTTTTTTTTAGCAAGCAGTATACATACCAGTGAACTAAGCAGCCTTCACCTGTGAGTCGGCACTCATGGATAAATTTGATGCTCTCTCTGAAATGCCTTGCTCTGAAAACAAAAGCAGAAGGGGGATAAAGAAAGTGCTGTATTTAGTAAAATCACTACTTAGAAAGAGAGAAATATATCCGAAAGCTCACTTCACACTATTTCTAGAATTTAGAACTGAATACAGGTCTTACAAAGTAAAAGTTATTATCTGCCAATGAAACACAAAACTCACTGGCATGAGTTATTTGCCCCTCTATCCAAGTAAAAAAACTGGTTTTTTAGGCACTACAGTGTGATAAACTTTATTCTGATGTTGTCAAGTCTTTATTTCAGCTTGTGTTTGATTCTTCTTTAAAGCAGTGACTTGACCTCACATGTCCTTGTGTGCTCAGATGCCAGACAGAACTCAGCACAACCATACAAGCAGTTCTCCAGACATAATGTCTCTCACAAAGAGACACTACCTGCTATCCAAACTTTAACTCCCCCTTCAAGCCATGTGCTAGAGAGTATCCAAACATTAAGACTTCCTGCTTGGCTATGTGAAATCACTCCCTTTTGTCTATGCCATGAAAAAATGCTGAAAACACCCTTTTTTCTTTAGTTCCTTCTAGTCTTCTCCTTTCAGACAGCAGTACCCCTTCTGCCCATATTCAGGGTGCCAGCCTATAGCCCACCTGTTTTAAAGTAGCAGAGAAGAAAACACAGAGAAGACTCCGTTTGCAAATGTTAGGGTTTATAATCTCATTATCCTTTACATATGCCCCTTTCATTTTAAGTGGGGATAGTTTAGGATAGCAAGTGGGCAGTTGTCCTCATCTGAGTGAATATGCAGCACTGCCTTCTTGCATCTCAGTTCCAAGTTGCTCACCCTGCCTTTCCGACTGCGAAGCCTTTGGCGCTGCCTGCAGCTTACCACAGTTGCAAGCAGCACCTCGGTTAAACAGAGCTGGAGCTCACTGTGGCCTTTGAGAGCTCTTGCAATTCAAGCTCACAAGCAGTAGCAATGTGGGCAGCACGGGCAGAGGAAAGAGGTTCTTAGGGGCCAGTCATTACTAGGCCTGTTGGCAAGGACAAACCTGAAAGCACATTGCGCTCAACACCCATGAAACACAACGTCCTGTATTCAAGATGTTTCCCCTTTCTGGGTGAATATTATACCACAAGGGTAAAAGAAAAAAAACCTCAGCCCGGCACCAGCAGCCACACAAAAATCAGGAATACCCACATAAAAGGAAGCTTCCCTTCCTGCCTAACAGTGCAGCTGCTGATATTGTAAACACTCCTGACCTGAAGAACAACACTGATGCAACAGAGCGTCACTGCCTGCAGAACTTGCAAAGGCAAGGATATCTAACTGGAATGAACAAAAAAGAAGATCCCAAAGCCTGGGACTCCCTCTCCAATGCAGTTCCTGCATCCCTGGATACAACATGGAAAACACAGCTAGAGAAGACCTGAGCAGTTTATTTGGAAAATCTCAAGGCACAATGCAATCCCAAGTTTTAGGACAGCAGGTCAACTCAGAGGTTTATGTTTCTCAAGGAACTGATGAGGTAAGTATGTAGGATAAGTGAAGACAAAGCCTTATAAATGCAAGTGTACTCAGACTGCCATGCCAAATCAGTCACTGGCTGAGTTCTAACAAACCATGGTGCTCATGTCTGCCAGGGGAGCACAAGAGGTTTCACATAAACAAACTTAGAGGACAAATAAGATCTCTGGTTAGGTGTGCAAGAGGCTTTGCTATTTCACAATGAAGAGCCTAGCTGAGATTGAAAGCATTCACTCAGATGCAGCTTGGTTAGGGTCTGTATTGAAAACCTGATTTTCTCATTTTATTCTCTTTCTCTCTAGAAAATGTGGCCAAGAGTGCAGCTTCATGCACCAGTGAATTTGTTTCAATGGCCTTGCACAAGTTTTGGTAAGGCACTTCCAACACTCTGGTTTGAAAAATATCTGCGACTGAGCCTACCACCTTTGCAAGGTACTAGACATTGTGAACTCCATTCACCCAGTTTTCTTCACCATTCCTCACCACTGATGTGCTTTCAAGTGTGTTTACAGGAATTCATGAAAATGAGAAAAGAAATAGTAACATCTAAAATTAGTGCTGCTCTATAGCACCCTGGCCCCTCCTCACCCTGAGCCAGAGAAAAGGAGGTATGTACTCCTCCACAACTCTATGGCATCAAGGTCTCTTCTGGAGCCAGCAGACACAGTTGCCTAAACTCATTTTCAAAGCTACAGTAAAATCATGTTTAGATGAAAACTAAGATTGAGGACCAGTTAGCTGTGTGGCAAGTGCCAGACACAAAGAAGAATGGTAAGTCTTACACTAACCACAAAAACAGTTGACTATCATCTCTAACAGGAAAGCACTTGACAAATGTGTTGATTTGCAGCCCATTTGTTGGACTTCAGGACAATTTATGACATGGTATCTGGTTCTTACATCTCCCAGCTGAAAGCTGGGTCCTGAACTGCATCATCTTCACAGTGGGAAAACACCATAGGAACAAGCACCAGTACAACGCCCCTATCAGGATGTTGTAAAAGTTATCTAAAATTATGCATTAGCACGCTGCATAATTCAAAACCAGACCAAGAACAGAGTTATGATACCAGAACTATATTTTCTTTTGTTGCTGGTTGGACTTCTACAAATATTTATAAAGGTTAAAAAGACAACATCCAAATCAGATAGGAGAAGCATCTTGATGTTCCTTTCCTTTGGTGATGTAAAAGAAAAAAAAGCTACCAAAATTTTCTCCTCTTAATAGGTCATCTGGCTTCTGTATTATCATCACTAATCACCTAGCTGTTGGAGGTTAAGTCCTTAGAAACACGCAGCCAAAGACAATTAACTGGAACAGGGCAGGAAGGGAAGATTTGATTTCTATAGAAGTAACTTTTTAGCGACAAGATCTATAGAAGATGACATTTCTGGAGCAGTTACTGGCCCAAGGTAAAATTCTCACAGACCAGGGAAAATATTGATTTAACATCTAGGAAGTACCTTGAGTCTGAAAAGCAATTGTGCTTCCCAGGGGCAGAACAGGGGAGTAAAATAAAGCTTTTGAGACATTTTAGTGAACGCCCACATGCTAACAGGGAAAGCCCTGCTGCATTTCCCTGGCAAGACATCCCTCTGAGAAAAAGAACTCCACTAAACAAGTCTTCTAGGAGTAAATGTACATTATACACACAAGAAACCAGAGGCTTCCTTCAGAAAAATTGAGCTGAAGTACATTAAGAGCTCACAGTCACAAAATTCAGTGGGTAAAAGGCTTCCAGTTGGTCCTTGCTGTTGGGAAATGGACAAGAGAGCAGCATGCACCCCATCAGCTGTGCCTGTCAACCATGGCTAAGAGAACACAAGGACACAGGATGCTGTTTGTTAGTTGTTTTTTTTTTCCCCTGACACCAGCACAATCCCTCTTTCAGAAGAAGGAGGTAGACATATAAAGATGTTGCAGAGGGACCAATTCCCTTTCCTGCTCCCTAGCTATTCCTCCCTCCACAGTGGGCACAGGCAGTAGTTAACCACTCCTAGAACTGCATCCAGTCCTCACAGGTTGAAGAAAGACAACTTCCGCTTGCTTTCAGAAAACTGCAAGTGCAAAGCAAGCAATGGAGCTATTTGTGAACATCATGATTTGATTTCACTTGAAGGCCTGGACTGTAAAAAGCAAAAGAAGAAAAATCCGTTACTCATCAAGTTTTACTTTAAGTGATAGAATGTATCAGTATTAGAAGTAATGACGTTTGCTTGCAACCACCTGATACCAAGACAACTATTTTAGATGTCTCCAGCATAACAGAAACAATACTCATGCAAATATTCTATCTTCTTAGTGAAGGTTTAAGAGACTTGGTACTGTGCCGGACAGCTCAAGCGCAGGATATATATATATTTCAATATAACTCATTGATATTTAACAGTGAGGGAATTGTACATTTATTAATGTTTGTCATAAATGCCATCCTTTCTCTTTCCATTCCCAATTGATCCCTATTAACAAAGGAAGCAGACTTAGAAAAGGTTGTCAAAAATGCTACACACAACAAAATGCCAAAGAACAGTTAATGACATGTGGCTGTCTTCCTCTAATCTCATATTAGCTTTTCTTCCCAAAAGGATATTTCTTTAATTTTTAAAATTTTTATTCTAAATATTAAGGCCATGGATATTGTCCATGACAAAAGCTATCTGCCTTCTCATTACAGACCTGAAATTTAGGGGATTAGGGTGTTTTTTATTGCGGTGGGGTGTGGTACATTTTTTTTTTCCCCTCCCCTAAAATCATGACAGAAATGCAGAATAAAAAGGCAAATCATCACACATCAAGTACCACACTGGAATCTTTCTAGAGTATGAGAAACACACTCTCTAAAAATATCCCCCAAAAGCACAAGCCGGAATATTGCTGTGATACAAGAGAAAAGCAGTGCTGCACTTCCTTCCGTATCTACCAGGCCTCTTTCCACTACTTGTTTCTCTAGCAAAACTTGGTAGCAGGATGTGGCTGAAACCCCCCTCATCTCTCCCCAACAAACACAGTGAGCTCTTGAAGAAAGAGCTGATCACCATCCAAGTTCTTTTGTTTAGATTTCTCTCTGGAATCAAGACTTGCTATGCTCAGTTAAAACCCGGGGTAAGTAAATCAGCATTACGTGAACTTTAGCAGAGATTAGCGACAGCAAGGCTTGGACACCCTAGTTGCAGTACCTATGTTGTCAAGGTGAGAGTCACTCACTGCGGGGCAGAAAACCCCCTGCCATGCCAGCTTATACTAAGAGCAGCAGGGACTTCTGAGGCAGGTTCGAGAAGTCCCCAGCAGATAAAGTTTGCACACAGGGACTTTGTTTTGAAGGCCCACTGTGAGGAATTTATTTCAACCCCTGAGGCACCAGGCTTCAAACCTCTTTCAAATATTTTGTTTTGTTAATAGCTGCAGTTGACGCTAAAAAAAAAAAAGGAAAAAAATGGGGGGAGAGCCAAACACAAAGATTTACAAAAATAGTGGCTAGAATAAACTGACCAAATTAGGCCCAGACTCACTAAAGAATTCCTGAAGTTTAAGGCCACAAAAGAAGAGCATTTACATACTGAGCCTCCTACAAACACACACAAAAAGCAGGGTGAAATTAAGTGTTACTGTGTTTTCTTACAGTTTAAACATGTGTAACACTCATTAGAGATCAGAATCAGGGCTTTCAGCAAATTTTAAAGTAGGCATCATGGTATCATGGGATTTCTGGGGTTTTGTGATTTATTTTTGAAGAATACTTACAAGTTCTGCGAGGGTGAGTCAGCAGCAGGAATGCACAGGTACTTCATTCCCTGTGTAAAGAAGCAGAAGTATTTCAAGTCGAACACATTTATCCAGCACAAGTACCTGCTCTAGACTGGTTAAATATTAATGATTTTGAGGAAGCAACACCATCATTCAGACAAGCAGAGATTATACAGTCAGATTTTAAAACACTTGCTTTCACATTGCTAAGACACCAGCATATAACTTAGTCTTGCTTCTCCTAAGGCTCAATAGTAAGCTTTTTAAAAAAGAAGCATCTTTACTGAAAAGAGCTAAACTCTTTTCTGAAAACACAATTGCTCTGGTTTTTCTAGGAAAATGAAGTTGCATCTTCTCCCACCCTTCCCTTTCTCCGAACAGATGTTACAACCTGAAATTGTGATATGCAGTTTCTTTTAAACTTGCACAATCATTTTTCTTTACCCAGCTGATAAACCAAACAATATGTATTTCAAAGAAGAATCATGTTTGTGGTATGGATTTTGGTTTTTATTTTTGGAAACCTTCAAGAAGGACAACCCTAAAACACATACTTTTCTTTCACAAAGTTAGCATTGCTTTCTTAGTCAGCTATCATAATAAAGTTACAGGATCGGGTAGGGAAGTAAGATAACCATTTCTGATGCATTAAAAATGTTACTGAATATATTTAAACCAACATATTTATAATCCCACACTACTGCTTTGCATTGTCAACGCTCATTTCAACTGTCATTTTATTTTCAAAGTTTTCTTTGCTCCTATGACTCTTAACACTTCTGAAAGCACATTTAGGTGACTTCTCAAATAGGACTTCCAAGAATACAATCTGCAGCTCAGACACACAAAAACTACATTATTCAGTGACACTCTTTTCAATTATCCCAGATGCCGAGTTATGAATTCTTCAGATGCAATTGTAAAGATAATAATTCAAGCAAAATGGTCTTTATAAAATGCACCTTAATCTAACCTTTTGTAATGATGCACACCCCTGCGATAATTCCACATGTTCAACACCACACATGGAAAGTTGCACGTTTATGTACAAGAGATCCCTTGCCAACAAGGTGGAACACAATCTGCACCTACCAGGCATTTTATTTACCAGCTAGGGGAAGAAGAGGAATTTTCACTGCTCAAATGTGTGACTACCTGAGGCAGCATCATCTACAACCCCTTTGCTTTGCTGGTTCAGAAATCCCTCCATATTTCCCCTACACACACTTTGTTTCTTCACTTGCCATAGCATAAAGAGATCCTGACCCCAGCACCATGACACACCTCTGCAAGGTGCACAAAATTCACCACTATGTCAGAGAGATTGTGGGAAACAATCTGAAACAGTCAGAAACATTGTGGGAAACCAGGACGGCTCCACAGCCAAAAACTGATCCAAAACAACTTGTACAGACACATTCATTTAGAAAGGTAGTATAGCAGTAATACCTATATTGACATTGATAGGCTGCTGAGCCAAGGATAATTAATTATATTAACAGATTAAGTATGATAATAAGCATTTGTATGACACATCTGAGAAGTTTATCTTGGACACTAGTATCACTTCAAGTGAGTCACTCCAGGAAAATGAGGGCCTGAGACCCGAAAGTAAATTTACATGCTATTCTTTCCCCATCACCTCTAGCAACTCCATACCACTGAAAGACTGAGAATTGAGGGCAGGAGATGGGTTAGCTCTGGAGTGCAGTACATGCCAGAAGGTTCGCTCCTCCAGCACGCGCTGACGCAAGTTGTTCCACAGATTTCAGAAGCTATGGCACATGCTGAGTGCTTTTCACAGGCTGAGTGCAGAGGGGCTTTCAGGTCATGTTCACTCTAAAAGCAGAAGTAGCACCAACACAAATTTAAGACCTGCAATGTTCTTTTTTTTTTGTCATGGCTGGTTAGTTCCAACTACTGCAAGCGAGCATGAAACCGGCCTATGAAAGAACACATGGTCCTGAATGGCTCATCCAAAGCCTGATCCTGGACATCTTCAGAACTTACAACTTCTAGTGGAGCCCTTTTCACTACTGTGCTCACAAATGCTCAGCATCAGCTTGTTAGCTTTATTAATAAATCTTCTCAGAAAGGAGATGGTTTAAATTACTGGAATTTGATGTTTTGACTGATGTATATCACCTGTGTTTTTGGAAGGCTGTGGTGATGGACTCCTCCCTGTGAGGAAATAATCACACACTCAACTCAGAAATAGTTAGAGGTGGGATTTCAAAAGTACTGTGCAGTGACCTAACCCATCTCCCACAAAAATCAACAGTGAAACTCTCAGCAACTTCAAGCCAAACACACTTTGGCCAGAGTTGGTAACTCCTGAGGATCCCACCCTACCATCTAGTTTTGCTTCTCTTGGTTGAAATAATAATAATAATAGGATCATTCATCATAATTGGATACGTGAAATGCAACACCACCACAAGATTGTATGAGCAGATACTCATATATGATACTCAGAATTTTTTGTGTAGGATATTCCTACACTGATTGCTGGAATTAGATTTTCTTCACACATGCTGTATAGACTTACTTTTTTTTAAACATATTAGCAATAGGAAGGCACTTAATTGCTGTACCCTGCTCTCTGTGACTCTTTTGGGGGAAAAAAAATAAACTACCCAGGATCATAATATTTGTATATCTGTGCCCCAAGACACTACTGTCTTTCCTGTGCACACACCCTGCAGGTACAATCGAAGAACTGTCCCAAAGGGACCTTTCAAAGCAGAACAGTTTATGCCAAGCAAACAACAGCTACCTACAACATTTCATATAGGGTACTAGCATGCAAGAAAGACAGAAACACCACTATTTCCTTACCTAGCAGTTTATCTGCATTCTCTGCAAAGCTTAAAACGTTAGATGGCAACAATCACTGGAACAGTGACTACAACAGAGTAAGCAAAATCAAAGACTGTTGAAACCAGCTTCTTGTGAAAATTTCAACAGGCTCCAAACTGGTCCCTAGTCAGCAGTTTCATTAAATAAACCTGAATCCAGATGCAGATGCAATATCCCAGGTTGGACAAAAATTGCATATGTCAACCGTATGGAAGTCTTTATTTACATCTTTTTTAATGAAGGACACTTGGTTCCCTAAGAACGACAGTTTTGTAAAATTATTCAGTGAAGGAAGGACAGAACAACTCAAAACAAGTATTATGCCACTTCACCTACACATACAGAACAGCTACTCATCTCAAAACATGGTATTTATTCCAAACAAAGGGAAAAGCTTGCAAAGCATAAAAACTGATGAAAAGAGAAACACCATTTAAAATCCTATACAAACTAATACATCCCCCTTATTTATTGAATATTCTTACATACATATATATTGTTATTCAAACATTTCTTCAGCTATGTTAGTCATGCTTTATCTCTCCAAACATGCTTTTCCTCAGAGTACCCAATTAAAATCTATTGATCCAGCCTTTTTAATTACACACAATTTATGTATATAATTAGGTAATATAGCATCCCAAACCCATGGAATGGGTACAGACCTAAGCTCTAGGGCAGTGAGATGCCGAACACAGAATTCTTCTGCTCATCTCAATTCACTACTTTCCACTTATTACTTTGAAATAACTGGTCACTTTCCTTTCTCCATCAATCACCTTTACCACCAAACACTCTTACCTTCCAAGACACACTACCCCCCCCAGATCTTTTGCTTATTACTCACATCATGATCCTAACTGATGCCCCCTCAAATTAAAGCAGTGTTTCATTTTCTTTTGGTGTATTTAACTTGTTACCATTGTCCAAAAAAATCAGTAAAATAAAATATAATTTACTTTTTTGTTTTCTGTTTCAGCAGAGTAACCACCAAAACTAGATTTCTCTCATAGGCCCTGAAACTGAGTGCTGCAGTTAAATCGATACAGTGAGAGCTAACAAAACTAGGGCAAGTATTCAGATTTCAAGATTGTCAAAGTTGAAACAAGGGAGAGTTAAGTAAAATTTCTAAAATTCACTGTTATTTGAGAAACTACAACAAACACTTGTGCAATTTCATCACAGATTCTGAAATTATTAAGTCAGTTCTGCTGCAGTGAATATCAAGGGATTAAACCAGATTTCAGGTACATATATATATATGTATGTATATATATATATATATATATATATGCAGAAGCTTTACACTTTACACAGTCAAATGTGTTAATGGAATTCTGTCAATATTCAAATTTCTAATTATTTTATAGGTTGATCTACTAAGATTGGAAACTAAACAGTTAACGTCACATCCAGAAAAGTCGGCAAGACTAAAGAACAAGACCTTCCCAATGTCATTAGCTTTTAAAAAAGGTTATTAAATCCAGTATTTCATTCAGTGCTCAGGAACATAACAGTCCAGGATAAGGAAAACTCTGTTTCTATTCTACTTAAATAGAATCGTATTCTAAAAATTCCAACTTCATTTTAACCAAACTTGCAAAACCTTTGGGGTTTTTTGGTAGAACTTGCAGAAATTTGCAGTAGCAGAATGACATATCTCTAAGTGCCAAACGTCAACTAATGGGTCAATGACTGAAAACAGGACCTTTGCAAAGCACACACAAATTCAATTGTACAATACCAAGAATTATTTCAGTGAACAGCATAAAGTGTAAAAAGTCCTGTAAGACAAATGCAGCACCTAAACAGATGGCTGCTCCTTTGCAATGATCAAAGATATTCTGAAGTCATTAAGAATGATAATCAGTTTGATTACATCTTAATTATACTAATAAATGTTTTATATGTAAAAGGAAACTATCTGGTGATTCTTATATAAAATGAGCACTCACAAACAGCTTGCATGAGAATAAAGATTAAAAATGCTACTCATTATTTCATGTTCAGTGGGTTTTCCAAGTAATGTTTTTACAGAGGTTTTTCAGAACATCATCTCTGTCACTGCCATACATACATTTCTGAGGTTCTAGTTAGCACTGGAAGCCTGAATCTAGAGTACCAGATTTTAAAAATTGAGGAAAGGGGGAAAGAACCTCAAATTACAGAATTTTTGCTCTCCAAAGGCAGAGTGTGGGGGGAAGGGTCCATTAAAAAAAAAGTTTAAAAAGAGCAGTATTGTATTTTTGGCATTAAACTTCTCTATTTAAATTTATGTAAAGATACCATCAACGATTTCCAAGAAATTTTTTTTTAACATAAAACCCTAAACTTATATTTGTGAACCAAGATGCAAATAGAAAACCTCCAGCACCTGGCAAGTTCTTTCAGGTTAGTCAAAAACCATGTGTTAATTTGAGTCGTCACATCAACAGATGAGGACAGGAGGACTTATTTTTGTTTAGGGGCATTTCAGCAAAAAAGCTAAAGTGGGAAACAGCCAGCACAAAGCTTCCTCAAGCCAAACCAACGAGAGTTTATAAAGGGTTTAGTCCAGTAATGCACTGAACTGAACCTGCTAAACTGAAAACCGTTCAACCGTTTGTTTGTCCTTTCAGTTACTTTCTGTAGCAATCACCATTAGTGCTGATTTTATTAATGACTCATAGAAAATGCATTTGTGTTTCAGCTGAGGACAACCACTAATTGACTTTAGTGAACAACATACTGAGGTTTGGCTTTGAAATATATTATAAACTAAATTGCAATTACATGAATAGCATGAACAGCAGCAAATGGGACGCTCTTGCAATAGAATTTATAAATTTCATTTGTGCTATCAGGAATAATACATTAGAGTTTTTTAAAATGCTGGTTCATAGTTTTCTCAGCAAGTAGACTCAGTGATACTTCTGAAAAGCTCCTTAAGGCTGGAATCACAAATATAAAGTGGCCTGTTAAAACCCTCCTTCCCAAACTCTCCTCTCCGAAATTAAGAGACAAATGTTGAAAATTTAAGGATTTTATTTTAATTGCACAGAGCTGTGATTATTATTTCTAATTCTAACCCTGAATTCCAGTTCCAACCTGTCTCCTGCAGAGGGGAGAAAACACTGATGAGTTTGTATTAAACTGGTTTATATACTTAAGGACACACAAAGATTATTTACAGGACTTCAGCTGAGAGGAAGGACTTTGTTAGTCTGCTTGACTACATGACTTCTTCAAGCTCCCAGGCATGTCAGGGCATATCTGAGCACTACCATTCACACTTGATCCCTGAACCCTCAAGGGGGTCTCTGAGTACTCAAATAAAACCATATATAACAACTGCCTCTTTCTTTAAGGGAATGCTGGAACATGATCCCTACACCTCTGGAATACGCTCACATTACTTTTTACAAGGGCACATAGTGACAGGACAAAGAGCAATGGCTTAAATCTGAGAGAGAGCAAGTTTAGATTAGATACTTCAAATGAATTCTTTACTGTGAGGGTGATGAAATACTAGAACAGGTTACCCAGAGAAGTTGTGGATTCGCCATCCATGTAAATATTTAAGGCCAGACTGGATGGCCTAGTGGAAGGTGTTCCTGCCCATCTATGGCAGGAAGGTTGGAACTGGATCTTTAAGGTCCCTTTCCAACCCAACGCAAACCATTCTATGATTCTGTGATTAGAAGTGTGGTTTAACACATTCCATATCTTGTCCTGTTCTGGTCAACACCATAACCAAGCAATTAGAAACACCAGATGTCTACTGGTCTCAACATCCTTCATGCAAACAGCTCACCATTGAAAGCTCCAAGCAGTCCTCATCCTCTCCTCCCTGCCACCTGCCATGACAGGAACGTGCTTCCCTCGACACAGCTCGCGTGTGATGAGCCAGTCAATCCATGAATTAATTAGTGCATCACCACAGCAGCCTCTGCCAGGGCTACCCCATCACGAAGGCCTGGCCTGACACACTTTAAAAGATGCTTTGTGGAAGTCTGTTGGTGGCTTCTTAGTGGGCTACTGGGGTAATATTTGAAAAATTAGTCAGAGCTCCCAACTTCAAAGCAGAATCAATGCCAGATAAGGCACTGCTTCAAACTAGAATCGTCTGGTGCCGCTACACCTGAAAGAAAAATGGTAGCTGTTTTGCTCAGCATGGTCTTCTGAAACATCTCATGAGACGAAACCCTTACCATGAAAAGACAGTGAAACATCACAAAGGAAAGTCAAGGTTTTTTGTTAGAAGAAGTGCTTGTACACTTTCTCTTGAAGTTTGCGCAATGGCTGAAAACCAACAGCTTTTAACAGTGGTGATATGTGAGTTTAATGCTATGGATGGAAATGCAACAGTCCAAGTTGACTAAATTATTAATTTGTGGAGCTCATCTTTATATGACAGCCATGACCTTGCTATATTATTTTGAAGGTTGTCTTGCCATCTCCCTCTTTAAAAGTTCCTATAAGTGTTTGGATTGGATCTCAATGACAACAGAGCCTGTGCAGAGAACATGCTACCCAGTCATACCCAGCAGGACATTCCCTTGTCATGCCATCAAGATGCAATTTTCATATATGAAAGGCCTCCTACAGGTCAAGACTTCTGCATGCTATCCAATATTACAATACATATGTTTTAACAGATTGGCTGTTTTCACTTCCTAAGCAGCATCTCTCTAGGACAAACATATGTTGATTTTTTGTGTTTTGTTTAAAAAAAAATTGCAGCTGATTGGTTTCCCAGTATTGCCCTTTTTAGTTAGTTCATGTTAAGTAATGGTATGCTTTGAGTCCAGACAAATGCTTTCTGGACTACTATCCAGAGTGAGGGATGAACAGATAAAGGGCAGCCCTGCCTAGAAGGACTTGGGGGTGCGGGTGGATGAGAAGCTCAACATAGCCCAGCAATGTGCACTCACAGCTCAGAAAGCCAGTAATATCCTGAGCTGCATCCAAAGCAGCGTGCCCAGCAGGGCAAGAGAGGGATTCTGACCCTTTGCTCTGCTCTGCTGAGACCTGACCTGAAGTGCTGCACCAGCTCTGGGGCTCCAACACAAGAAGCACATGAATCTGCTGGAATGAGTCCAGAGGAGGGTTACTAAGATGTTTAAAGGGATGCAGCACCTCTCCTAGAAGAAAAGGCTAAGAGAATTGGGATTGTTCAGCCTGCTAAAGAGAAAGCTTTGGGTGTTCTAATTGTGGCCTTCCAGTCCATGAAGGGAACCTACAAGAAAAATGGAGAGGGACTTTTTATAAGAGCATGTAGTGACCGTGAAGGGAAAATTACTTCAAACTGAAAGTAGGTTTAGATTAGATGTTAGGAAGAAATTTTTTTATTGTGACGGTGAGACACTGGAAGAGGTTGCCCAGAGAAGCTGTGGAAGTGTCCGGGCTGCATGGGGCTCTAAGCAGCCTGGTGTAGTGGAAGGTGTCCCTGTCCACAGCAGGGAGTTGGAATGAGATGGTCTCTAAATTCCCCTCAAATCCAAGCCATTCTATGAATCTATGACTACAAGACAAAGCAGCTTTCAGCAATTCCAAAGTTATCAGCTGGGGAAATTAGGGGCACGACAGAGGATTTTTTTTCTCCTTTTTTAAAGCATAGGGTAATTCCTGTTACACACACACATAAAAACATTAAGTCAATCCAGAAAGTGCAGCCATGAGAGAAAAAAGTTTTCCCAAACTTGTGATAGAAGGAAAGAATTAGAAAACTTAAAGGAGATAAGGACAAAGTTCCCCGGTCAAAGTTATCACATTAAGTGCTAACAACAAATATCATAGGTTTCTATAGACAGAACCTAAACATCTGCAAAAATGCAATCCACGAACTGTGCTAACCAGATTACTTGCACTGTGCCAGAGCTGCCAGTTCAGTTCTTCTAAAATACCTCACTTTGCTTTCCATTTCTAAAAAAAAAAGCACACGAGTATAGTCTAAAGATCATGGGTAAACATGGAAGATTATCAAGCTCAGCTAAAATTGCATTAAGACTTACAACATGCAGCCAAGCTTGAAAAATATGAAGTAAGATTCCAGATACTAATGGAAGCTGGTATGAATCCATTATCTATACCAGGTCTTCAGGCTATGACCATTTGATCTTATAAACATTTCTCAGTTTTTGATAGGCGTTCAGTCATTTAGCTCTTCACTTTCTTCCAAAGGTCGGAATTCAGTAGCCAGTTGTACATTTTATTTTTAGTCCATAATCTTGATTCAGCACTTCTCTTGTGATTTCCCCAGCTGCAAGCTTCTCATCCTTAATACCTTATAAAACAGGTATATCACAGCATTCAACAGTGACAAATCTGGCACAGAGAAGTTACACATCTTCTCCGTGACATCCTTATTTTTCTACAACTTCTATTCCTCACTTACTTGTTCTGTTTCAGTTACAGCATCTTTTCATTGCTTGTATTCTATTCATGCATTTGACTGTTTACTCGGGGAGTATGAAAGATTTGTCTAAAAGACCATGATAAAGCATTTTAATTCTGTCGTTCCCTTTCAGTTCAGCTTCTTAAATACTGAGTCTTTGAAAACCTATTTCTACTTGGATAAAAATTTTACAATTTGAAAGGAAAAAAGTATTGAAAATTCTTAGTTAGGAAGTTCTTTATTTCCAAAGACACAGTTCATTTAAGTTGTGCTGGCTGCATAAGCTGATAGACTGGACAAAAAAGATTATAGAATCATAGACTGTGCTGCCAAGTTGGAAGGGACCAATCAGGATCATTCAGTCCAACTCCCAGCCCTGCACAGCACACCCCAAGAGTTACACCATGTGCCCTGAGAGTGTTGTCCAAACACTTCTTTGAACTCAGACAGGTTTGGTGCAGTGCCCACTTCCCTGGGGATCCTGTTCCAGTGCCCAGCCACCCTCTGGGTGAAAAATTTTTTCCTGATAACCAACCTAAACCTACCCTGACTCAGCTTCATACTGTTTCCTCAAATCCCATAACTGATCATGAGAGTGAAGAAATCAGTACTTGCACCTCCACTTCCCCTTGTGAGGATGCTGAAGACCACAGTGAGGTCTCCCCTGAATCTCCTCCAGGCTGAACAGAACAAGTCACTTCAGCTATTCCTCATAAGGCTTTCCCTCAAGGCCCTTCACCATCCTCATGGCCCTCCTCTGGACAGCCTCCAGTAGCTCAATGTCTTTTTTATATTGTGGTACTCAAAACGGCACATAGTAGTGCAGTCAGCAACCAGCTTTGCTCTGCCTTCCCCCTCCCTCCCACCCACCTACCATATCAGCACTTATTTAGGCAGTCAGATTCAGGAAAAAAGAGGGGAAAACCACTGGTCTGGTGACAGCACGTACCAGATTAAGATGATATTGTTAATGGCATCAGAATACAAAGAAAAAACAGATAACTGTCCTCTTATGGTGCTCTGGTTAACTCTGCAGAATGGGGGGGGAGGGGGGGGCAGAGGGGGGCAGAAATCAACATGGAAATCAACTGGAAATAAAAAACCAAACAAATATTCTGTAGCCACAGAAAACAAAGAAAGAAAACTGACGTGCATACAGAGGCAGCACACTTGCAAAAAGCTACTCTTCATGAAATTCCTCATTAACAGAGTGAACAACAGAGACCTTCTGTGGCAGGGGACAGGCATGCCCACATAAACTCATGTGGATTTAAAATCTACATTACTGTGATCATTATGATGTCTACCAGATGAGTGCAGCATACAAGGCTTCCTGTGACACAGCAAGAGTCAGTCTGACAATGATAATGCTATAAATAAATTAATGCCAAAGGACTCCACAACCACAGGTGACTGGTAATGGGATTCATACATTTACTAGATCAAACCCCGGGTGCAGGTCAAGAGCAGCAGCAAAATTACTGGCAACTGACAAATGTGTGGTGAGAAAGAAGCTGCTGGTTTCAGTCATTTTCCTGACTGATGGACAGGTGTCTGCAATGCTCACAACAGTCACCACAATTGGCACCGCAAAGTGTCTCAGACCGCCAACTGTGAAATGCTCTGGCTCTAAAATGCAAGGCTTAAAGACCACTGTAACCCAGCCTTACCTGAATCAACTTCCACATAAAAAAAGGGAATATGAGAAAATACACCTATCCCTCTGGAAATATATTCCAGCAATTACTAACCCTCATGGTCAAAGTCTTGCTTACTTGCAGTCTGAATTTGTGACATGTCATTTGCCAGCCACAATGACACACAGTCCTGATGTGGGCTTTCCATATGGGGATCCATGTAATGCCTATCCATCCCTGCCTCTCTCTGAGGATGACATCTCTCTGGGACAAGGTCTGAGCACCTGTTTGACAAGAAGAACTCAGTATCCCTTCCTCTCCCAGGACTCATGCCATTCTCCTTCCTGCATTGCAAACTGCAACCACTGCCCAATGCAGGATAGGAAGCACTCTTCCTTCTACCAGCATTTAAACCCATGCTTGTGGGGAAGAATGATGAGAGGACTAAGAATGCTTGTAAATTCAGCTGCTTGGACATGACTGTCCAACACAGCCTATACTTTACAGAATGAGATGCAACTGTTTTCAAGCTGCTGCACAATCCACATCAACAGTCTATTTAGCTTGGGCCCACAGAGATCTCCATTTAACCAACCCCAGAACAGGGTTAAGCCCCTGAAAAATCCAGAGACAAATACCTCAATGGACCTGCAACCATATTTTTCTCTTAAGGATAACAAAATTTACCTTTACATATTTTACTTTGAGCAACTGGAACAAAAATTTTTGACATCTGTAAATGTGCTGAGGGTGCACACAATCTCCCTGTCTATGTCATTGATGAAGACATTAAACAGCAGTGGTTCCAACACTCAGGGTGCCCTGAGGGGCACCACTCATGACTGGTTTCCATCTGGACATTGAGCTATTGACCCTCTGTGTGTGACCATAAAACTGATTCCTCTTCTACCAGACAGTCCCACCATCACATTCATCTCCCCAGTTCAGAGAAGGATGTTGTGGGGTACTATGTCAAAGGCCTTACAGAAGTCTAGATACAAGATAAGCTGTTGGATGGATCCTACAGGTCACTGCCAGACACGCTATTATCTAAAGCACACTTGGAGACGTTTCCCCATTTACCTTTCAGTGTCTCATATTCTGAATACAGATTTTAAAACCTAAACCAACTGAGAAATAGAATAGAAGAAGCAGGTGGCAAGAAACATAATTATTCTTCTCTGTTCACGGCTTTTGTGTGGATTTATAAAACATCTGTGAGTGTCCCACGGGCAGCCATCCAAAGTGCTCTGAAGGAGCCAGCTTGATTCACCAAGGCTACTGCCCCTGTGCATCTGTGGGAGCACACATGGTGCTGTTGGACACTGCTCTCACTCATTACCTCTGAAAAAAAAAAAAACCTGGTTCCATACAGCATGTGCACCTTTCTCTTGGACATGCTACCTGCTACCCATAGGATTTTCCATGAGATAGATATTTGTATCACAAGAGCTATAAACATAGATCTTTCAACTACAAAATTCTCACCAAAGTGGTTAAGATCTTGTATAATTGTGCACTTCATTGGAACAATAGCCTTAGAAGGCTCTCTAAATGTATTTCAAAATTGGTTTTATTAGAGGAAAAGTTTCTTTGAAACAGTATATACAAAAAAAACCTAAAGGGCAGTATGGCAATAGTTCAGGCCAGATTTTGGCAAATTTCTTCCAGTGTAAATCACTTGAAGTCTTACAAACAATTCTGTGTCTTGCACTTAATGCAAGCTAGCCATGTCTAAAGGCATAAGAAGTCTTAGAATCAAACTAATTTTACACCTACTGTTTCCTGTTATTCCAGCTTGAAAGTATTCATAACTTCCTAAGGTCAGACTTTGATTATGAGCCACCCATGAATCAGACAACCATAAGGGTTTGTAAATGATGATTGAGATAACGTCCAAAATCGAGTTTCTATAAGAAAACTTTTTTAAAGCATATCTCAGCAGACACATGTAACCTAAAGCAATATAATACTTTGTTGTGAAACTGTTCAATCATTTTCTGATAGCTTACTAACTTATGAGGAACTGAAGCAGCCTATACTCAAAACCTGCAGTATGTAAGTCACACAGGAAAGCATATTTTTAAAAGAAACTGTAAGCATTTCAAAAAACCAGGTAAAAACAGTCTGTAACATCACAGAAAGGGGAAATGCCTTGAGCTACTACAGTAGAAAATAGTTTTACAATCTGTAGCAAGTTGGTGTTCACTGCATAGACTGATGTTTGTTTCCATTTCTTCAATATTGTGCATTCTTGACTATGAATGACAAAGTCAGATTGGGCATTTTCATCCTCTACCCACTAGCAGTGGATACAGAATCAGCACTTCTGACACACCACTTTAAGTGCTGTATTCAGAGGTATTATTGCATCAAAACAGTGATGGAACCTCAAAATCTGTCAAGCAAGATATAGGTAATTTGTGACTTCTGAGAGCTAAAGTATGCATCCGCATTCTTTGTTCCGCAGACAGGCAGAAAAGACCAAATTCTCTTTGATAAGTTGCTACTAAAACACTTCTGGCTTTTCAATGTCTAAAACCACTTACCTTCCTTAGCATGAAACAGAACAGAAAGTTATGTATAATGAATTATTTGTAGCATTTCCTACATGTCCTACAGGCCTAGGGAATACTGGAGATAAAATATTGTTAGTTAAAGTTATCTACTGCAGAAGCAAAGGCAGCTTTTTACAGGCGAACAGCATTCACATAAATGCATACACATGAAACAGGGGATCTCAGGGAAAAAGATATCCCATTATCACTGCAATTGAATGTTTAGAAGCTTCAATAACATCAGATGATTTCTGAAGACAAAAGAAATCACGTTCCACTAATGAAATCTGGGGAGAAAGGTGATGAGGAGTACACATTGGGAAAACATTCCTATTTGATTTCAATGGACATGAGAATTCCCAAGCACAATGTGGACATACAAGCTGTAAACAAATCCATCTACAATCTGGCACAGATGTAAATAACAAAGGAAGCAACCAAATCTAACAAAAGTTTTCTAGGCTCTTGTTCTTAAACAGAAGCATTCACTCACAATCACTGCAGTAAGACCACGACTGATAATCAAAACTAGCTCAGTTCCCAAATACATGGAATTTGAACTCCTTATACTACTTCAGGACCTGGGGAGAAGTTTTAAAGGAACTATACTGCATGCAGAGAAAATTGAAGGTACAGTTGGAAGCAGGGGTGGTGAAAGCAAGTCCATCCTCAACCAGTCACTGTTTGCTCATAAATGCTCATAAATGTTTGCTCATGTGCCACTGTAACTTTTGAGACACTGCTGTGAACCAGATTGGGAAGAGATCTGGGTAAACATAATCTTTCATGTCTTTTGTGGTGGTAACTAGAGGAAGAAATGGTGGCCTGGTTATATTTAAACCACAAAAGCTCCCAGTTCTATTTACCATGCAGCCTCATGAACAGATGCACCACCACAAGCAAGAAGGTGGTGTGTGGGCCACCAAAGCACTACCACCACCACCAGAAGCACTGGTCTGAGGCTGCAGCTGACCTGAACTGTAATCAGTGTTACTAGCTTTCTTATCATGATAAAACAAAACAAAATTCCATTTATTTTAAAGACCAGCACCCTAGAGGCAACATGACATCTTTACTTAGCACAAATGTTTATCTCTGCAACCACTCTTGAAATTCAGTTTATTTCAGACTTAACAAGAATCAGTCAAATGGACAGTGTAATATATTCAACAGCTAAAGCTCTGCTTCGGCATATTTATTAATTCATGGTCAACCCAGAGTACACTATTACCTTGATATTGAGGTTGATTGTAGTAGGGACACCTCTTGTTTGGCTTACCTACTGACTTGCCTGGGACAAGTGCAAATTCTGGAGTTTAAGGATTGAAACCACTGGAGACATTTTGCATGAAGAAAAACAAAAGCAGAGATTCCCAGCAGCATATGAGGGCTAACACCAACTGCCTTACCCAAAATGTTGCCACTTTTCATGAGAAGTGGAATGCAGAGAAGGTATGAACAAATTCTAGGGGATACTAGTTCCTGACATAAATCAAATAGAAGGATTTTAATATGTAGCAAAGCCCAGCCAGACTCCCCTCCAAGGCAAGCTGGTGTAAAGAAGAAAGCATAGCATTCCAACAAAGGACACCTGCGTCCTGTTCCCAGCTCCTTCCCCTGTTCAAGATAATACAGCAAATACAGATCTTCAGATTAGCTTCCCTTAAGTAAAATGGGAATAATACTTTATGTTAAAGTGTTGGCAACTACAGGTGCCCTGCTAATTTACATCTGTTATGTGAGGATCACTGGTTTCTCCCACGCTCCAAGCCTAAGTAAGGCTGTTTCCCATAGAAAAGGACTGCAAACCCATCTGCCATAAGGATTCAAGGAAGGGGCTCAAGTGGAAATAATGTTTAGTACTGGGGAAGGAACGTTGTTTATTGTGATGCTTAAGCTCCACACAGAAGGAAACTTACCTTTACTATTAAATTATAATTATAACCCCATTATTGTGTTATACAAATTGACAGTGTAGTTCTCTTCCTTTGTCAGATAGATTTCTTGTTGTTGTAACAGCAGCAACAATAAAACCTGTGGCTGGATCTCAAAACTACAGCTTTCAAAAAAATCAGTCTCAAAACACCAATTGCACAGAACAAAAAAGTAACCCCAAGAAGACAGTCAACTGTAAAGTAAGGATTTACTGTGGAGTCCCCCACAACGCTTACCTCAAGCATAGGGCGGGCACTGTCATGGATAGAAAGAATGTGCGTAATGTTATTCTTACTCAATTGCTCTACATCTCGGGCATCTGTGATAGAGGGAAAAAAGGAAGATTTTTTTTTTAATCTCTTGAAATAGCATTTTAATTGTGCATGTTGAAAAGTTACTTATGCAGATACATTTCCTTTTGAAGCTGCACAAAGTCAGGCAAAACCTCAAATGCAGCTGTTCTAGAACACCATCATCAGAGTGGGTAGCGGGAAGACACACTTCTAACTCCAAAACAAATTATATTCTATATAAAGACCAAGCTTAAGTGACTCAGGAATATGTTCTCAAGTCAGAAGTTTCATGTATTTTGCATCTGAAATGTAAGTCTGTGCATGTCTGTATGCAGGTGATGGCCATCTGAACATGCACGCAGAGCTGTACAAGAAATATCTGACCTCTTCTCTACCCACAAATCACCCTTCAGGGAATACATTTTCACTTGGGAAACAGACCTTGTGATATCCAGGTCTGAGAAGGGAAGCCAACCATATCACTTGAATTGAGGTCTCAGCAGACAAGCCAAGACGGTAACAAGATTGTTACTTTCTGTGAAATTTCTGTGAACCAGTACAGAAAAATGTGCATTTAGCCAATACAAATGGTAATTTTTAAGCCTAAAGAGAGACAAGTGACAAATATATCCAATGTATGAAAAAGCAAAATGCTACAGCAAGGAAGTGCAGTTGTGAAAAGGTGGTTCCTAGACCTGTAACCAAGGGGTTTCAGACATTCAAAACTGGAATGAAAACTGGGGCGAATGAAAACTTGATGCTAGATAGGGCAAAACCATAGGCTTGATTCTATGAGAAAAAAAGGGTAAAAGACACTATCTGACATCAGTAAGCAACTTTCCCATACTAAACTATGAGCAGGTCAGAAAAATGACCTGAAAGAACCACCAGTTCAGGTAAAAGTTAGCGTGTGCCCATTGACTTCTGACCTTTTTGCTCGAGAATGGCACAGCACACCATGGCAAGTATAGCAGTGGTTTTGTGATGTGAACACCTGCCTTTGAAATCTGCCCATACAATCTGTTCACATTAGCCTGGTTGCCACAAAAAGAGAGCACTGACCACAAAGGTTTCAAACCGGGCTCTCTCTAGGTACAAAAATAATAGCATCACCTGTATGTTCTTTATGTTCATGCAAGAGTTCAATTAGCATCTCTTGTTTCGTGTTATCCACCTACTATAGAGTTTCAACACCTTTTCTACATCACAAAGAAGAGCTGGCCATTTAATTATACTGCCCCATAGACAAGATCCAAGTGAGCACAGTAACAAGCAATAAAATTTAAACCTAATCCAATTATGAAAGCTTCTCTACAGCTAATAAAATGAAGAAAAGAGTCAAAACTGCAAGGATTTTACTCACTACTGCTCAAGCCTGCACAATCAGCACAGATGCCTAATCCTTCAGTAGAGAATTAACGCAAATTCTGTCTGAAACAGAATTAAAGCCTAGCTTCACAGAACAAATAAAATTTTCCAAAAATCTCAGAGCAAACATTTCAAAGAAGAAATGCTAATGCTAATTGCCAGGCAAGGTCCTCTAATCCACCTGACCTTCAGATTTTTTTAACAGTTTGTAGGACAGTCTCAATTCCTTAGGGAATGCCTAAGCAAGCAAGGATTTGGAAGTCCAGAAACCACTCTAAGTGCTCCTAAAAAATCACTGTTTTCTGTCTTACAAAGACTAAGGGCAGACTTCAGAGCCTGCTGGCTGTAACTCATGGTGTTAATGCACACCTAGCACAATGAGACCCCAATCTCTAATTATCAGTACAACCTCCATGATAAGAAATGTCTTGCCACACAAGGCAAACTGCTTTAAAAGAAGGTATGACCCAAATTAAATGCTAACTGTTTTGAACCAGTTGGAAGGCCTAATGGACATAGTACAACTCAAAAAGACTGAAGTACCTTAATTCTTCAGTTAACAGAGACTCAGGCTAAAGGAATTTCAGCAAATCAAAACTATACATTGTGATTTCAGATATTCCTAGAAACAAGCTGAAAATGGCCATCCCAGACCTATGTCACCAGGTAGCCAGCAGGTCCTTCATATATTTGGGAAATAACTATTCAATTCACTAAAGCAGAGAAGAAAAAGCTTCCCAGCTACTATCTGGATCTAAACTTCAAACAGTTTACAAAGGGGAAATTCCCCTGGTTCCCCAGCACCTGCCTTAAGTCTCTACAGATACTCCAGATAAGGCTATTTAAACAGCAATACAAATAAGATATCCTGTCACTCACAGTCTCATACCATAAATAACAAAAAAAAATTTAGAGGTTATGTAAAGAACCACCAAAAACCAAAAGAACCACCATCACCACAGCAATTGTAACTTCTTTGCTGTAGCAATGCTGTACAAGCACATGCAGGCTCACATTTTGAAATCACAGTGTGAAACACCCTGTTTTCAAATATTAAGATTAAACCTATCTATCAGAGCCCCTCCTGTACATCCACTAAAGGGTGCCTCAAATGTGGTATTATTCTTCACAACAGGTTACCTAGTATTCTATTTCATACAGCAAAATGCTTCTCAGCTAATGCAGATGTGGAGTTTTGAGTAAAGCCTTTGGTAAAATCTCTCCTCACACAAAATTACACAATTCACACCAGGGAAGTCTTCCCCTCTCTCTCCCACATTTAGCCTATTTTCCCCCAGTTTCGTATGAAGACTGCAAGCTAAATTTCTACTCATGCAGAGAGCTGCAAACACTTAAATGCAAAAGCAATGCCAAAGTAATCAAAATGGGACCAGGGCCTGACAGAATTTGTCTCCCTGCAGATCTGGGAAGCCTTACTGTGCAGCTGGGGAACAAATCACCTAATGCAGTATGCTTCCATCCCTCATCAGCAAAAGAGAGACACAGCTCCAACCACTGCACATAAGTCACATCAATGACTGAACAACTCCAATACTACAGTGGTGAAGTCTTAAATGTACCTACGACCATTTTGTCTTACTTCAGTATTTTAGTGCCTCCACTGAAATGCAATGCAATGGATAAGGACTTCCTCTCAGAGAAGGCAAGTCAGCCCAGCATGTACAACAGTATTAAGTCTCAATGTACAAATGTATAGAGACTACAATTTCATTATCATCACACCTTTATTTCTTTATTATATAGAGCAAATTTTTGTATACACTTTATTTTCTGCTTTGGAGAGAGCTAGATAGAGAGACAGTCACCTAAAGAAGAACATCCTCTGCAGTGGTTCAGAGCACTAAGAGCTATGCCTGAGAATTGCTTCCCATCAGGACAGCTTTGTTCCTGAGTCCAGTTATGTGCAGTTACAGACACACACAAACTGCATACATGAACAAAAACTCTGCCTCTCCTGTCTCCACTTCACACTTTGTTCTAAAATATATTTTATCCCATCCTCTCAGAAGGACCTTTTTGGAGAACAAGAAAGGTGGAGAAAAGAGGTCAGTACTCTGTTTAATGGAGTACCAATAAATTGTCTTCCTTCTAATGCTGAACCTGAAAAAGGAAATGATAGCTCCATCCTCTCCTGTTTTCAGTACCTGATAAAAAGCCTTAGGAAATGGAACTTAAAAAAATACTAAGCAGATGAGAACAGCAACTAACTGACTTTAGAAACACAGCAGAAGTACTTGGTGGGCACTGCTTTTTTATACACTTAGTAATGGGAAGGGCAAAAACTTCCCCAAGATTCTCTAGACCATCCACAGCTACACTGGACTCTTTGGGGGAAATTAAACCTCATATTGTGGCTTTCCCATTCAAATTAAAAAGCCCCCAGATATTCCATGGAAAAAAACCTTGAATGATTACAAACAAGGAAGAACACAAGCTCTTTAATATGCAAGGTAGAAACACTCCTGAGTTTCTGGTACTGCCTCATCTCTTGGTTTGGAAGCACACTGAGAACCCACTAAGAATCTCTCATCAGAAGAAACAGATTTCTTTTTCCATTTGTGCAGAGAATCAGGCTGTCCTGTCAACCCCTCAAGGAACAAAGCAACCATTTTTGTTGTGAGCACAGGTGACTTTCAAGGGACATCAGGTTTCCAGTGCAGAAGACAAGTGGACATACAGAAAACAATAAATTCTTTGTCTTTTGAGAGGACTGCATTTCATCTGCAAGGTACCAATGAAACAAAACAAATTTTCTCCAAAACTAGAGGCAGAAAGAGGAGTCAAACTTCTCTTTCTTAACCCTAATTTTTCCCTCTTAGCCCCCTACTCTCCCATTTGCAAATAAATAACCCCTCCGTCACTTTCACATAGGAATCCCAAGAGCTGCTTCCTTCTGGGCTTTCAGACCAGACTCTGTTTTTATTTTATATGGACATCTATGGTTCTTCTTGAATTTTTCTGCCCTCTAGCTGTGCAATCTCAAATATACCCTCTCAGGAGCATACCACACTTTTTATGTGCTACTGATAAGCTGAATCATGCTTATAGAACCTGTAAGATAAAAAGCACTTGAACACATGCCAAGATCTGTGCTTATTCAGAAAAGTTTTTCAGATACATACTCAAGCTCTGTGGACTCAGCAGATTTCAGGAGATACTTCAGTGCTTTCCATAATCAGCACTACATATAACTTTGTACCCTAAAGACCCTTAAGGTGGTTATTAAAGCCCTTCTCAGTCTGTGTGCTCAGAGGTTTGTGCAGCAGCAAACGAAACAGAAGCAGCAAGCTCAGCTCCCATTTCTGCCACAGCTTCATTTCACAAGTTGTTTCTGGGTCTCATTTTATCTCCCAGTCAAATGCAGAATTTTCATTGCTCTGTCACAGAATATATTTAAATTTACTAGGTCTAAAAGTAGAAATATAGCTGAATGGTGAATAATTCCCCAATCAGAACAATTGCTGAATGCCTTCTCCAGATAACAGCCCTCCAGAATTAGTGTTTCACATCTCAAACATCCTACTTTCACTCAGTAGAAAGGCACCCATCTGGAAGAACCATGCCTTTTCCCAGCCTGCCAGTGCTCCCAGAGGTCTCCCATGCAGCAGCAAGACAGGAGCATGAGTAGGATGGTGCTTTGATTTAGCTCTGGAAACTGTGCGTGGCCAGACTCCCTGGGGAGCCACTGGGGAAATGCTATCCTCCAGAGGGCAGATCAGAGCGATTTACAGACATTACCCTGACTCAACTTCAGGAGCAGTTCCCTCCTCTCCACCCCTGTTCAGGGACTCAGACAGTGCCTCGAATTCTCAGCCCTGTGTCTGGGCAAGATGCACAACACCAGGGATTCAGTGTTTCCTCCTCTTACTGACAAGATGCAACTTTATGCAATTTCAAACTATCAGTTCTAAACTGAAGAATGGGAGACTAGTCAAAAACACATCACAGGATGTAATCTTTTAAACCCCTGTCTTTACAAGTAGCTAGTCATTTCAGCTGCCCAAATCAGGATACAACTGCACATGCTGCTGAGTATTTCTCAGTCAATGATCCCCTTTGTGGCAGCCTCAGCTCTCATTAGCCACATTTTTTTAAAATGCCACAAATCAGAACACGCCCCAAGAAGATGGGGATCGAACTCCTCTGGAAAAATACACTAGTAATTAACCAACAACCTGTTCCTAACTAGGATGACTTCATAGAGAGCTTGCTACAGCTGCTCCTAAGCAATGAGGCAAGGGGGTGTTGAGGAACAAGGGGGTGTTGAGGGACAAGGGATGCAGAACAGGGTAAGAATTCTAAAAGTATGCTCTTGCATTAGTGAAATACTGCAACACCTATCTTTTCCTCTCCAGGTATGGTATCTTATCTGAGATTATAACAGGCACTTGTGAGGGTAGAACATAGTGATTAAATGCAATATGAGCAAAGGTCATAGCAGTAAATAAACGGACATTTTGTTTGCATTTTTAATTCATTTTAGAAACAGACTCCATAACACAAACACTGGGGTTAAAGTCAACTTTCTTTCCTCTCCTTTGTGGAGGTAAGCAGAAGCATTACACCCTCTGCTTTTTTTCAGTGATGTTCCCAGAAACACTTCCCACTCACAGCACTCCACCTGAACGCCTCCACTCTCCGTGCAGGCGTGACCTGCTGTGCCATTCCAGAGCTGCCATTCCAAGGCACAGGGGCAGCACGAGCAAGAAGGTGGCAGGCCTGGCGTGGGCAGAGATGCTGACTCACTCCACAACCCTGGCCAACTCCCCTGCACTGAAAACAGAAGTGCACCAGCAAACAGATGCTCTGGCTGAGTTTCACTCCCCTGGGCAAGGGCTTGGCTGTGGTGAGAGGGACAGATTGGGAGCCATGTTACCAGGGCCCATCCTGCCCACCCTGCCAGACTACCTGAAACATAAAGGACTCCACTATCCAACATCTTCCCAATTCCACCCCTTGCCTGAATTACTTCAGGAACAGAAAAGAAAATGAAAAGAGGAAGCAACATGGCCGTCGCTAAGTTAAGTTAATTTTGTCATCAGACCATGCAGTAGTCCAACTACAGGGCTTTCCAAACTACCCTCTTGGCCTTATAGTCATTTTGTCCTGTATCCTCTCATTTCTTTACCATGGCACAATTAACTCCCTCACACAGTAGCCATTGTGCTTGTGTTTATGGTGTGGCAAAAGGCAGCTTTTAACCTCACATGTACCTCCAGGCTGCCTTCCAAAGTGATCAGCTCCAGGTCCCAAGGGGCAGCAAGCACTGGATCCACAGTATGGGTCAGCAGATCCAGAAGCAGGTAAATCAGGCAAAAAACACTGAACTCACAGGTTTTGGGATGGGGAGGCAAGGAAGGAAGAGTGTGCATGAGGAGAGAGAAGGCACAGCACCATCTAAATCCAGTGTAGATGTCGCCAGTCTTAACAGACTGGGTGTGGTACCAGAGAGCCCAGGAATGACAGGATATTGCAGGAGCCCCTGTGAGCCCTGCTTTGGTGTTTTACCCAAGCATAGGAAATATGGGGTCTACATCCATCAAAACAACTGTACGTGCACAACTGGTTTACTTCTGAGTAAGGAAAGTCAGCCAGAACTCAAGCTAACAGAATGCTTTGAGAACAGGCCATTTATTTGGATGTCAGTATAAAGTTTCCTGTGTTTTCTTAGTGCATCTGTTTTCCTGTACACAAAAAATAAACCTCATGCATGAAGTTAAAAAATCCATAGAAACTTACATCTGCAACAGAGACTGTGAGTATCAGTGGTCAGGTTGCAACCAGCAAACCTATCAGTCTCACAAGCGGTGATAACAGAACTCTTTAGCAGTTGTTATAAATAACCAAAATAATGAAAGCAATGAGCAGGAGGCATAGTAAGCCTTCACTTATAAGGAGGACTTGCAATAGCCTTATAAAGAATCTGCCTGGCTCACAGGCTTGCTTGACAAGCACGGGAATCATTTAAGGCAGGCCAATGTTTAGGAATTCCAGCTGAAGCATGCTCCAAGGAGATGGTATTCATTTTACTTTTCTCAAAGTACTTGCAGCACAGCACACAGACAAGAGAGCAAACAAGCTCTTCTTTAAGTGCTACCAGGTGAATCCAGACATGAAGAAACATGGGGTTAAAAAGCTACAGAGATGCCAGAGAATTCTGAGTGCCTGCAAAACAACACCTTAAGACCCCTGCTAAATAATCCTAGAGATAATAATAAAACTAAGCTTACCTTTAAAGTTGCCAATGAACAAGCCAGGCAGAATCTGTGAGAAAGAAATATAGTATCAAATATAGATATCTTGTGGTAAGACAATTTGACAAAGTTCAATTTGCATACAGGATGGAACATACTACTTTAGCAGACTATACTGAAATGAAATTTAAAACATGCTGACAACATTTTATGCCTCTTTGCAACCTTCTCAAACCAGATAGCTCTAGGCACGCTGAGCTTTGACAGCATTCCTTGGAAGACAGGGGGGTGTTAATTGGGGGGATTCTTTCACTTAATGGAGGCTCTCCAAGGACAGCAAATGCGGTTTACCAATTACAAAGCAGCCTTGCAACACAGCCCTCCCCTGCCCCCTGCAGCAGCGTAAGAGTTACCCTCATGGAACTAATGATGAAACTTCGCATAGCAAAGTTGATTTGCCTAAAGTTGCTAAGGAAGCTGGACAAAGCCCTGCAAAATGACATCTTTCGAGGCTTTTGAAGTGCAAAGCCATGCAAGTCAGGGCTGCAGCACTGTGGAGCTCTTAGAAGAAATCACTGCAAATAGCAACTTGTGCGATCACATAGAAAAAGGAACTGCTCAAAGTCTGTGAAATTCTCTCCCAGATCTACCCACTCACCCCACACTCTCAGATACCGGCACAGGCATCAGTTACAGGACATTCTTTAACTGGGGAGTTTCAAGGTCTGCCCAAGGACCAGCATGTGCAGCAGTCTGAGGGCACGTGCATGCACAGACACAGGGGCAGGTGACATTGTAGTGCTACCCCTCCCACCCTCTCATAACCCTGCCAACCTGGGAACAGCAGTAAGGACATCGAAAAAACTCCCAGGTACACCAAACACACATTTGCTGAACAAGATTTTTGTTCTCTACCAACTGAAGTTTCTGATCCACACATCCTTTGAGGAGATCAGAAATGTGGTGGTGAAACCATACGATCCATTTTTCTTCAGTCCATGCTTAGCATACCACCAATACAGATATGTCAGCACTGACTTCCTATAGCCTTAGCAACACCCCAGTGTCACCATAACAGCAGCAAGAGCCTCTCAGGCACAGCTGTTTAAAAGGGAAAACTCCACCCATTTAGCTCAATCCGGCAGCCGCGAAGTCCTGAAAGTCATGAAGGACTTTTCATCAGGGATTATTGCCACAGCCTCCGTTTCACTGCAGCCTTCCTGCTGAAAGGCGACCCAGCTCACTATGCACAGCTCAGCAGGAGCAGCAGAAGAGCCTGTAAAAGCAGCTTCTGACCTGCCCTAACTCCTGGGCTTTCATCTGCTCAATGCGTCATGTTCACTGTTATGTATCGAGACTTGGGGAAACAGGCTGCAGGACCTCTCGCACTCCTTGCAGCTTTGGTTTGTGCAAACATTCCTCCCTCTAAGCTTTGCTGGGCAATCACTCTCTGCCTGCTGTGTCACACCAGCTCTAAACACAGGGGTCAATTCTCCCCGTGCTGATACAGAAACCCTCTCCAGGACCCTTGCTTGCAAATTAAGGCCTGATTGACAGCACTGGCTCATCTTAGTCTTGTACAAACAGGCACCTGCAAAGATAAACTCAGACAGCTTTCTCTCTTTTCCTTCTCTCTTAATTTGTACAAACTCAATGTTTTTACAAAGACAGCAAAAATCCCTAGGGCAGTTTCCACTGCCAGGGTATCATGTAGGGTAAAGAACCTTTACAACACCCTGCTGTCCCCTTCCATGTGCACAAGACTCATGGTATCAAGGGACAATTCAGTATTTCAGAACTCTTGATGATACTGCTAGAAGTGCAGCTCTAACACTGCATCCCAGCCTAGGAAAAAGATGCCTGTAGCTGTTCCAGAGAGGACAGTACTCAAGAGTCATTGCCAAAGAGACTAAATTCTAAAACCAAAATCATGTTCTAAAGCAAAAGGGACTCCAGTTATGAATGAATTTCACCAATGAGATCATCCCAGTGAGCTCCCTCAACTTAAGCATAGAAAAAGAAAAACAATTTAAAAAGGCTTTCTGGTATTTTAAAATAGTGTCTGGTATTTCCTATCTGCAGCACAAATCTTCCATCACACCACCACTGCTGTAGACTGTAGCATTTTAGACTCCAGACATTATTTCTGCAGCAAATGTGCATTCTCAAGAGAGAATAAAAGCCTAATTTCCAGTCACAGTCATTAAGCCTTGACATTAGAAATTAAAGATACTGAGAAGCACTGGGGGGTTGCAGAAATGAGGTTTCTTGTTGGCAAAGGAGGAAAAATCCAGAAGTCTGAATTTGTGCATGAAGCAATGCTGTATGCTAGACAGGTAACTAGGACACTGTGCAACCAGGGACAGATGTGATCCCTGTTGTACTAGTCATTCTAGAAGCAAGAAACATTACTATGGGTGAAAGCTACCTGGAAAGAAGTGAATCTTCATGTCATGCTGACTAATACTTCATCACTCGACTATGGCTGGGAACTTTCAGCTGTGTCATCTCACACTGCCTTCAGTAACTGCAACTACGGGCTGTGCAGAATGAAGGCTGATGGCTGCTAGGGGTGTGTGAGAGAAAAGGGGTTGGAGTCAGAAGAGTAGAAAAATAAGGTGGTTGTTTTTATGAACTTCTCAACCACAGCTATATGAATAAAAACAGTAGCCTCTTTATATGAACTGAAACATTAAGAAAATTACCACAGACCAAGTAATTGATGTAGAAGAATGTACAAGCAAGGAAAAACCAACAGTCTGTCTTAGTTTGTACCTTACATGAGAGAAGCACATGCTCTGCACCTTGCACAAAGACTGACCCCTGGAACAGACAGTAATTGCTAATGCTTCTGTCAACCCTCTCTGACAATACACCTCTCTGGACAATGGCTTAATGGGCTACTTTGCTGCTGTTTCCTATATCAACAAATGCTTATAATAAAGCATCTAACTCCTTGCCCAACACTGCTTCTGGCTGTGATAGTACTGATGGGCATTCTGGAAAACTCCATGGCACTGTAAAAGGAGAAGACAAGCTTACCTTTGTCCAGTAGTACAGGAAAGTGGCACACATCAGGGAGGGGGATTTTCTGCTGACATCACCTGGCACAGCTTCTCTTACTTCCATAAAATTGGCTACCTCAGCTGTAACTAGCCATACCAGGTTAAATTTCTTATGAATCCACTCTTACAACAAACAGGACTTATCTGCCCTTTTGTAGCGATAACACTCAAATCTTCTGAAGAGTTTACGTGAATAACTGTCAGTTAACTTTAACAGCACTAAACAACAACTAAACCCCAGGAAGAGCTCTTCACCAAGATCCTGTTCACAGACAGTCAAATCTTGTCACCATCTCAGCCACCAGACTTCAGCTCCTGGAAAACATCCTTCTACATTTCAACCACAGACTTCAACTTGAACTTTGACTACAAGTCCAAGCTAGACATTAAGCATGAACACAAATCAGATCACTGAGACAATTTTCTAAGTCAGGCCCCATTAATCATTCTGTAAAATATACATCTTAAAAATACAAGAAAAAAAGGTGAAGTACTGAAAATTAATACTAGGCAGGTCAATTCACATTCACAAGCTGATTCTCCTTCTCTGAACAGAATAAGAAAGGTATGTATGAACAAATGCTTTCAGTTGTTTCAGTTTAATGTGGGAGATGTCAGAAGGCTTGGATGGGCTTTAGGAAAAAAAACAGGCCCGGCTAATTTTACAGAGAAAATAAGCAACAAAATACAAACTCCACCGAATCAGAATGCCAAGTCTCCAGCCCTTATCACTCTAATGGCCACATAAAATCATGTGCAATTGCTATTTGCTATGAAATACATCAGTATCGTGGGACAGAAAAATAAGGAGGGGGACTGTGCCACTGAGGAAAGGATCAGCATCCAGAGGCTGCAGCAGTCCTTTGAGTTCTTTCTTACCACACCCATTAAAGCCATCATTAATCCTCTTCCCTTGGCAACAGTACAAAGGGTCTTCTTAAATGAAATAATCCACGATCAAATAAGCTGATTATTTTTTTCCTACCATCCATATACAGCTCTACCACAAGAAACACACTCCAGGTGGAAACTAAGCAATTTGTATTGACTGGTTACACCGAGTCAAGCAAATACCACCTACATCTGCGCTGATGGTTCCATGCTTCCCCTTGCCTTTCCAGCTTTGCTGACTCACAAGATCAGAAGGAGGAGATGATCCAGGGGTACACTGGGAAGATGGCAAGTTCCAGACCGACATGTGGGACCCCTACAAAGATAAACCCTGATGGCCAGTACCCAACATGATTGCAGCCTCCTTGAAGGCGCTAGCCTTTCCCAAACTGCTGAACATGTCAGCCTCTTGGCTACAGCCATAGGAAAGGGACAAAAAATCCAAGTGTTATGCTTGTCCTGAAAGCATCAGGTGGTACATGTCAGGGCAACATTTAACATAATTAAAATGGCCAAACTGACCAGCCACAGATTGCCAATTCCTAACCACATAGTACCATCGTAAAATGTAACGCAGCTTCAAAGGGCTGAGTTGTCTTTTTGGTTTTATTGTTTTTTCTCCCCAGACTGTAACTTAAGCATCCGATATTATGTCCCGCTAAACATTCTGATAATTTCACGCATTCCATGAAAAATACTACAAACATAGCAGAAGCCTAAAGGAGTTTCTCTAGCCATATTTCTTCCTAAGTGGCCATTTCTAGAAGGCTAATATCAATGAGCAGCTAATATCACAGCAGTATTCCCAGACTTTAAAAGCAAAAACTGAGAGAAGGACTAAGGGAGGCTCGACCTCCTACGCATTAACTCAGTTCCTCAGCAGCCAGATCTTTACCCTGCCGAAGGTTTCCATTTCAATGTCTCTACCCATAGGATGGAAAGGCTTCCCCTTCCAGGTGGCAACTAAGCACTCTGGATGTACATCAATCTCATTTCCAGGGGCAAGGATGTCAGACTGGGACATGTGAGGAGCTATTTCTAGCAGCTCTCCTCTGTTTTGTCAGAGGCCACGCACACAGCAAAGCTACTCCCAAAGCACTCAAAGCAGGATGTAAGACAGAGGAGATGACTCAACTTCTGTTCCTCATAGTCAGCTATATATAAAAGGCTAGTTACCACCACACTTTCAAACCTGGGTTTTAAACAGAGGTGGAGATACTGAGAAAAATCACAGTGGTGCCTAGATAAACCACCATGACATGCCAGGGGAACCGCTGCATACAATAAGCCCCCTACTGCCAAAAGGCCAACACCCTTTGCAAAACAGATCCATCTTCCTTCCTCTTCCTCACTGAGATCGCCACTGGGGCCGAGCGTTTTCCTGTCCCACCGGCACCAGGAGGGCCCAGCCCTCCAGCGACAGCCCGTGTCCAGCGGCTGCTTCGCGCTTGGAGCGGAGCGAGCTTTGGCCGGTGACACCATTCGTGTCACCGCGCTCGGCGACAGCCCCGGTCCTGCCGTAGGTCAGGGGGTGCCGCCTCTGCCCCACGGCAGGGCTGGCGGACACAGAGCTGCCACTGAAGCCCGGCGCCGGGGGCGGCCCTCACCGACCGCAGGGAACTTGCTTCGGCCGGGAAGGGGAAGCCCAGGCACATCACCGAAACCAGGGCCCCCCTCTCGCCCGCCCGCCCGCGCTGCGGCTGCGGAGGAGGAGGCGGCGCGCCCGAGGGAGCGGCGCGGCCGCGGTCTCCGTCCCTCAGCCCTCGCCCCGAGGCGAGGGACCCCCAAAACCGAAGGGAAAAGCCCTCCTGCCCTGGCCTTTGTTCCCGGAGCGGGTGCCCGCGGCGCAGGGGCGAGACAAAGGCGGGGGCGCCGCGGCATCCCGCTCCGAGGCGGGCAGGGACCGCCACCCCCGGCTCCGCTGCGCTGGCCCGCGCACATGCACTCGCGCACGGCGACTACGACGAGCGGGGTTACCTTGTTCATCCCATTCCCCATGGCTTAAGCGACCCGCACGCCAGCACCGCGGGAGAAGCCGTCGGCCGCTGCTGCCAGCGGCGGGTCGGCGTGCATGGGATAGTGCTTGCCGAGGGGGGACTGGGGACGGGCTAATTGCTCATTGAGGGCGGCCGCTGCTCGCCGCTGTCGCACAGGGCGAGGCGCATCCCTATCGCCCTGGCCGCGGCCGTCGCCCTCCTGGTTGCCGGGCGGCTGGGGGCGGGTTTCCGCTCGGCCGCCCCCGGGAGCGGCGAGAGCCGCGGGGCCGCGCTGCCAGGATCCACCTCCCGCCGCCGCCACCGCCCCACGCGCGGCGCGGCCTCCGCGGGCCGCCCTGGGGCTTGTAGTCCGCAGCGCCGCGCCGCGCCGCCGCCGCCCGCCCCAAGGAACTACGCGTCCCAGCGTCCCCCGCGCCGCGAACCTGCCCCACCTGCCGCGGGGAGGATGAATAAGCGCCGGCCGTGGCGGCGGAGGGGCGGTAGTAGTGGTGCCGGCCCGTGTGGGTCTCTCCTCGGCACGGACCACCCGCCGCAGGTGCGCCCAGCGGGGTCAGGGCTGCGGCATGCGGTGCGGGAGCGGGCAGGTGCCACCCGTCCGCCTCTGCCATCCCGAAAGGCGTTTGGTTTCGGCTATGGAAGGATTCTGGCGGGAGGCACCAGGCCTTGGGTACCGGGGGCTGCTACCACAGCCCCGCTCCCAGCCCGTGCTGCTCCGCTGTGCCGGTGCTGCGCGGGAAGCGCAGCCTCGCCCGGCCGCCCGTGCCCTGCTACGGCACCTGCGGCGGCTCCTGCTCTGTCATCCCAAGCACACTGCGGCCGAGCTAGGATCTCATGTAGACAAAGCACATTCATGTCCTTGACTCAAACAGACACATAGGAGAGAGCGAATAGTGTAAAGCAAACATCGGAAGATCACAGTGACTGGGATGGGAAGACACCTCTGGAGGCTGCTTGGTCCCACCATCTTCCTTAAGCAGGGGAAGATGCTTTTTGCTGAGCCGTGGCAGGCGTGGCTTCAAAGCCGTGCTCACTACTTCCACCCTCATGCACAGTTAAGCGTGACATGATAGAGCTGCATCCCTCTACCCATTGGGATGTGTTTTTTCCAGGTGTGGTGATGGGGATTTGGTGGTTAGCGAGAGAAATTTTCTTCCAAGAGTTAATTTGATAGGGGGTACACGCAGTTCAAATACGCAGGGACAGGATATTACTGCATAAGGTCTCCCAATAACCACTGTAGTAGCACTGCCTAACAAACCTGAAATCATTAGTGGCTCAAATGTAAGACAAAGGAGGGTGCTGCTGTGTGACCACCATCAGATTCCCTGTGCGTTTATACCTGTGTTAGTGGTAGATGTGTGCAAAAAGTGAAGATGTCATTTCTTGGGCACACCTTGGTAGGACTAGGCAGGTCAGGGCTGTCTGCAGTCCAACACAGTGCAGTGAAAGGATGAAAGATGGAAAACATGGCAAAGCCAATGGGCACCAAGGCCAGGTATGAAATAATGGATTGATGAACTGTGTAAAAGATACATCAGTGATAGGGGAGTCTTACCTACTGTCAGTGGTTGCCAGTACAAGCAAACTCCGAGGGAACAATTTCACAACCTTCAGTTGCAATCAAACATCGGTGTCCTCACACTACCCTTGACAACACCTCTGTTCCCCTTTTCTTAGGCAGCCCTTAACACCTGTCTGACCCAAGACTGAACTAATTCAGAGAATGAACCCTGTGAAAAGCTGAAGAGTCACAAACCCACTCCCCATGGGGTCAGACCAGTGCACACAGAGACAGGGATTGGGACCAGCCTGATGAAGAGCTGACGCTGTTCCCACAGAAGCCAATGGCACACCTGAAAGCCAAGAGAAGTTAAGTTTAGGTATATACAAAGATGAAAAACCATTCCTGAGCCTCTCTGTCCCTGAGGCCCAACAGAGTTTGGGGGCTTTATCATGTCATCATCAGTCTCAAAAACATCAGAGCAGTCTTTCTGTAAGGACAAGAATAGCCATCAGATTTAATGTGCTGCACTTCTCCCTCCCTACTGCTGAAAAGCAGAGCAGTGAGCTTTATCTAAGAGATTTGCTTTAATATTTCATCGGCGAAGCTCTCCAGAATGTAATTTACTTTATTCTCATGCCACGCAAAATATGAATGAGGTCCAAACAGCATGAATCACGGCTTGCCATAATAACTGCTAAACACATTGTATCCCCAAACTGAGAGTTACAGAAACTCTGGCAAGAAGGATACAAAGTAAATAATATCCATAATAACTGCAGGGATCTGTGTTGTGCTAAGAGGTCTGGGATAACTGGAAGACCTTGTGATCAATTTGCTGGAAGCCTGGGTTCGTCAATTCACTTCCCCATAACTCAGTTCCTTTATCTGAAAAACATAATATTTCTGATCTTTTTTCAAGGAGCCCTGGAAAAGTACTGTGCATGGGAAATTAATTTGAAATTATTATATCAGGCAATACAGATGTAATACAAGTATATCTAACTTAGTATCTGACATTTTTCTGAATTGGAGGCGTTAAACATCCCCATTCATGCAAATGGGAAAGGTGATCCTCTGTTTTAATTTCAAGTTTTGTGACTCTTCAGGATGCCTACTTCAGTCTGCAGTTTTTTTCCCATATTAAACTTTTATTGCATGCATGCAACGTTTTACAGTGAAAGAGCAAAAATTAGAATGGAAGAATATAACGTACCAAAATTAAGAAGTAGTGAGAGAAAATCCATTTCTCTCTTAAACATTTACCCTTGTGTATAACATATCCACAGATCTACAGGGGGAATGCTGATACTGTTGCCAGACCTGCCTCTCTTACCCAGTTATTCCAAAAAGTGATTGCTTTAGTTCTTCAGCCAATTGTTTAATAAAATACCGCAGAATGCATTTATGAGGGCAGATCTTCAGTAAGCCTAAATCCTCATCGATTGTTTATTATTCATTGTCACTTCTCAAGATTCATTGTTACTTCTCTTATTTCATGTGCCTAGTATCTGCATGGTTTTTAATATTCTGAAAGTTCATTTTAAAAAGCCAACTATCCTGAGATGACTGGACTGAATAAATGAACTCAGAAAAAAAGCAAAAAGCTCTTGCTGAATCTCATAATCTTCAGTCAGTATCCCTGAAAAGAGAATGCTTTCGCATTGCCTGTAATCCCACAAATCCAGGGATTTTCCTACTTCTTTGTGATATGAGGATCATAAATTGAGTAATCCCTACTTCTTGACTTCACACACAAATGTATCTGGCAATGTCGAGTCTTCAACAGCAGTGACGGTCTTCTAGGCAATTGCCTGAAAACTAACAACCAACCAAACCGATAACGAAACTGAACCTTCTTAAAAATCCGACAAAACTTCTGCTTTGACAGTATGTTGAGCTTACTATGTTAAAAATAAGTAAGTAAATACTCTCTACTTCTTATCTTCTGATCTCACTTTCTCTAAACCCTAAAGTCACATGCAGCCATAGGCAGAAGGCATGTCAGCTATCTGTGATCTGTCAGGAACTGATAAGACCTGGGCTGGGTTCCTGGGAAGCAGCGTCACAACTTAGTTCTCAGAGGTGAAGAGAAGGGAGATAAAAAGGATGGTTGGTCGGAAACAGCCAGTGGGATGGTTTTTCCTCTGAAGCAGAGCAATTTGACAGAAAGGAACTGTTTTATCAGAAATAAATAACAAAACTTTAACATTCACACTGGGTCTGTTTTCTAACTGTGCTGAGAGGGAGATCAATGTAGGAAAAGGCCTTGGAGGACTCATGCCCTTTCTTTTAATATTTCTACTTGGTAATAAACATTGCCAAAGCGTTTCAAAACCTGTTTTCTCTGGATAGAAGAGATAACACCTTGATTTACTGCCATGTAGCCTCAGACCAAAGTTCATGAATCATTTGATAAATTCACTGTCTTAAGGTCAAATTTGGCTTTTACTATATCTCTGTGAATCTGCAATGGCTTCATCAAAATCAGTGATTTCACAGCAAGCTTTAAGTCCTGAAAATGAGGGGAATTACCACTGTGGTTTACATCAGCAAAAATCAGCTTTCAGGAAGCTGTTCTTACCAGGCAGAGTAGCTGGAAGACTGTAATTCTGCCTTGTACTCCTCTCTTGCTTCCCCTTTCCATTAATGGATAATATCAGGAGCTTATGGAGTGTGCCAGGATGTGAGGGTTGAGCCAGCAGTTGAGACCAAAGCAGCACAAAAAAGGGCTTTGCAGAAGGCAGGGCTTTAAAAATTTTTTAAAAAAAGAAACCAACAATTCAGACAGAAGGAACAATGCCAGAGGATGGCTGAGAAAAGCATGTAGGATAATTTAGATGTAGGTTAGCTGCCATGGCAACCATGTACCAAATTACTCCACTTCTGTGTCTCTAAACCTGCCAGCAGCTAATTTTGTTTCTACGTATTTCAGGCTTTAAAATAAATTAAGCCACCTTAAAACTCACAAGGGATTGCAAATGATGTGCAGATACTGGGACTGCTGTGGGATGCTTGGTTTAAACATTTAGAAAATAGAGATAGAAAAAATAATAGCCCTTGAAAATTCTGAGTTCAGTGAGTGGCTAATAAAATACATAATTTCTTTAACATTAATAGCAGGCACTTTTAACCCTGCATTTGTTCTGCTTTGCCTTGCACATATTTATCAGGTCAACCTGACACTTTTACCTCAAATGTGTCTTTAAGAAAGAAAGTGGTCTTAGCAGCAGCTCTGCTTATTTTTCACTGCAGGAAGCTGCCATGTTATAAAAAGAAAAAGACATTTTCTTTTATTCCAGGATTCTTTGGAAATATGGTAAAATCTTAGATCCCTAAGGAATAGAAACAAGGCTATCAAAGAGCATGCTGCAAGCACATGCATATTATTAGTTACTAAGAATAGGCCATTGCTGAGTGTGAGTGAAAATATCCAAATGCATTCCCTTGATAAGTCAAGCATGTATTACTCTCTCTGTGCACACGTCAAAGTGTCCTCAAATGGAAAAACAATGTTATAATAGCCTAACCTCTACTTCTAGGCCATGAAACTGTAATCCTAGAGAAACACAACAGAGCCTTTCACAGCACCTCTATGGAGGAGTCCCACAGACCATTACAGCCATTGGACTCCTCTTGTAAGGTCCATGAAAACTCTTCAGAGTAGAAAGACATCAGTTTTTGATCTTCCCACTGAAACTTGGTGAACATCATTGAGATGTTCAGCCATTAGTTGAGAAGCATTAGGGCTTGTCCCCCCAAAACCAGCAGGAATCTTTGAATCAAGTGAACAAAGAGCTGTGGTCAATGCCAGGAGATAATTTCCCATCCCTCCATCATCACATGATACTCACTGCAGAGTGTGGTATTCGGTAATCAGGGCCTGCCTCCAGGGGAAATGCTGGACAGAGATCTTCATTTTGATGGCATTTTCCCAATAGCTCTCCTTAATTGGATTTGTCTTACGATCCCTTGTGTTTGAAAAATTGAAAACAGTTCTCAATCCTATATTATGTTTTCTTGGCCAAAATTTAAGATAATAGCCCTTAAATACCACATGTGAAAAACTGATATAAATAGTTACATGACCACATTCTCCAAGAACATTCATACCCTGCAAGACCCATGCGCTGTTGCTTTTGAGGCTTACTCTTGATACAAGAGTGATATCATGCAGCATTAAGTATTTTATTTTTCTTGCGGAGTTTTCACTTGGTCTCATTATTTTAGCCTGTTGTAGTTATCTGTGTCAGCAGATTTGCTCCAAAGTTGCTTCCAAGCTACATGGTTACCTAAAAATTCTGGCTCCAATGCATCTGTGATTCAGCATGTCCAGGACATTTCTTTGTGCTCTCTGGGAGTGGTCTGTAGCATAGCTGGGAACAAGAGATGAGTGGGAAGCAGAGCACAGAGCATGCTTACAGCTGAGAAACCTGCCTTTTGGAGTGTGTAAGATGTTCTCAGGTTAAGCAGCAAACTCAGTGCCCCTTTCCTTCCTGCCTTGTGCAAATTATAGTTAAAGATGTGTTTTCTTTCTAAGTATATGGCTACCTGAGACACCCCGGATCAGAATGATTGCAACTACTCTCAACAATGGTTACATACCTTTGTGGATGTGAATCATGTCAAACTGAGGAAGCAGTAACAATGCCAGGCCTTCAAATTCTGCTGTTTGAAAATCCCTATTCTTCTAACATCATCTGTTGCTGAGCACTGTGTCTCCTGAGGAAAGTTTCCACTGCTGACAAACCATCCCACTGATGTTACCCAGTTAAGTACAGATGGACACCTGATGCTGATTTGTAAACATGTGCTGCACTGCACATAGTGTAAATTCAGGGTCATTAAACCAAAGACATTTTCAGATATTATTATATCTTGTCTGGCATTACAGGTACAGTCATCAGTAAAGCTGTATCACAGAGGCATTGCTAGTGTGGGATGACTACTGTTTGCTTTCAGATTGGCATTTTATTGGTCTTCTTTTTAACCAGCCTCCTTCCAAGCAAAAAACTACTGATACTCTCTGCTGATATTCCCTTCTCTGCTTACACTCTGCTCTCTAAGCTGATGTCTCTTTTTGCATCTACTGGACACCTTGCAGTTGCAGGAGATACTGCCACATCTGTCTCTGAACTCTTCTGGTGTTACTGTGATGTTTTATTGTGGTATCTTGGACTGTCAGTCAACCCCTGTGCTAAAGCACCAGAACACCCAGTGATCTTCTAAGCTGGCAAGGGTTAATCCAGGGTCTCCTTGTGGTCTCTTCTGAGGCTTTTTTGTTCTGGTGCTTTTGTCCTTTGTCTAGAACTGGAGACATTGGTTCTCACGTTGTGTACCTCTATGGTTTCACTTTCCTTTGTGACTCCAGATTAGATCTACTCTCTCAAACTGTTCATTCGACATAAGAATATAAGAGCAGCTGTTCTAGGCCATAGCAAAGATCCACACAGCTCCATCTTCTCTCAGCAGTGGCAAGTAGTGGATACCTATGAGAAACAGGGTGAGTACAGGAGTTTCCTTCCTCTTTTATATCTTCTCGTTTCTGGCAACCAGCAGGTCAAGTTTGTGAGCCAAGGGCACACCCAGTCCCTGGGCTGAATGTTAAGCTGGTGTTTTTGTGGTAACACTTAGAGTGACTGCAAGAGCTCTTACTCAAGTGACAACTCTTCATTCAGAAGCAGTTATTAGGGCTGCATTTATTGTCTGTATTTTTTTGCATATGCACTCTTTTGTATTTATCAGCATTGTATTTTTCTGCCATTTTACTACCCAGTCAGTTGATTATGTGAGATCCCTGTGTTACTTTCTCAGGCAGATTCTGGCTTTGACTACTGGAAAGAGCTTTGTCTCATTAGCCACTTTGGCTATCTACCATCTTTTTCCAGCCCATTTGCAGATGTCTTGGACAATGCAGAACCTGTCCTGATCTCCTGTGCTTGCCTTTTTGAAATTCCTTTAACTGTGAAAAATTATCAGTAGCTCCCACCTCTCTTTTTCATCATCTAACTCATTACTAATTCACAAAAGGATCTTCCTTCAAACTAAGGCTTTTTAATGAGCCTTTTGAGGTTTGAGGAATCCTGTGAAAAAATTTCCAAAAAAATTCCGTTATACAAATGCTGGGGGAAATTGGAATAGGGAGAATGGTGGAGAGCAAGGAGATGTATTTGTCTTTGAGATCAGAAAGGTTTTAGTCTCCTTATGTTTAAATTTCCCCTGAACTTGAGAAAATGGTGTAGTCTTCCAGAGTGCTACTTGTGAAAAGGCAGCATATTTCCACTGAAATCCATATGGCAATGCTGATAACATGGGCTGAATGTTCAGCTTATTAGTAGAATTACTAAGTTTTTCTTTTCATTTACTCATTTCTTTGAACCCAGTTTTGTAAGCAAGAATACTTTTGTCTCTTCATAGTGAACAATTGTAGTCTGTTCAAAAAGAGTCAAACTCAATGGGAGGGAATGCAATACTCAAACTCCAGTTAGACTTGGGTAGGGTTAATGCAAGTTTATACTTGCAGTCCGTGAAGGCACAGTCAGGGTTTGCATTTTCACTGCCCAATAGGAGCAGCTTATGCTGCCAGTGAAGTCAGAGTAGCTTAGTCACTGATTTCAGTAGGAAAAGGAACACTATTTGTCATACAAGATTCACTTGACCTATATTTTTGTAAATAATGAAAGAAGACATTTCAGGAAATTTCACAGTGTCTTTTTTCATTTGATTATTATTCCACCTGCTTTGATGGTTACTTTATTTGTCATCTGTCAGAAAATGAAACTCAATTTATACTTCTAATACTTGAATAGAGCTATAATGCATGTACATGGGCTTGTGTTTAGGAGTGGTGCCAACACTGAGTAATTTTAATATATTATATGGTTGATAATATCTGAACAAATATTCTACAATAAGTCACTATAGAAATGAAGGTAGGTTTCCTGTGTGGCTTACAATATTATACTAAAATACAAAAGAAACCTGACTGGGTTTCAGTTATGAAATAATAGATACTGACCCATTTTCAGGTTTGCTCCATATTGCCAAAGTGTTTAAACAGGTGTGTTTCACAAAGTTTGTGAAACAAAAGCTCACCTCAAAGTAAATCAACATTGGGAAGCAAAACTAGTGCTGAGTGATAGTGCTTAAAAACTGAGAAACAAGAGTGGTTTTAAACAGCAACTGAAAAGATGCTTTGGTGTTTTTTAAAGCACTCCCCTAGAGTCTAAAAACATTTTAGAATTTTCTGTGATTATGCACATGACACTGCATCTTTTATTGCAGTAGTTCTGTAGTTTGGATTATGCCCATCAAACATTAACTTTTCTTATTGTAATATGAGCATGTCAGCAGTTATCGAAGATTAAGAAAACATGCTTATGAACCTAATTGCTAGAACTCTTTTTTTTTTTTTTTTAGAGCATTACCTTATGTGTACAAATGTGGAAAAAGAGCAATAAAACTGTTAAGTTCACTTGAGCAGCAATTATACTTATGGTTTGTAGAAACAGGCAAACCCCTTTGCAGTGAATGCAAGGGTAGGCCAAATACTGTTTGCTGAATTCAAGTGACATCTGTAATCAATACCTTAATTTGATGACAGCTGAGAAGGTACCTTTTCCTTGCAGTGGGAGCTGAGCACCTCCCATTGCCGCAGAACAACAGGTGGCCTCCCTCTGAAACACAAGGCTCAGCAGTAGCACAGGCAGGAGTATTTGGGTCAAAGACTACTAGCAGAGGCAGAGGTGGATAACATGACCTGAGGAGAAATTAAGAAAATCTTAAGAATTCTGTCTGATTTTACATAAGTCCCTAAAACCTTTAATTCATTTGAATTCACTGGAGGCAAATCGCTTCATGCCTTTAAGTGTACAGAAACCTCGTGACAGCAGGGCTTGCATTCTGTAGCTCCCTGACATGACTTAGGAAGATAAGACATGAACAATGGGGGGTTATTAACATGAATAATTCTCAATGCAAATTGGAAGCCCTGCAGAACAATAGGATGGCTCTGGCTTAATGGAATCAGGTTTTCTGCAGAGTTGAGTATAAAATATCACAGTAGGAAAGAAATAATGGAGTCAAAAGCTGCTAGAACAAACCTGCTTTGAAAAATTAGCTCAGGCAGGTGGACCACAAGATCCCTTTTCCTGGAAGTGTTTCCAGAGATTCATGCCTGGAAAGGCATGAAATAAAGAAAAAACACAGGTTTTCCAAACCTGAAGAAGTTTACAAATAACAATGCAGGAATATAAACACCTTTACCAGATTCACCTTCATTCCACCCTTGGGGTCAGCAGGATTATGACAGATGCATTTTCATCTATATTAATCAAATACGTTGCATCCTTCAACACAGAGAAGCAGAGAGAAGCAACATAAAAAGATGAGCAAGGTAACCTTTCTCCACGTCTCTTTGTGTGTCATCGTACCAGGAGAATGGATGTAGGAAGAAGGAGGGCTAGCAGACGATGTAGCAAAAGCTACATGTTCCTTGGGGCAGGTAGTTGCTGGTCTGATTTTCCCAAGACTATCTCTGTTACATGTGATACAGTTCGCAGCTGAGCAGCAGAGCTGGTGCAAGTCTGGGTGGCAATATCTTATACTGGTTGAAACGCCAATCCCAAAAAGCTCAAGGGAAAAACGGCTCTCACAAAAGAAAGCAGCTATTCCACTCCCTGGCTGTTCTGTCCTCTCCTTGCTGAAGCCTCCTCCACTTACACACCTGACACCCATGGGAGTGATCCAACTGAAGTGTTTCCATTTGACATTTTGGTGGATAGTCTATGGAGCAGCAGGATGCTCTCTGAAGCAAGCAGACGCCTTTTGATTTATGCACTCCAACAGTGGGGATAATTTTAGAGCACAAATGACAGGAAATAATTTTGTGTGCAGTTCATCAGGAAACAGAACAGGGCAAAGCACCAACTATTGAGGAACAGGAGCTATGACATGCTGCCCATGCTACATATTCAGTGCCTCTCTGCCTGTAAAAGGAATTCAAAACAGAACTTTCATAAATAGGACTGATTTTGCTGAGTCAATTCAAACTACTGTATAACCCTGTATTCAAAAACTTCCAGTGTAGTTTATGTCCTATTGGAAACCAAAAGGTGACAATCAGCCAGTTCTAGTCCATCAAGTGCAACACTGACTGAAATCAGCAGAACTGTATCACTTGCCTCTAAGTCTGAAAGGTTTTCCAACAAATTGCTGATGTAGAACAGGTCACTCAACTATTTCTAGTACTAGGGAAGGAGGGAGGGAGACATGGAAGGAATTGCACCCTTAGAACAAGATTGCTGAATGTCTGTGTTTGGGAACTCTACGCTGCTGCTGCCTCTGCGAGCGTTTCTGTGGTTACAGGGAGGATTTCAGTCTCTGTGCACCTTCTGGTGCACTTGGCAGTCTGGCACCTTCAACACATACTTGATTCTCTACTGAAAGTCTTGATGCTAATTCTTAAAATTAAGAAGCTGTTTTCCTCTGCCCATGTGAAATGAGAAAGTGTAAATTTGTTTGCATGTCAATTTCTGTTGTGATGATGAATCATCATTCAATACAACAGCTTTGGTATTTTGTACACAGATTTTCTGCCTATGTGGAAGAAAGATTGCCCTGTTTCTGCAGCCTGATAGCATAAATCCAGTCAGATCTCTAAAGTTTGTGATGGCTTCTTTCCTTCTTTAAACTGTTCTCCAGAATATAATATTATGTCCCTTAATATTTTCTATGCAAACTCACCACTTTGAGAGTGACTGAAATACAATGTGACACAAAGAGAGTGCTCCTGTATGTGTTGAATCAACACATGAAGGTCCTTGCTGCAAAAGCCTGAACCTTTTCATGCAGAACTTAATCAAATATCACCTCCTTTAGTAGATCACCTAGCTGTACAGAGGTAAAATCAGGGGAAAACCCTTCTTCAGCACAAGTGATGATGTCAGTTGTTCCTACAGAAGGTGGAATTCTTCCATGGTGACTTCAGAATAGTGTCATATTTAAACTGGCCTTTGGTTCTTCTTGGCTTTAGACACAGGTCTCTTTTTAGTGAGCCTTCAGTGAGCCTCTCATAATGTTAGTTTGGGGGGTGACCAGTGGGAAGGTGGCTATTTCAGCAAAAATGCAGGAGAAATGGTGACAGTTGCATGGGCACCAACAAAGTCAGATGTTGTTTAGCTGTAGGCCTGATACATACTTTGCATGTTTGTTGTGTCACTGTGACGTTCAAGCTCTTGTTTCATTATCTTGTGGGCCCCTGAGAAACTCTTTTGATAATAAAGTAGTTCTGCCTTGCCTTGGATGTCACACTGTCTGTGGCATGGGGGTGAGGAAACCAAGCTGACCTAGCACCTATACAAATACACAGAATTATTAGCTTTGCAGTGTAACTCTCAGTCTCAAATACTATTACTTATGCATTTTTCCATCACAGTTAATATTCTGAGTAGTTTCAGTTGTCATCTATAGGTAGAATTTTCAAAACCGCAAAGTGGCAGCCTAATTCTGCTTTATTTTTATTGGCCTTGAGTTTGGTGATAGTTGTGCACTATAAAGCATTTCGTCTTGTATTGGGCCAAAAAGAACCTCCAAAAGAAGACCTGCTCCTGAAAGCATTTGGCTAATTTAATCTTTCTTTTTAATTCTGTCTCTGCTTCCCCAAAATATCTTAAACATTGGGAAAGGTATATGACCACAAGCCTATCAGACAAATGGGGACAAAAACCTGGCTTAGAAATGTGCACAGGTCAACCATTGAAAGAGCTAACATCTGCAAAATCACATAAGAATTAACTGTCTGTCTATCAATGAAAATAAATTTTAAGTTTTCTTATCCCTAGTGCTCATAGGAGCATTTTAGAAAAGTCTCAACTCTTCCTGTGCCATACTTAAAGGGCTTATACAAAATTGCTTTTGACCAGAAACCTCGTTCACTGACAACTTAAGGCACTTTGTCCTAATGCTGAAATCATCCTTTTAAAATTAATGATTGTACCATTGTCCAACATCCTACACAGTCTTCTAGAGCTTCATACTGGTCATAGGGAGGGTGGTTAAGCACTCAAACAGGTGCTCAGAGAGACTGTGCAACCAAAACCCAGCTCGGCAAGGCCTGAGCAACCTGATCTGTCTGTGACATGCTCCCTGTTTTGAGCAGGAGCTTGTGACCTCCAGAGATCCCTTCCAACTCCAATTAAGTCTTGGACTCCACAATTCTGCTTCTTTTTCCCATGTACCATCCACTGCTATGGGAGATCTTACATAAAAATGCAGCTATTGTAGCTCTCCCCTGCTAGCCTTGGCCTTTGACAATTGCTTTTTTTCCCTGGACCTTCCCTCTGCCTTCCTAATAAATACCCTGCTTCAGTATTTGCTCATGGTGTCTTAGCCATCATCTTAAAGACAACACAGGCAGAACTTCCAGTCTTTCTTCCAAAATCCTCAAGTTCAGTCTCACTGTTAGGTACCATCTTTTTCTTATCCAGCTTTTTAAGACTACACATTCAAGCTGTATCTAAACATTGCCGTTTCTTTGTACATCAAATATCTTACACTCATCCCTCCCTTCCAGTAATCAGGGACCTAAGACAGGGTTCTGAAGATGTGAACTTTATGTTAGTATTACAACTACTTCTGTACATCATTTTGTGGGGGTTATTTGGTTGGGTTTTTTCTGCACTTTTTGGTGACTCACTTGAGAGATTCTACAGTTTCACAGATTTTTTTTTTTTTGCTTTCCCTTTTTCTTTCATTTGTTAAAAGACTTCATCTTCTCTGACAATTTTAAAAAGAGGCAATTTCTATAAACTAAATTTAAGATTAATACCATGATCTTAGCTCTCCTTCTAGTTCTCATGTCACATCTTTACTATTGGATGACAGGAAGAGCGGTTGCAGAGATAGTGGATTTAAGATTCATAACATTTGGTATTGTTTCCTGTATTTCAGTAGGTCCACAGTGCTGAGCTTTATATTAATTAGCAGTGCTTCAGCTGGAATATCTGAAGACTTTGAGACATCTAATTTATGTTTTTAAAGTAGAGTTCTTCATTTAAACCTGCCTTTGGTATCTACTTACCTATTGAGATATAAAGAGTAAACATAACCAAAAGCTAAAAACTGCTCTTCAGAAAAATAGGCATAACACTCTTTCCATCCTCTTAACCTTGTTCTGGGTATGACAATCTTAACATCTTTCCAGCAAGGAATATATTTTATTGTATGTTTCCATATAATATGTCACTGGATATCCACTCTTTTGAAAGAGTGGAGAGATTTAAACATTTTTTTTAAAGCATTAAAAAATAACCAAAAAAAAGCCCCCAAAAAACCACAACCAAACCAAACAACAAAATACCACCAACAGGTTGTACTGTTTCAGCTTTTAAAGAGCAGCTTTTTAAGAAATGCATCTTTTCTAATGCTGTAGTCTTTCAGAAGAGATTCTACTTTCTAAGAAAATCAATGAGAGTAATATCTATCATTTCAACTTGATCCTGTAAGTTAGGCTAGGAAATGCAGCTGAAACTAAAATCTTCCATATAGTTTCTGTTTTCTGAGAGTATTTTTGAATATCAGGTGACATATGTGGGTGGGGGAACTTCAAGGTTAGTTTTAATCAAATCTCAGCTTTTGCTGGAACTTCCCAAAGCCTTTCTCACCCTTTGCTCCTGACCGAAACATTTTGCTAGTTTTGGGTGCATTCCAATTAGAACTTAAAATGTTTGATTTTGGTTTGTTGTCTTGCAATGTTCCAAGTACTCCCAAGTTTCATTTCACCATTCAGATCTATCCCTTTAGCCTTCTATTGTGAAGCTAGCTCTAAAATGTTAGCTCTGTATCTAAGATACAGACCACATTCAAACAAATCTGGTGATTTCCAGAAGGTTTTTAGTCTGAATGAGGAAGAAAAGATTGATCTTCCACCACAGGCAATGAAGACAGAATTAACAGGACTAAAAAAACCTGAACCTATAGTGAAAGTATCTTCTTGGTACCATTTTAGAAAGAAAAGATGAAAGGTAGCTTCCCTATGTTTCTGTCTAGAAATATCACTCATTCAGTAGTGGTTAGCAGAAAAACTTTCTAATACAAGACAATAGGTTCAGAAAGCGAGAGTTGGCGAGTGCACAAATAATCCAGAACAAAGTCTTTCTTACATTAAAATATATTAATAAAAGGCATAATTAGGACTCACATATTTCTCACATGAAAAAATATTAATAAAATAAAAAAAAAAATATAACATTAGAGCTGGAATTTGTGATCAGAAAGAAGATACTTGGAAAAAGAAATTCATTTCACACAAAAAAGGCCCAGCAGGAAAAACTGTTAAAATGAGTCCTTACAGCTATTTAGTGTGTAATATAATGGGTTTCTTTTCTGGTTGAGAACTTCCAGGATGACATAGAATATGTACTAAATCATACCAGAAGCCATCAATTTCTTTCCAGTGATAACTGATTAAATACACTGTGATTTTCCTCCTCGCTTTAGCTTGCCTTCAATTGCTCATGCCTTTTCTTTGGCTTTCTCTTTCTTCTCATCTCACAAGTATAAATTTTTATCTACTTTCCTCATTTAACATCTTGTCTTGCCATCATGATCCTTTCCTATTCCAGCTCCTGGTCTCCTTTGCACTTCCTTGCATCTCTCCCCCTCTCTAATTCTAAGCTTTTCTTGTCTGCCTGTTTCTCCTCCCAGCAAAAATAACCTTGATTATATTCTATTCTTAATTCTGCTACTTCTACAGATTTTTCTCTCTCATATCTATTGGAATAAGATTCATTAGGAAGCAGATAAATAAAATTTTTTATCAATAAGACAGAATGTCTAACATTATGGCAAATATTCACATAGAGGACATTGACAGAAATGTGAGCAGATTGTTTTTCTCTCAAAATCAGTGCAATGTAAACAAAGCTTTTCCTGTTAATTTTAAAGGTACGTTTTTTCTGAACTCTACCAATTACTTCTAGTTGTTACTTTCCAATACCTGTGTTATTTTTCTTTGATTTCAGTATGTACCGTTATTATTTTCAGCTTGTCTTGATTAGTTTACATTGTGGCAGTGAGGTTTTCTTGCTGGGTGGCATTTTTTTCCCAAACCGTCTACTCAGTTTTTATACCTTACCACATTTTCATTTCTTTCAACTAATTCATCCTACGCTACCAGCGTCCTCTCTTAACTAACTACAGCAATTTCTTGCAGGCTTGATGCTTGAAACATGGAAGAGCTCTCTCTGTTAGAATTATTTTGTAACATGGTCTGTACTTAGCAATGCACCTAACTGATGATTTTGGATACTCCAGGCATGTTGCACATGGCACCTGTAAGCACACTGTCTAGAGCCGGCTTTTTAAATTACATCTGAGGCCTCCACCAGTTCAGCTCCTGGCAATTGAGTTCAACTAAACTGTATTCATCATAGTCTCTAGTAACTTCTTAACTGCAGCTTACAGTTCTAGCATTGCAGGCTTCCTGTTCTTGGTCTGCTTGTTGTTCTTGGCAAAACATAATTTCACACTCACTGGCTTCAGGGTCTCCACTCTCCCCTGATTCTCCTCTACCCTCTGTAACACCTCACAAAGATCTTTGGAGGCATCTCCATTGCACCCCAGCACTGCAAGGAACATGTGGTGCTCTATCAAATCCTGGGTTTGGTTCCCTTTTCTTCTTCTGCCCCTTACCTCTGAATAATCACTCCCCTAGTTCACGTAATGAATTCATAATCATCACTTACAGATCCACATTTCCACTCTAGGCATGAATCATTTTAGCCAAGCTAACAACTCAACCTATCTTTCCGACACTCGGGATGTGTAATCATCAGTGGAAGCTTAATATGATTAATCATTCTCCCCCAGTAATTGCTTCACCTAGACTGGCAACACAGTCTCGCACCATGCAAATGTTTCAGCAAAGACAAACTTTCTACAATAAGATTTTTTATTTCATCTCATTTTTGAGACACTTCTTATCCTTGCTTTTTTAAATTGTGTGAAATTTAGCCCAACCAGTTTTCTGTATGTAGGACCCATCACAGTCTAGACCCTAATCTACTGACTGTGTGTTTCCTATTGAAATGCTGAGAATGAAAGGTCCTTTCAAATATCTTGTTATTCAGCCACCTGTCACATTTTGAGATCTCCACCATTGTTTTTTTCTTTTATCCTTCTGATGTGTGCCTTCATGTTTCCCTGTTAAATGCTCCATTATAACAAATCTGAGTCCTAATTATGCTAGTAGTGAGATAATTGAAGTTCCATCTTCCTTACCAGACTGTGTTCTGCTATTATATTTTTGGGTTACTCTTAGATTATAAACTCCAAGAGGAGGGAACCACCTTGACAGCAAAGGGGTTTTTGGGGTTTACCTGAGTAAAAATTCTAATTTTAATAGAAATATATGAAAATTAGTGATATCTTGTCCTTGTATTATTGTACGGTTGCGTAGAGAGTTCCTAAATACTATAATCCTTCTGTAAATTATACAATTTCCAAATAAAATTTCCTTTTAAAGTACGTACTCTGGGCAAGACATATAAATGCTTGCACATTGCAAATAATTATGTATCAAGCTATTTAGTTTAATCTTATTTACTTACTAGAGCAGATGCATCCCATATGTCACCACAGTCAAGTAAAATGACTACATAGAACATGTATGCTCAGTCTGGAAACCCTGGGAATCAACAAGCAATTAATAAATACTGTCCAAATAAGGAGCTCTGATGAGCTCCCTAACATTTATACCTGAGTAGATTTATTTTAGAATACTTTTTTTTTTTTTCAATAAATCAGCATAATATCCAGTGCATTGCAGGATAATGTCATCATATGCCACTACTGGAAAATTATGAGTGCCAAGTGAAGTGACCATGCTGTGGCATGAACAGAAAAATAAAAGCTTTTTGCATGTAGAGATTTATTTAAATAGTGAAAATTCTTGATCTATATATGAAATTTCATAACAGTGTAATTGGAAAGAACTTCTACAGAGGACTATCCTGAAATTGCCAGAAAATAAAAATGTGAATTGGTAACTAAAGAACATGTATAAATATACCATGTAATTGCTTTACTATACAGAAACATATGTAAAAAATTTAGGAAAAGGTGGCAATGAGAGAAATAGCTTAAGGAAATAGAAATTCTGCATATTATGCAAACTTCTTAAGAAGCAGAAATAACTTGCCTTTTAGATTTTTTTTCTGAATTTAATAAGTCTGCTTTCATTAAATGCTGTATGGCATGATATATTTAATGTAACACTACACTCTGTTGAGTGACATACCTAATTTAAGGAAGTGCCAAGGTAAGGAAAATAAGCCTGTACTCTTCACCTTTCAGGGAAGTTCTTACAGGACCCAAAATTGATCAACATTTTAATTAACTTTTAATTATTTCTTAGTACATCTTCTGCTGCCATCTACCTTATAGTTTTTGCAAGTTGGAATAAAAACAGCACTGTGCTTTTTCCAGTCCTTCATCTACAGTGAGTTCAAACCACTAACATTTCCATTATCATTCAGCTAGAAAATTATATTTTGGTCTAAAGATCCTGTGAAAGCAATAGAAAAACTTCCTTTGGTTTGGATAGGTTGAAATTTACTTCTTTTTCTGAGTTGTTCTCACAGAACAAACTGCTTAAATAAAGGCAAATATATATACAGTAATTTCACGACCATACGGTGCACCAGACTATAAGGTGCACCTCTGGGAGCCGGCAAATTTTGCAACTTTGTACATTATATAAGGCGCACTGGACTATAGGGCGCACTTCCGGGTGTGGGCCAAAATTTTAGTCAAAAGGGTGCGCCTTGTAGTCGTGAAATTACTGTAAATTTTCACCCTAAACACAGCATGGGATAATGTTTACAGGTAGCTTGACCCAGTGACCTGTAGTCATAATTGGACCTGGAAATAAATGGAAAGAATGGGTTTGATTTCTAGATATATTCATGAGCAGCTGAGCTACAGAGTCTGGTTCCTGTATTGACACATATACAGATACAGAGATCTTCCCTGCATAATGTCTCACCAGTCTATGACCCAATCTGGTACATGAAATTCCTACATCCCAACTAGTTAACCTAAGCTTTATTTTTCAATTCTGCAAATATCAGACGCCTCCTCTCCTCTTCTTTCATCTGATGAAACCTCAACATGCTCACAGCTTTTCCCCACTGCTTTGTGAGGCAAAAATTCCCATCACTTTGCTTTCACCAACTTTCCAAACTCATTATTTCCAGGGAGTGGGACCAAGATGGCCAGCTTATTTCACCATGGGACATCTAGTAGGCTGAGGACTCAAGTCTACAAGCCTTCCAAGTTCAGTTACATCTACTGGTGTGCACTGAAGACTGCCTACAGAGATGCCTTAGTTTCTCTGAAGGAATTTCTAGGTCCTTTACACCCCTCTCACCTCTTGTCCATCTGCCTGGGACTCCCCCAGCTGTGGCTAAATGTGGGTTTCCCCCTAAATGGGGAAGTTCCCCAGAAGAGACAGGGCTTACAGAGAAATAAATCTAAGTCTCTGGTTGTACAGAGCATTGAAAAGATTCCCCTAGGGACTAACAGAGGGACAATTATTTTTTTCCCATGAACTACCTCCTCCCTGAATCTTGTGCTCACCCCTCAGAAAGAAGGGGGAAAAGATACAAAGAGCAAAGACTGAAAAATAAGTATAAGAATCTCAATAGTCCAGTAGAGGATGCCTAGTCAGAAATGGAAGCGTGGATAAAGAGGATCATGCATGCAGATATGGCATTCTACCTAATACTGGTTTTGAGAAAACATCCTGCACAGTGGGCCCATGTAACAACTTTTATATCCAGCCCAAAGTATTTCTGGAGGAAGTAACTCAGAACAAGAGAGCAGGATCAGTCAGTCCAACTGACCTTGGAAGGGGTCTGGCTGTGTCTGCAGATGCATTTTTGTTATTAATAATGCTCCTTTCATGAAAATGCTGCCTTGTTGCTTAGCCTGATTACAACACTTGAATCCAGCCCTACTTCTGAAGAGTCAATAGGAGTTTGGCATCAGTGGGATCATGAAAATTGAGATCCATGCTCACTGAAATATGGATGAGGGCAGAAGAAAATCTCTTCATTTGGTGCAATTTTTAATCTAGTATCTACTGCTTTGAAACTTCCCCTTTTGTTCTACTTTATACTTACATTCTGTCCCCACAATTCGCATACTTTCTATTCTCCATATTCTTTCATTTTGGTTTAATGATTCAGCCGTGTCTTCTTTGGGGCCAAGAACGGCTTCACATGGTGTGATAAGTGAAATGTGGGGGCATTTACAGGAATTTTGAAGCATTTCTATGAACATTCCTATCAAAAAAGGAACATTTTAAAACAGAATTTGGGGTAGGGGTTTTGGGGTTTTTTTCAGATTAAGTAGTTTCACAGAGTGTCTTCAGTGGTTTCCCATTGTAGGAAGAAAGAAACTAAAAATAATCATTATTAAAGCTTAATGATAAGATCTGAATAGTTTCAGAACAAGCTTTAATTACCTCAATACCTTTTGTGTCTGATAGTGACATCTTTTGTTTATACTGGAGTAGTGCAACCAATATTCTTTACTTGGGATTATTGCTTTGAAGAGTAAACTTTTAGCTGCAATTCAGTGGATGTACATTACATAGTATGAATTATTTCACCTGTAATTCCAATTTTGCCTTTTCTCTTGTGTCAGTGATGAAATAAATATTCAGAAAAATACTGAAATTAATAACTTACATATTCTGTATCTGAATCAGATCCTGAAGCTTCCAACTTGACATCCCACTTCCTTTCTTGTCTCTACACTGCATCTTGAGAAGAAAAATTTCCACTAGGTCCTTATGCCACAGATACTTATCCATGTAATTACTTTCTCCCCCTATTTTAAGAAGGCATGACTGAGAAAGAGCCACAGGGGGAAAAAAATCTGTATTAATAGTTTTCTGTAGGTGTCTGTCAATATATCCCGTCACAGTCTAAATCAGGGACTGACTTTTACGTGAAGAATACAAAAATTAAAGAAATTAAAAATTAAGAACATCAATCTCAATAACTCAATTTAAATATTCTCTTCTTTTGCATGTACAGATATTTTAAGAGTAACTTCATTACCAAAGAAAAAACTGAACTTTAATCAGTCATGAAACCAAAAATCCTAGAAGGTAAAAATGCTGGTCAGAGTAAAACAGTTATTTTGCTATTTTTCACTAAGAAACATTTTTATTTTTATAAAAGACAATAAAGTAGTAAAATGAATATCAGTTAGAGACTGAATATTACTTTACCCACACCAGTCTTTTACGTGGAGAAATTTGGGTCCATATTATATTCTCCTTCTCTTCAGATTGACAAAATAAGCAGTGAGCAAACAATATAATGGAATATTTGGACCCATGGCAAAGAAATATGACTCTTCTACTAAGAAGTGAAGCAAGATCAAAGTGCAGGTGCTCATGTCAAACCTTTTCAACTGTAATCTGTTTGTGGTCCTTCTCCTGGAGTCTTGCTCCATTGTGGATTTGAGCACACCAAAAAATCTCAGTGAAAAAACACCCCAGATCCAGGTGGTGATCATGCCAAATGGCCATGCCTTGGTTTACCTCAGTGAAAGACCCAAGTCAAGCTCTGCAAAAGCCATCAGAATGCACTTTTTGGTTAGCCTCACAGGCACCCTGAGCCTACTGTTGCCATAGCAGTCTTTCATACATAACTTATTTCAAACTGCTACTCAGCAAGTTTGAGTACTAAATGCCAAGGCAAGAGTAAATGCTGTGTGGTTTTACTCAAATATGCTTACATTAATAACTTTGCCACATGTAGCACAGTTATGGGTGAAACCAGCAACTGCCTCTAGTCTAATGCCTCTATACCAAAACCTCGCAAAAGATTTGAGTCTTCTCCACCATCTATTGCTCTGTTCCCCTCTCTACAAGTCACCCTGTTCTAAGGGCAAATTCCCAGAGACCTCTGCTTCCCCACTCATGATGTCCTTCAGAAGACAGTTCACCAGTTGTCACCAACAAATAAGGATTTATGTTGAGACTTCAGACAGGTGAACCTTTCTTTCACCAGCCATGATGTGTTTCTTACTGCTGGAAACCAGTAGCTGTACGGCAAATGAAGGGTCTATCAATTTTTTTGCCACTTGAACTCAAATGCAAAACCAGGTGAAACAGCCATCTTCTCCACTTCCCTAAGTGGCCACACCGGACCTGTCAACCAGACTGTGCAAAAGCATTTGTAGCCACACAAAAAGAGTGGAAAACCTCTACAGTGCTGTCCTAGGTTCAGAAAAAGGAACCCCTTGCAATTCTATGTGCAGCTCTACCTTGCTCTGAAAACTCTTCTGAGTGGGAGTAGTGAGACAAGGCAGAAAGCTGGCTTAGCTCCTGAGAGTGCCAGATGGGAGAGAAAGCTTGTGATGAGATGCAAGCCACAGAGAACAACTTTCCAGGAAAGGAAAGTCCCAAACTACCATCAGGAAAACAAGCCAGTGGGAAAAGCAAGTCACAGTCTTTTCCAAATCAAAATTTGCCTCACTTTAGGTATCATTGAACATTCAGTCTCTTGTTGTTCTGAAATACTGAAGAGAATTACCAACTACCAGATACAGATGGGGGCAACCAAGCAGCTTACATTTTCCAAAACCTTTGAGATAATCTAAATGCCTTTCCTTCATGCCCAAGCCAAACATCTTCTAAAGAAATTCCATTAGCACTCTGGGTTCATACAAACTGTTCTCTATTGATACAAACATCATTTCATCTACTTGTTGTAGCAGGGCCACAAATCAATTCAGATTAGGAAACGCACCAGACAATGACAGCTATTTAAAGAAACGCCACACAACTTCTACACTAACCAGGAAGCAGATTCCTCCTAGCATACAGAATGAAAACAAAACCTTCCACAGCAGGGCCGCTTCTATTTTCTTTGCTGTCATCAGTTTGTTGACTGGTCCCTGATAAATTTCTCTTTACAACATTGCATTTTGCTGCCATTCTATTACTGCTCACTCAAAGCCTGGAGGAAAGCACAAAATAATTAAAGATTATTCAAATTTGTGGCATTTGCAAGATATCCAAAGCTGTTTTGCCATAGACTTCCTCTGAAGAGTGTTGGGCAACTTTTTTCATCGTTTTGTCATGCCTAATGCAAGAACAACTTATTTTTCATCAGAGTACATATCAAATACTGTGCCAGTGGAGTAATTCAGATATCATAAAACAAGCATAAAATTTTGTTTACGACATTTAATGTGCTCTTCAAGTCCAGGTAAGGGGAAGAGGGGTTGCCATGCACTGGGGGCCAAGTGGTAACATTTAGGAGTTTTCTGTCATTAATAACCACATCATGATCTCTGAGTTTCAGGGAGCATATACAGCGCCTTTATCATCCTTGTTACCTATTGCCTCTCACTTGCAGAGGATGTGGGTGCTGTGGGTTACCAGAAAATGTTGGTAGAATGTTCCTCTTGCTTGAGAGCAGAGTTCACAGTGAAACCAACTGTTCATGAACAATTCCATACCACAGCCTTGGATCTCATTCATATCTGCATGGGAGTTATCAAACACAGGGTCAGGACCTGCACAGGAGGCAACCTCCCTTCAGGAACAATGAGCTAAAAACCCTTTTCTACTGCCCCGTGAAGGAGTGAAAACACATCAGAGACCTTCTATCAGTTTTGACAAGTGTTGGCTGTAAAAGTCAAAGTGGTGGTCAATTCAAACCATCAGTTATGGATTCCCATTTAATTCAACTTGAAATAAAATTGAAGTGCAATTTCATTCAGAACTTTCTTCTCTAGCCAACTGGATACCATCCTTCAGCACATTAAATACTATTTATCATCTTTCTGTATATTTGGCAAACCATTAGATCCCTGGTAAAGAATGGAACTTTATAAATGTGAGATGATTACTTTCAATTTCGCCAGGAAACTCCTAAGTTTACATAACTAATTGACCTTACTGTATATTTGCAATATTTCAAAAAGCAGTGCTTATTCAGTCTCCCAAGTGATCACATGAAATTAAATTTTCTAATAATGCAAGGGGAAAAAAGGAATTGTTTAGAAAGGAAACCGTGTAAACCCTACAAATAAAAAACTGAAGAACTACCATTCTAGATGAAGGAAAAATCCTCTCTATAAAAAAGCACCAGCAAGTCCACCAAGCAGCCATGAAAGGTCCAAAGTCACAGAATGAGTAGAAAGGCATTGATTTCAGTTCAAGTTTTAAAAATTTTATATGCAGTCAATGCATCAAGGTTTTTGACCTTTTAGAAATGCACATTATATAAATTTAGGGGAAATGGCTACCTCATCTTTGCTGCATTTGCTAATAGTAAATGTTTACCAAAAAATTCTGCTTTGGGGAAAAAAAGATAATTCTGTGCTCTCATGCAGGCCTTATACTCTCTCCTTTTTTTTAATTACATATGAGAGTATACGCTTTTCATCTAAGTACAGGCATATGCACATATATGTAGAGACTAAAAGGAAAATAAGTTCACAAAAATTAGGCTAAATTTATGTTACCGGAGAGATGTGCTGGTTTTAATCTTACATACTATCTCAGCAGAGAGTTGGGTACAAATAAACTATGCCAAGCACACATCTAAAGCAACAATGCAAGAAGAGGTGCCTTCTGTAGCATCTGTAGCATACCCAGCCCCCCAACTGCAGAGGAAGACTGGGAGGGATAATGATTTTCCTGGAGCCAATACGCCAGAGGGCGAATTTTTTCACATGTCTCTAAAAAAGAGGTGGGTCTAGATTTGCTTCACCATCAACATCCCTTGATGGGGAAATGCCTAGTTTCTCTATGATAGTGATTTTCCAGCCAGGTCTGAAAGGGACTAGAGTGGCGTCTACAAATCCAACCCTTGACATTAAATTGAATTAATTACAGAAAGTTCAATTAAAAATTTCTTAGCACACTGCATTTGTGTTAAAAAAAACCCCATAAAACATAAAAACCAAAACAAGCACCCACCAAAGGCAGCCCGTTAGTACACCACTGTCCTATTTCTGATCTGTCTTTGACGTCAACATTCAGCTTCTTATGGTGAGCATAGAAGCAATTGGCAGAAGTTCAATTTGTATAAATTGTAACATATCAGCAATACAGTATAACTTCATGCAAAACATCAGCAGCAGACTTCCTCCTAGTAACAGTCACAGGCTGAACTCAAGAAAGATCAAGAGGAAATCATACTGGTTTAATTTTTTTAAAAGAACACTTAAAGAATTCACTAAGAAGATAGTGCTATCCTTTAATAAAGGGACATAATGAGATTTTAGGATTTTTTTGTTTTGTTTTTATTTTGATTTCAAAATAAATTACTTGAGTTTTCGTTTAGGCTTCATGTCATGTTTATCTCCTAGAATTCTAGAATTCCTTGAAACCACAAATCAATTTCTTAAGTGATGGGCTTTTTAGCTTTTCCCATCTCTTCTCAGAACTCAGCCATTCAAACCCAGAGAGCTCATGTTTCAAGGCAGCAAGACTTCATACTCATCAGTAAACTTGAGAGTAAACTTAAAGTCAGTTACCAGCAAATACCTCTGTATTCCAGCAAAGCTTTTCTACAGCAATAGAACAACAAGAAGGCAATAATGGTACAAGACAGCACGATGTACCTGTTCAGATTTTTGAGGTCAAATTACGGATCTTGGCATTTTCTTAGGAATTCAGATTAAAATCACAATACAAGTGTGATCAATTCACTGCCGTTGGAAAACCCAACACAGAATCCCACTGCTGGGACCATGCTGGGCCCAGGGAGCACTATTAGGGAATATAAGAATAGTAAAATGATAACTGTACAGCTTCACTCAATTTCTGAAGAATTAAAGGAAAAGATGTTATGCATAAGGTTTAGGAAGGATATCAAAGTGGCCAATTTTGTCTTGTTCTAAGCCCTGGAAAGCAAATCAGGAAACTGATGAAGGGATGGGTATACTCAGAGAGGCAGCAACCATCAGGGAAACAGCAGCAATCGCTTCCACCATTTTTCTGTTGCCCCAGGTGCATCTGAAGGCTTTCCTAGGGTCCACCATATTTCATCTCCCAGTTCTTCCATTTTTATCTACTTCTGCCCAGCCTTGACATGGTTGGGCTAGTACTGGCACCGGGCTGTTCCTGGCCAACATGTTGGTAAGTCACCACAGGGAACATTCTGGCACTATCCATGTGTGAGACAATCTGGGCCACCAAAAAGAGAAGGGTTTTCTAAACAGGCATGGAAATGAAACAATGCCCAGTCACAGAACACAGATACAAGGAAATGGAGGCTCAAACAGATCCTGGAGAAAGGGAGGCCCACAGGTTTGGTGGTACTTTTGTTACTCATAATGTAATTTCATTATGTATGTGGTCCCTTTGCTTTCTCTCACAACTTCCTTTTCACAAGCTTGTACAATACATGTGCTAAGATACCACACTGCTGTTAAACTGGGACCAGCTTCTACACGGCTGCCAGACTGCTCAGGATCTGGCTCTTTTTAATCCCTTCATGCAGGCTCCACCATTTTTATTGCATTTTCTAAATGAGCTCAAAGTCTATTCTCTTCAGAGTCCTGCAGTATAACCCTCAGCAGGGCAAATATAAAGGCAAACAAATCCCAAAGTATTCAGGTGGACTTAGATACCTCCACAGCAGCCCAACAGAGGGAGGGAGGAAGGAAGGCAAGAAGGAAGGAAGGCAGGGAGGGAGGAAGGGAGGGAGGGGACTTCTTTTTCACAAGCTCTTCCTGCAAGAACTCTTGCAAGCCAGCATTGTAAGTGAGAAGCTGCAGAATCAGGCTGCAGTTTGATGTAATCACTACACAGGATTTTCATTCATGGGGTTCAGTATTAAAGCAGGTACTTTGAAAAGCTTTTTTCTGAGTGCCTTTTCCCCCATCCCCCTCAGTAGTTACATAGAAAAGACACTATGGAACAGACCTGATCTCAATTCCTCTATAACAGCTCCTTCATAAAAGTGTTGACTGAGATAGATCGTGAGATGTGTCTTTGTTTTTTAATAGAGACAACTGCGAAGAGTCCTAAAATTATTTATTAGGCATATTAAACTATAGTGTTCCATAGGTCAAATCCTACAGATGCACCTAGTGGGGAGGTACATCCACTGAAGTTCTGTCACTAGGATCCTTTCAGATTTAGCAAGTAGCCGTTCAAATACCATGAAATTCAGACCATCCCTCGATCTTTCAGATTACAAATATGAGATAAAAATGTGAGACTTTTTCTGAACATGGTTTCATTTCCAAGGTAGAGTTTTGGAATACAAACATAGAGATATAACTTCATTAAAAGCTGGGTTAAAATCTTTTCGTTTCACCCTTATAGAGGAGGTGTCTATAATTGCAACTGTACTTAGACTGTCTGCAGTACCTGTTAGCTATTCTAATTAATGCTAATCCAGGTCCTCTTAAACTGCATAAGTACTTCTGACATTAAAAACTGCCAGCAAAATTTAAGATATTTATGCAGGTAACAGAAATGGCGTCTTGGACTGCATATGTTGGCTTTATAAACACAGGCTATCAGACAGTAAAAGCTGACATTAGGTACTGAGGTAACTCAGCTGAGTGCTTAAACCTTGTACCCCAGAGATGTTAAGGTTAAGTAAAGATTTGTACCCAGTTTAGGATAAGCCCTTCTGTTGATAAAACAATGATTTCATTTATTATCAGTAGTGAATATTTCATCCAAGACTCACAGTCTTATTTTCATGCAAGTTATTTAGTTTTGATTCTGGATCTTACAGAAGACTTGTTCTTGGTTTTCATGCTGACAGCTGTTTTTCTGTTAGTCCTGTACTATCTCTGAATGTAGCAAAGGTTGCTGTATTTGGAAAATCATGTACAGAAGGAAACAAAGGCTCACTTTCTCTTCTTTCACATTGCATGACATCATTTACATACAATTATTTCTCTCCACACACCCACATTTTTCATTTAAGAACCAAAATTATTACTTCGATTTGGCACATGATACTGCACAGTCCTGAGCTCTAGGAAAAACAGAGTTAATCTTTAAAGCCCAAACTTGCACAAGCTGCAGCTCAACTCTTGGCTCTGCCTGTGTCTTTCTAACTCTAGGGGAAGCCAGAGGAAACCTTCCTGAGTAGCATCCCTAACACGTGGCAGCACTGCTGCAACATGATTTCTGCATTTTTTAGATGCTGCTGGCTCTGAGCCATCTCACCCTTTACACAACATGTCCTGTAGCACAGAGGAGTTGATATGTTGTGTAACACATGTGCAGCATAAAATGATTCATCTACACAGCCCTCACCTGTAAATTCTGCAGGGGGCCAGGAAAAAAATGATACAGTCTAGACGTCTGACTAGACCACTGCTGTTTCCTTCTCATCACACAGATTCCCCACCCCAAGAAGAGATCACAGCATGGTTTAGAGAAAGGTGAACAGTACAGCTGTTAAGTATATCTGCTGAATAGGATGGTATGGATTAAATAAATTGTCAGCAAGGTGCTCACACACACATATCTTGGAGATATACACAAGCATGCAGTCCCACATCTGTTTCAAACAAATGGTATTTTCAAAATCTTTTTGTATGAATCCTGGCATGTAATTTTAAGTAGGCAGTTTTCCAAAATGCAATTGTGTTGTGGAAGTGAGAAAGCAACTAATAGATGCTACATACTACACAAAGAGCTATCATGGTATCATTCTTCTCTAGAGACCTTTCAGCATAGTGAAACAATGATTTTAGGTTTTATACTGTTCCAGGGTGGCAAAGTCAAGCAAGGAGGCTGGATGTGGCAATCAAAATTAAACTGAAATTTGTGTTTGAGAGCAAGACTTTCCAGAAGCAATGTCATGAGGAGAGGACATGGGCATTAAAAAGTCAAGTATCAGCCCTCATCAGAAACCATAAGAAGAGCTTTAGCAGCATTATCTGCCATGTCCATGCAAATAAAGAAATTAGTCACTACATCATAAGGGATGAGACCATTAGAATTAGTGAACACTGCAGGCAATATATTCACACACCCTTACTCCAAGTCATGGCCCAGCACAAGGAAGGCTCAGCAGGAGCCTGGCATGTTTCCAGGAGGCCTGAGAACACCACTGTGCTTCAGAACATATTGCTGGGGAGAATGGTTTGACTAAATTCTCCTGCAGCAAAACCACTGACACCTACAAGGTTATGCAAGCAGCTCTCTGTTTATTCTATGATATTATTAGAGCAATGCTCAGAGAAATTCAATTCTGATCCATAAACCATCAGGTGTATTCAATTATGTCCAAATCTGCCAGCACTGCAACAGATGAAGTAAAAAGTTTGAAGTCTGCCATGAAACAGAGATGTTTGAGGGAGAACTATGCATGCACATCTTGGTTTAAGATTTTGGTAGAAGAAAAAAGGGAATAAATTGGTTTCTGTTAGACCCAGAGTAAATGTTCCTGGTCAAATCTTATTTATCACTAATAAAGCAAATGACTAGTTATCCACAGAGGTTTCTGTTACCTTTCACTTGTGAACTGTGACTCCCCAGAGAAACAGCAGCAGCAGGAAAGATGCCCTTCCTCCCCTCACTCTCCTGGAACACTTATCTTGGGCACTAGCTGACCTTTTGAAATAAGCATTCATGATAACCAGATTTTTCATAATCTTAGCCTTAAAGCACTTCCTTCAAAAGTAGTCTTATGTTTCTGAGTGCTCAACCTGAGCTTGCTCTCATGAGTGCCTTGCTAAGGACTCTCTAAGGAATATGCTGAGACAGGGGCTGAGTGGCCCTTTGGTGCTCCCAGCCCATCTGTTTCAAGACAGGCATCCAAAAATCAAGATAAATGAACCTGAGTGAGTGACTCCAAAATAGGAGTCTGTGCAACTTTCCCATGGCCAAGGAGATTGTCAGTGGAAGAAATTAGTTGTTCTTACTTTCCAGATTTGCACATATTCCCCCAATTGTCCTACCTCTAAACCACAATAATTTTTCATATTTGTGCATTCACTATCACAAACACTAATGCACACTTTTCCTGGAACAATTGTGCTATCATCACAGTAGTTGGAGAGGGGGAAGAAATTACACATACCTTGCTATGCTATCTTCCCACAAGGTAAAATTGCAGTAGTGAGGGATTCTGTTATGGGACAGAGAAATTAAAAGGGAGAAAAAAAAGGCTAGGATGTCTCTTTATCCAAAAAAGTGTAGAGAATCCTTTAGGTTGAGCATTTGAGTTTGCAGAGAGGGGAGAGGGAAAGGAACTTATCTCTCTTTTAATTTTCTACTTGAGGTTTTGCTGTAAGCTTTGACTGCTGCTACATTACTTGTGAGGTCAAGCCCCTGAACCACAGAAATTAATCCCAGAACAAACTATTCTGGCTTGTGAGGTGGTGTGAACACAGGATGCTAGATGACAATAGGCCACAGAAAAGGTCAAAAAACCCAACAAGAGAAGCAACGCACGTCGAGTTCTGTGAGAGTCATGCAGAGTCGCTGCACGGATAACTGAGTTTGGGGGATTTCTCAGCTCTGCTCATTGCTCTTGGGGTTTGCAAGACTGCAGGTAGCAAAGAAAGGGGGAGGGGAAGAGGCTGGCAGCACAAACATATGGCAAGGAAGTAATTCTCTAATGTGAGGGCTCTGTGACAGCAATGGTGGATCTGCACTACTAGTTAGGGTGCTGCAGGGAAGTAACTTTGTGCTCATGCCTTTTGTGTAGGAGGTCTGGGAGCAAATGGGGATACCCCACAGTGACATGAAAAAAAAAGAAGTATGCATAGAGCGGTATGACTAATGCCCCTTAGACTAATGCCTGGGACAGATCTTTCTGAGCTATACTCAAGTCTTCACCAATTCTTTCATGCAGACAAGCTAGAAGCAATCTAAAGTAATGGGGCACACTGAGTTGTATGAATTTTAGTTCATAGTATAGCAACAAACTTAATATTTCTCAAACCAGAACTCCCAAAACACTAAGCACAAGCGAATCATTGAATTAATAGTAACATGTATGAATAAGTAATTTTGCATTCCCTTAACCTCCACTCGGTAGATTGCCAAAAACTTGTGTTGGTCGTTCTGTAAATCTGTAACATTCTATCCTTCAGGGCAGTTTACCAAGCTGGGTTCTGTACATGTGCTGGAAGAACACCTTATGTGGGAACGCCCTCTTCCTTTCCCTGCGTAGGGAGGAGGCATATATGGGTGTTGGTTACATTTCTGTGAAGATTACCCTTTCACACCTCTGATGACAGGGATCCTGAGAGGGAGGGAGTAGCTGTCAGATATAGTAACACTCCAGCCATGCAAAGGCTTATGTTGTTTATTAATGTTATAAACCTAGTATTCATCCAAGAGAATCACAGCCCATGAGCAGCACATGGCAGTGATGTTGGGATGTAAGCAGTCATTTTCCAGGGGTCCACCAACCAAACCCCATTGACAGAGAGAGAAGAGCCAACATGGACATCCCAGCAAAGAGGCTTCAGGCTCAGGAGTCACAGGGCCACAGAAAATATTATCCGCAGCTAGCCAACAAACGCAAAAGCAAGTAATATCGGGAATATGTATTGAATCATCTGCTTCCCCAACCAATCTGGTACATCCCAAGGGGACAGCTACCAACAGGCCTCACCTCCCATACACAGAATTTGGCACATATCTTTTCCCAAGTGTGCACGTGCTGATTATTTTATTTTTCCCCTTCTATGCTATAGCCCAATGATTAAGACTGGAATTGAAACCCTGTCTCCCTGGAGATAATTTTACCACAGGTTTCACACGTCAGGGCATCTCAGCCACCAAGGCCCACGAAACTGTAGAAGAGCAGGAGGTGAGGGCAGGGGGAAGTCAGGGCACCTCCGTGCTGGAGAGGCTCCCAGCCACAGAAGAGAACTGAGGCAGCAGCAGCAGCTCTTGCACAGCACGGCTGTGGCCTGCCGGCTGGCCCTGGGAGTGCAGAGAGGAGTTTGGATCCCAGCTCTGGCTCCAGGGATTTTCCCTGTGTTTCTACACTACAAAATTACCTATCAAATCATTACCTATCAAATTTCAGGTCTAATCCTAAGTCAGAAAGCTTTCTCCAAGTGGATTTTGAGCATAACAGATTAGACAACACACAGTTTAAATGGCTGAAGTTTTGTCCATAGGCAGGTTGGAGGTTGGTTGTATATTTTGTTGAGTCTCCCTTAGTCTCTAAGCATCAGTTTGCTATCCATCAAACATAAATCATTACTCCCTGTTTGTATCAAGTACTATGACAGCAACATACGTTCTATGAGTAAACTGTAAAATGTACAGGGGAAACCCAAGATATCTAGATTCTTTATCTGACTTATAAAACAGACCAAGAAAGGATGGTGGGAGTATCAAAATAGCTGTTCAGCAGAGCCACACCTGGCAAATACAAAACAGATCTTGATTAATTCCCTATTTGCTTTGCAACTACCTGTCCAAGGGAGAAAACACATAGGTATGGGGATGGATCTGCTGCTCCGCTCGGCTCAAGGGCTTTAAAGCATTTCGCGGGGCTGTTCTCAGCGCTCCAGCACCCCCAGCTGGGCTTCGGCAGGGCAAGCGCCGTCCTGGCTGCTCTGTCGCTCACGAAAGGTTCAATTAGTTGGTGGCGGGGCACCAAAGACAATGAAACGTTGTTTTGCTCCTGTTGAAGCCTTAGAGAGTCTGGTTTCGGCGGAAATTCCGAGGGATTCCCCACCCCCAGCCCCCCCCCAGAATTATATTCTCTGCATAATATTATGTTTTTGAGCTCTGGCTAAGTACCTGGATTTGTTTTGAAGCCAATTGTCTCACTATTTCCAATGCCAGGTTATTAATCTGGAGCCTGGGGAGGACACTGTGTGTTACAACAATTTTCCTTTGATGACTCTTTTACCAGGATGGCTAGCGCTCAGCTCACGGGATGGTGTGTTCCTGTACAGGACTTGATCCCATATCATAGCTTGATTCCAAGTTAATGAAAGACTGGACAGTAACTGGAAAGCAATCACCAAGTTACTGTCATGGGTACAGCCCATAACACACTGCCACGATGAGGTCATGGCACACTGAGCAAGGGGGTGCTGCCTCTTCATTTCCCTGGCTTTTCTCCCCATGGGGTGTGCAGGTGCACAGAGTGACCTGTCAGCAGATGTTTCAGACTGGTACTCTGGCATGTAAGAGGAACCTGTAAAAATTCTTTTGGAAAGAACATCTAAAATTAGTTGCTTTAGATATGTCTGTATATCACTGGACTCAGCAGAGGCATTACATATGTTCTGCTACCTCTCTGTGGTTGATCAGCTGTACAGAATTGTTATCCTTCACCACAACAGACTTCAGCCAGCAGCTGGGCTCCTTTCCATCATCACTTTTCAAATCTAAAGAAGCATCAGCTTGGATATGAAAACAGAATGTCAATGTGATGTATGCTCTTTTCTCCATAATAGACAATTGCAAATTTAACAATAGGTATAGAAAGCAATTTTGATGTGCAATGACTATTGAAACAGGTCTCCCAAATTTTTGTTTCGCCTAAGGGAAGAATTATTGGCATAGAAAATCTACTTAGTCCCTTCTTCACCTCTCTCCTGAAAAAGCCCACAATCTTTAAAATTGTATTTCTATCTTGTGTTCAAAGTCAGATAGGTAGAGACATAGAATATCAGCAGATTTTAAAACACCTTCTCAGAAAATTATGCTCAAATATATTCAAGTTTTTTAATATCATAGCTAATGCACTGCCATTCTCAGTTCAAATACTCCATAAAGTACCATGCCTTGAAATTAAACTGCTTATTTATTGCCTCTTTAAATACCAGTTAATATTAATTTCACTCTACATTTACACTAAATATTCCACAAGTAGTTGTGGGAGCGTGCAGACACTTCCTATTGCCTTTTGCTGTCATAAATGGGGCAAAGAAAGACAGTCACATTTAGAAAAGATTCTCATTATTCAGATGCAAAGACAAGTCCTGGATATGCTGTGCTTTACAGACAAAGACTGAATTCATAGTCAGATTTGAAACTTCAGCCTCTCTTCAAAAGAGCATCTCAGGCCAGACTCCTCTGTCAAAAATTACAGAAGGGATTAAAAATTTGAAAGTAACAAACTTGTATTTGAATGAACTAGTCCTCTTACATCCTGGCAAAAATCTGCTAACAGAAGCTGCAATTCAGTTTCAAACAGATAAAAGCCTTAGATACGTATTTCATTTATATACTTTCCCAGTGTATATATGTATATATGTAACATCACAAAGTTAAAAAAAAAAGCTAAACAACTGATAAGCCATGTTTTCTGGGACACTATCCCTGTTCCTGGTTTGCTTTTGATTTAGAAACTGTATTACAGACTTGTTAACCCCAGAGGTTACCATTTTCAATTTCTGTTACTCATTACCATACAGACAGGCTGAGAAGAAAACAGGTCACAGTGAGAGGCTGTTAGTCACACAGTCCTCCTGCTTCCTTCCTTCCTTTCTGTTGCACGAGCCCATCAACTTTTCTCCTCTAAGGAGAAAGATCAATACAAGAGTGACTGTCATCTTTATGCCACAACAAAATAAGCCTATGAACAGCTACGGTGTTATTGTGACACGTATGGGGGTAAAGAACTATTTTCTGTTGGATATTATTTCTCACTTTCTCCTTTTTCCCTCCTTTTCAGGAAGCAACTCACTGCTTAGAAGTGCTCCTCCAGTGGCTGTGTTCGCTGCAAAAGTCACAGAAAACTAATCTTAAACACTATTTTGCTCACACTAACGGCTTGTTAGCATCGTTTTCCCTTGCTGTTTAGTATAGCTGGCAATAAAGGTTCTTAAAACGTTTTGTCTGGGACAGAATTTGCATTAGGGATTAAATGCTCGTCCTTGGTGGAGGCTTCACTTCTGCCGCAAAGGTAAAACCTCGCACTTGGCGCTAGAGGGCACAAAAAATATCCTTGAGATACACAGTATCTTAAAATCTTGATATCCTCCTCCCGAGAGGGAACAATGTGTACAACAAACTTGGGAAAAGGCGTAAGAATAGTTAAAGTAGTTCCTGGGCGATTACATTTTAATACATTTCATTTATTCTAATTAATTCCTTTTCTAAGATAGATGACCCTCCCTTGCACTCTAACCCACGGTATGCAATTTATATGAAGAAAATGCACACATACACACACAAATGTGATATTAGCATTTCCACACGAATTTATACAACAGCTATTGGGCATCACAACATTGTGTTCTGTGTCATCTGATAAAGTGGGAGGGGGAAACTTTCATCTAGTTGAATTGCTGAAGAAATCAATAACCGAAGTGCTGCGTGTGTTTGTACTCTACACTGGCATCTGTAATGGCTTTGATTGTGTTTATGACTCAACCCATTGTTGGCTTGAAGAGTAGTTCAGAGGGAAGTGCTGAACTCTCCTCTCCTGGATCCAATCACAGTGGGAATAGTTCAAAGCTGCCAGGAGCAGGTTGAGACTGGACATTAGGGAAGCATTTCTTTATCAATTATTCAGTGCTGTTTTCCTCTAATGCTCCCCAAGGGATTTATTAACAAGAACCTGCTAATAATGTTACCCTCACCTTCTGCAGCGGGTCACTACAGCAACTAACTGCTGTTGCATGTTAAAAGTTTCAGCAATTCTTGATATAAAGACTGGAGCTTTCCTGTTCCAAGGTCATCCCAGTGCCTAAGTAATTAAGCTTTCTCTTTTCCTTCACCAAAATATGAAATATTTTTCTGAGGTGAAACAGTTTCAACAAGAACTGATGATGTACCCACTCAAGAATAAACAATTTGCAGTTCAATGTGGGGGTCTTTCTTTGAGAATGTGTGTTTGGTTTTCTTCAAGCTGAAGATAGAATTAAATCCAACTCACGAATTTTCTAAATAAGTGGACTAAAAAAAAAAACAAAAAAAAACCAAACCTGTATTTCTAGCCTCCTCTGCTATGTGTCCAATGCCTGCCCACCAATAAAATCAATAGAAAAAAATCAAGTTTCTTTAAGTTACTTAATTTGATTTTTAGAGAATAAAAGTTATTCATCTTTAGAGGATTTGAGGCTACAAATCAAGAACAAAAGTATTTTAGATACCAGTTCGGAAGTATCTGAAGAATAGTATTTAAGCTACAAACCTGTGCCAAATTCCTCGAATAGGTAAGTCATTCATAGAGCAGAAGGGTTGTTTCTAAGCTCTGTGAAAACCAAGACCAGCACAGTGTTCTGAATGCCTCTCAGGAGGTTAGACAAGTGAAAGTCATTTTTAGTCTCTGTGAACCTTAAGAGATGCTTATGGGAGACAAACCAACCAGATTGGCCTCACTTTTAAAATCACCACACAGGAGTAAAATCTTCTAATTATGAGATAATTCCACACAGTCATCAGCTCAACATTCCATAGCAGTCAAAAAAGCACAAATTTTATGTCAACAATTATAGGGACCACAGAGCAGAAAATGATCAGAGTACTGGGCATATCCAAGGCATGTCCACAGTGTGAAAACCATGTGCAGAGCTGGTTCC
>PYHW01010387.1:475016-490788 GCA_013186435.1 Turdus rufiventris | reverse complement strand
CTCCAGCTCCATTTTCCTCAGGAACAAGGCTCCATTGACGGTCTCCAGCCTGTGGGAGCAGGTGATGCTGGCCCTGAGGCTCTCCCAGCCCAGCCCTTGGGATTTCTGCCTCTCAGGCAGAGCAGGGCTGTGGGCAGCAGGATTCAGGGGAGGGGATATGGGCCCAAAGCCCATCTGGAGGAGAGGCACCCACCTCAAATAATTCCCTGAGGACTTTATCAAGTCCACGATCTGCTTGTGGCCAAAGCCCTCGATGCTGACGCCGTTGATGCAGGCGAGGATGTCCCCTGTGAGAGACACAGAGTGAGCTCCAGCAGCCTGGGCACACCTTCACCTGCCCCAGGGAGCAGCAGGGACGGGCACCAGGCTGCCCCAGGGAGCAGCACCGGGAGTTACCAGTCTGCAGGCCAGAGAGGTGGGCAGGGCTGTCCTCTTGGATCCTGCAGACACACGTGCACACCTCCAGGGAGAAATCATTCTGGTTTGGAAACCTGATCGTCTGCCAACGCCAAAGGGACAGAGTTACCAACCCTGGAGCCAGGAAAGCCAGCTAGAATTCAGAACTCCTATGAGAAGGCTGTGATAAGCAGAGTACACTACACACAAGTGAGATCAAAATGCTGTAACCCAACAATTAAAAATGCATTTGTACAGCCAAAAACAGTCGGCACCTGACAGGTGCCTGTACTAGGTTTAGGGGGGAAAAATCCTAAACAGACCTCATTTTAAAGCAAGTTGGTTATTCAGTATTAAAAACTTCAACCAAGAATATGTCAGCATGGGTGGGAATGGTTTTCTGCAAAGATGTCCCATGTTCCCAGGGGAACAGGATGGGACTGGGCTTTTCAAGGGATTGACTCCTGATCGTTGGGAATGCTGTGTGGAGTCAGCTGCTGCTGCCAGACAGCTCAGTTTGCACGGGAGCTGAAAAGACACAAGATTTAAAGTTCTCCTCTTTTGGCCTCTGAAACTCATCATCCACACACATTGCCACATTCCTCAAAGTGCTTTTTATTTTAACTTACACATTTGACTAAACGTTTAGTAACTCTAATTGCTCTGAACCCCTCGTGTGGTTGTGGGTGCTGACAAGAATTTAGAAAAATGCAAAATCCGGTGCCACAGCCTGTCCGGATCCTGTGACAGCAGGAAACGTTTTCTGGTGACATGCAAACACCTCATCTGCTTCCTGGAAACTGCATCTGCCACTTCTAACCCACAGAGATCACACTGCATCCCCACGTTTGCAGCCGGTGTGGAGCAAAGGGATGGAGCTGGGGAAGTTCAGAGCTCGTCTGGCCAAATCCCTGCAGCGATTCCAGCCTTTGGACTCGCCGTAAAATTCCAGCTTAAACTGAGAGTGACGAGTGAAGCGTGAGCTCAGACCTACAGTTTCACATCATCTTATTCTGCTTTGCCTAAATTTATCTCCTAGTGATGAAACTACAGCTTCTAAACATCCCCAGGAGCTGACAGATGCTGCCTTTCTGCAGCCCAGACTTTCTATGAAGTGCTCATGCTGAATGCGTGTTCGGGAAGAAAACGTGCCAAGAACAATTATTTTTAATCAGAATGCCACATATAATGAAAATCTGCCCTGACAATTTACACAAAAGCCCAATAATTGACTCAATTATCCTCCCTTCTGAAAGCTCTCCTCTGTTCACGAGCTGAGCGCTGACCTGCTCATTAGTCACAGACCCAAATTGGGCAAAGTTAAGCTCTTCCTAATACACTAATTTCACAGAAAATACTTTTTCCCTTTGTGTGCGGAGAGAAGAAAGCACTTTGAAAGTGCCCTGCTGCTGGCAGGCAGACCCCTCTGCTCCCAAACTCCATCCCTTTATTCCTGGCATCATTTTTTAACTCTAGCCAGGATTTCAGCTGACCTGCTGATTAGGAGTTGCACAAAAACCCACAAACACAAAATCGCCCACTAGCAGTACTCCTGGTAACATCCTGGGTCTCCTACTCGATGTCTTACTTACTTCTACACCAAACAGAATCTCTTCCTACATGATTTAGCTCCTGCTCCAAAAGTCATGCTTAGCAGGTATTTATGGAAAAATATCCCACTACTGTACATCTTCTTCAAAAGTACATTTCTCTCTGCATATTAAAAGAGTAAGCTAAAAGGCAGTATAAGGTAATTTTAAAGAGAGTTTTTGATCTCGCTCATTTGAAAATATTCTCATATACAATTCTCCCCAATACATTCAGTTATGGAGGTAACAAGGCGCTGTCATTGCCTCTTCCTGGATTTGGATGGGATTTCTCCTACGTTCAATGCTCTGACTTGTGAGAAGGGCAGAAATTCTCATCTGTGACCTTCACTATGGAAAAACCCCCAGAGAAACGTCCCTGTCCTGTGTGAGTGCTGTAAGCTCTTCAGATTTCCAGGCTCTGACAGACACCTTCCTCTGCTCTGGCCTGCCTTTACCTGATTTCGAGGGTGTGCCACTTCAGACTCTGCACCACCTTTTATTTTTAATGAACCAGCTTGTCATTTAAGCCTTACCTGGATTTCAAACCCAAACGTCTCCTTGTCTTCCTTCAGTATAGCGACGAGGCGCCTGCAGGAGGAGCACACAGAATTCCGTGGGGATGTGGGGAGCTGCTCCTTGCGGGAATTTCCACCCAAAACTGTGGTGTCCACCCCAGCAGCCCTCCCTGTGCCCGTGGGGTGTCACCATGCCGTGGGATGTCACCACACTGTCCCCCCCATGGTGGTGCTCCCTCTTTCCTTGCTCAAGCCAAAGGTCACCAGTGCCCCTGCATGTCCCAGGTGCTGGGTACCCCTCTCTGCCCCACGCCCCAATGCCACTTGGGCTGCCACAATTCCCAGGACGCACATTTCATGCAGAATAAGGCAGAATCAGTGGCTCTAGAATCTCAGAATCATAGAATCATACCTTTGGGGCTTGGAGGAGTCACCTGAGGAGATGGATCTGGTCAAGGCGAGCTGTGAGCGCAAACAGGAGAGGAAAGGCATCGGTAGGTTTGTGGTTCTTCGAGGTACATGGATAAAACCAGCAATTTAGAGAAGAACTTAAAAAAGCTGCTGGCATCCCAGCAGCAGCTCCACCAACACAGCCCTGCCTTGGCCAAAAGAGAGCTTGGACTTTCTGACCAGGAGAAAAAGCACCTGCAGGTCAAATCCCCCCGTCAGACGCTGGTGGTGGACTCAAAGCACAAATCACATCTCTGGTGTGCCAAGAGCTCATCTCACCTTTGTCCCTTTCCTCTAAAACTCCCTGGGCATTTACAAAAGGAGCAGCTGCAGCCCCAGAGCAGGGGGGTGCAGACGGTGAACCCTGCATGGTCTGCACAGCATCTCCAGGGCCCTGCCTCAGGCCAGGGACACCTGTGCCTGGAGGGCTCTCTGGGAAGAGCCAGGGCAGTGTAAAACATGGATTCCTGCCATGAAAGTGAACCCTGAGTAAGGAATTCCATTATCAGGGAGATGTTTGTAGTAAATACAGGATGGAATGGTGCCACAGCGTGGCCTCCTGCAGAAACGGAGACTTCATGGACGAGTATCTTGTGGAGAAGGGGAGGAGAGAGAGGCCATGGATAATCCATCTCGGGGGAGAAGAGAGGGCTGGCACCTGGACAAGGGACCCTGCTCTGGGGACGGTCCCTGCAGTGTGACCTTGGCCCTGACGGAGCTCAGCTTTACCAGCCACAGCCTCACCACAACCTGACAGTCACCGTGCCCTGCCAGCAGCCACTGCCACACCGGGGCCAGCTCCACTCACCCAGGGCTCCCCCCAGCCCAGGGGCTCAGGTGAGGGTTCAATCAGAGCCCAAGGGCTCAGGTGAGGGTTCTATCAGAGCCCAGGGCTGGATTCAGCCCCCAGCAGCACCATCCTCAGGTGCGGGTTCTATCAGAGCCCAGGGCTGGATTTATCTGCCAGCAGCGCTCCCACCTCTGGCTCTGGCTCTCCCTTTCCCCCTGGCACACAAACCAAGAAAAGGCTGAGGACTTTCTGCAGCCCAACAAAGCAAAGCCTTAAGAGCACAGATACTGCAGGTGATTTTCCTGGTTGTGCTGTCAGATTACCACGCCTCACACAATTTCTGTGCGGGTTTCTTGTGCCAGACCCGAGTCCAGAGCTGGGGCTGCTCAGCCGTGGGTTTGTGGGCACAGCAAGGCGTTCTGTGGGAATGCCGTGGTGCTGCCCTGTGCTGCTCCGGGGGAAAGCCCAGCCACAGAGACAGAAACACTCCCAAACCCACGGAAAAGGCGAGTGGCGGCGATTTCTGCCAGCCTAGCGGGCAGAGGGCAGCCAGGACCCCCGCCGGAGGTAAACGCACATTTGGAGGGGCACCCAGGCACACAAGCCCTCCCTGGCTCCCACAGGGCTGGAAATGCAGAGGAGCTCAGCCGGGGCCGATCTCCGCCCTTCGCTGCCGGAGCATCACTCGCAGCGCTTCCCAAAATTCCTCTGCCATCCCCAGCACCGGCCCGGCTGAGGGCGGTCACCCTTCCACCCTTCCAGGGCCCCGCCAGGAGGGTGCCGAGCCCGGGGCTCCGTGCAGGAGCTGGGGCAGCCCGTACCTGCCTGCGGCCGCGGGGCAGCGTGCCCACCGCGCTGGCCAGCTGCTGCATCCTCCTGCCGTCCATGGGCTCGCCGGGGCCGGGGCTGTGCTGCAGGAGCCGCCGCAGGGCCATGCCCGGGGCTGGGGCTCAGGGCTGTGCCATGGCCCGGGGCTGGGGCTCAGGGCTGTGCCATGGCCCGGGGCTGGGGCTCAGGGCTCAGGGTTGTGCCATGGCCCGGCTGCCCCGCTCCGAGCAGGGAGAGAGCGGAAGGGGCTCCACGTGATGTGTGGTTTAGGTGCGAGTTACACAAATCCCTCCTAGCACAGCCCCGGGCTCGCGGTGTGCCTTGTGCTCACACGGCAGTTAAGAATCGGGCTTGGCACTCACAGAAATCTGCTTGATTTTTCCATTCCAGTTGTCAGCAGCGGCTGCTGCTTTGGCAGGACTTGTCCTCGCAGCCCTGCCTGCCTCGGGCACTCACCTGGCCTCAGCCCGCTCCTACTCTGACTTGCTCGGCATCCCTGGCATCCCTCAACTCACCCTCTGGCCAAGATGGGAAAACAACACTGCCTTTGGCTACTGGTGTCCGTGCAGGGCTCCAACTGCAGGGAGGGAAACGAGCTGAAGGCCAGCAGCAGGAGCTGGAGTGTGGCAGAGCGAGGGCAGGACAGAGGCAGGAGCTGGAGTGTGGCAGAGCGAGGGCAGGACAGAGGCAGGAGCTGGAGTGTGGCAGAGCGAGGGCAGGACAGTGCCCTCAGCACAGCACTCGGTTGGGGACACACAGCAAAGGCCATGCACAGCATCCAGGACAGGGCACAAGGGCTGCTGTGCACAGCTGGGACAGGCACGGTGCCGGCAGAGCCCTGGCCAGGTGTCATCCCTGCACCTTGCCTGGGCGGCCAGAGCTCCGGGAAGATTTATGACTCTGAGAAATCCTGATTGGGTTGGTTTTTCTCTCGTTATTAGCTGACCTGTTGTTATTTCAGAGTGGCTTTGCATAGCCTTCAGCTTCCCTGCTCCTGGTGTGCTGCAGAAGCACGGGAAGCAGTCCACTGTCCACTGCCACCGGGGATCCCCTCTTTGCCCCGGGCAGTGCATCCCCATCCCAAACCTCCATCCCTCAAAGGCCCGGTTCCTCCGGCAGACAAGCAGCCTGTCAGGAGGCATCAGGTCCTGCCGGAGGAGGAGGGCTGTGGCTGCTCTGTGACGGACAGACAGCGACAGCAAAGTGCTGCACACCAGCAACACCGGATTTAGGTGTCTGTCCTTCCCTCCGAGCTCCTTGGGGAACCCCTCCCGGTTCAGGGGAACACAAACCATGTTTAAAAAGCACAGCAGGCAAGGGGGAAAGCTGTCTCCTTTTCCTGAGAGAACTATCTGCGGCCCTGGTGTTATCTGCTGGCTTGCCAAGGCACACTGAGAACGCGGGCAGCGGGTGACTCAAACCCGCTTCCCCTTTTCCTGCTCACGCTCACCCCGACTGCTTGAAAACAAAGCGCGTTTCGCTTCCTGCGGCCCTCGCTGACGTTCCTGAAACCGGGTGACTCATCTGCAAAACAGAAGGAACAAACGACACCTCTCACCAGAGCACAGAGCAGGATCTTGGTGGGAGCGGCCACAGCAGCCCCGTCACCCTCCGCTGTCTCTGTCCCACCAAGCCCGGTGTGTCCCCAGCCCGGTGTGTCCCCAGCCCGGTGTGTCCCAGCCCGGTGTGTCCCCAGTTCGGTGTGTCCCCAGCCCGGTGTGTCCCCAGCCCGGTGTGTCCCAGCCCGGTGTGTCCCCAGCCCGGTGTGTCCCAACCCGGTGTGTCCCAGCCCGGTGTGTCCCCAGTCCGGTGTGTCCCCAGTCCGGTGTGTCCCCAGCCCGGTGTGTCCCCAGCCCGGTGTGTCCCAACCCGGTGTGTCCCAGCCCGGTGTGTCCCCAGCCCGGTGTGTCCCCAGCCCGGTGTGTCCCCAGCCCGGTGTGTCCCCAGCCCGGTGTGTCCCAGCCCGGTGTGTCCCCAGCCCGGGGCTCAGCATCGGGGACAGCAGCACCGCCCGCTCACTGCGGCACCGGAGACCCACACAAGTGAGCTGGAAAAGAGCAAACAGCGGGGCAGACACTGCTGCAGGGCAGCACGCAGCTCTCTGTGTGACTGACAGACAGACGGACAGACGGACAGACAGACAGACAGACGGACGGACAGACAGACAGACAGACGGACAGACGGACAGACAGACGGACAGACGGACAGACAGACAGACAGACGGACAGACAGATAGACAGACAGACGGACGGACGGACAGACAGACGGACAGACAGACAGACAGGCACCCGGCGCGGCGCTGGCCAGCGGATGGAGCTGCTGCTCCATCGGGACAGGACAGACCGCCTGGCCAGAGGCACAGCCACAGCCACAGCGTGGCACTGACACCTTCCTGGAGGTGTGCAGGCACCTCAGAGCTCTCAAATAGTTGCTACAGTACAAAGGTCTTTTTAAGGAAAAAATAAATATAAAAATCCCACAGTATCCTTCAAAAGCCACTGAACTTTCTGGGGTCACAGCATGGCAGATTTCATTTTGACATGCCCCAAGTTAAAATAAAGCCTGATTTAAAATGCCCAGATTATGTCAGGGGAATTTTCAAGCACACACACTGTAGAACTGAGGTGCTCAGGGTGTGCTGGTCCCACTTAGATTTACGCCACTGGAAATCTCAGTATCTGGAGGAGCAGGATCAGGGAGTCTGGAATGAAGGGGAGCTCAGTGTGAGCTCACACTGCTGTAGGTGCAAGAGCCACGAGTGAAGGTTTCTGCAGGCTCACACAGGCTCTACCCTCCTCCCCTCACACGATGAACATAAGAACAGTTTCAGGCCGCAGGAACACAAGGGCAGAGTATGCTGAATTTATTAAAATTGCCACGTCTTCCCCAAATCCACATACAAAATACAACAGCTAAACCATTATTTACATCCAGGCAGCTGCAATATCAAGCAATAACTTGAGCAATAGTTTTAAAAATAACTCTGCAGTGTACACAGATCAGATATTTCACAACACCAGGGTTGAAGTTAGCACTGCACCTCTATACTTAGTTCAGAAATATTACAGAGTTCCAGATAAAATACTAATGTTTCTTTTAAAAACAGATAACTCAGGAAGTGGTTTGTAGATTGACAAAACATGACACGTTTTTCTTAGGGACTGAGAATCACAGCAGGCTTAGACTCAATGTCATAGCTACATTCAAAATACATCTGGTCCATTTATGCCAAAAGTACATTCAGTGTAAGTTACAATTTATTGCACATTTCTTATATTCTGTAGAAATATATTGTACCTCTACACTTATTCCCTGTACATTCATAAATATTGTTCTGCCCGTTAGAGCAGGACATGGACATCTTTCCTAGAAGCTTTGGGGGGACTGGGGTCCCTCAGCCTGTGGGGACAATCCCTGGCATCACAGACACAGCAAGCACAGCCAAGGGCAGAGGAGAGGTTTGCAGTGCTGCTGGGGCACCAGGTGCTGGCCCAGGGCACCCCAAGGACACCCCAGGGACACCCCAAGGACACCCCAAGGACACCCCAAGGACATCCTCACAGACCCCACAGCAGGGGGTTTGAGCCATAACTTCTCAACACAAAAAGGGGCTTGTGCCTCTCACCTGTGCACCCACCATGGCCAGAGCACCCCAGTGCCACCCCTGTCCTGTGACACTGTGACACTGTGACACTGTGACACTGAACACAAACACCTCTTCCCCGTGAGCCAGGGGGAGCTGGGGACAGCCTCGAGCCCACCCTTGGCACGGCAGCTCCAGGCTTGTGGGGACCAAGAACAACTTGCCCTGCCCAAAGTCCAGACTTTGTAGGGACTGGGAATATTTCTAAACTAATTTATGTATAATTCCTGAAGCTGGTACCAAGCAAAGAAGTGACATAGCAATGACTAAAATATTGTAGGGTTCTTTACATTGTCACATGAGGGAAGGAACTTGATTAAGTGCAAATTACAAAAGTAGGGAAGTGCAGAGGAGATTACAGCCTGAATTTCTAAAGGAGTGTCTGGGGGCAGCAGTTCAAGTAACACAAAAAAATTAGGTGCTACAGGAAACATTAATTAACTCTCAGTGCATAATCTCTGTGTTAAACTTTAGATTGTTATCAGAAGCAAATAATAAAATACTGATAACTGCCTCCAGTTAGAAGCATCGATTCGGAGAGGCTGAATGTGGTGACAGGTTTTGAGCATCCTTGACCTTGAACATTTTCATGAGCTTAAGAACTTGTGCTTTAAGTGAAGATTACCAGGAACATTGCAACCTCTGAGGAAACCCAAGCCTCCCTAAACTGCACAGAAGTGTTTTGGCATAACCTCTGTGCTTAAATTAGAACAGGACGTACCACATGGAGGGGAAAGGCCACTAAAACAAGAGTTCTTTGGAGTTTTTCTGAAGGAGTGTAGAGTTTACAAACATTTCAGAGCTCAACACAACAACATCAACCCCTTGGCTCAGTTATGTTCTACTCTAGTTGATCAAAATGTACATTCACCTCTCAACAACAAAAGAGAAAAAGAAAACCAGTGCAAAAATATGGAGTTGGGTGAAAAGCCAGGGCAAACAGACCATAATGTCTGATTATGCCAAGAGACATGTCCAGGAAAAGTTAAAGCTGCTGGGGCTGTGACCCGTGTGAGGAGCTGAGCCTGAGCATCCTCCACCCACACCTCCCAGCCAGGCACCACAAGGGTCTTGCTCAAATTGCCAGGCTGGTCAACAACTTCCAGAGACTCCAGCGGGGGAAACTGGGAACTGAAACCCTTTTCTCACTTAAAAAAATAAAGCTTTGATTCTTCCTTATTAAGATAAGGATTTTTTTTTTTTTTAAATAGGTAAGTATGTTCTTGTATGTACTACAAGAACAGATGCTGGATCTTAGGTTTGCAAATTTTTTTGACAGTCAAGACAGCACCAGGCTTTGGATCATGCAGTTGCTAAGATTACCCTTCAAACAGCCTATAAAGTCCATCACTGACCTCCATGGGGTACTTCATGTGGTTGAAGCACATGAGAATTGAATCACAGAACCCCAGAATGGTTTGGGCTGGAAGAGACCTCAAAGCTTGTCTCGTTTTACCTCCCTTCCCCTAGACCAGGCTGCCCCATGCAGTCTGCTGTGAATGTCTAAGACAGCTTTGGTTATATCTGAGAAACCACACTGGAGAAAAATGTGCCAGAGCTTAGGGAAAAGACGTGCCAGAGCTCAGGGAAACAGCTGCGCTGCTGGGCTGCATGGCTGGGCTGCATTGCTGGGCTGCACTGCACACAAAGCCCTGCAGGACCAGCAGTGACCGAGCTCTGTGCCAGGGTAAATTGCATCAAAGGCTGTTCAGGGGTAAATTGCATCAAAGGATATTCATGGGCAATTAACAGCCACCGAGTACCACAGTGTCCTGCAGATGAGGACATCAGGGTGGAACCCGAGTGATGGCACTGCTGACCACTGAGCGATGGCACTGCTGACCACTCGAGCAATGGCACTGCTGACCACTGCATTCAGTAAAAGTTTAACACATTCTTCCCCAAAACAGCTCCCATCAAGAGATTCTGCCCCAAAGACTGATCTGGCACACCGTGATCAGCCAACGGCTGCCACGAACTGCAGGGGCCACATCAGATTTCTGCAATGCTTTGCTATTCTGGCAACATCTTTGGGATTCATTTCCATGGGCCAGCTGGATTTAAAGAACCGTAAGACTGTGAAATGTAAAAATTTGCGTATTAAAAATATTCCAACACTATATTGAAATACGTGGGCCACGGAGTGGACCAAAATCCACAAGATGCCAGAGCACTGTTGAATTTTAACCCAACTCACTTTGCTGGCTTGTGGTATTATGGAAACCTGGTCAGAAATGTTCATATTCATCACCGGCCTGGTGCTATTGGCAGAATTCTGTAAGAAACCACTGAACAGGCTGCATTGGCTTTTGTTAAAGCTTCCCCCTAATACATCAAAAAGGCACTAAAAAATTGCTGCCAATGATTGGAAAGAGATTGCTAAAAATAAATATTTTCTCATTTTAGGTAGAATTTCTCCTGTTCCATTCCTTCACAGCTAACAGAAAAGTATTGCCTCTGTTATTTTTCCTACTAATTGCCAAAAGGAAAAGTTGTCCCTTGACTGATCTTGTTCGATGAACAAAAGACAGAGCAAAACAACTCAAATTTTAACCATGATATTGTGTGTGAAACTGGACAATAAAAATAAATGTTAATAGGGACAGGGAACTGACTCTATGGTTTTGTTCACAGTGTACACACTTAGTGGGATTTCCATCTTTTCAATTGCTTGGTTAATTATAAATATAGTAGTTCAAAATGCATTTACTGACAATCCTTTTTCAGATCCCTGCAAAAAAAAAAAAAAAAAAAAACAGGTAAAAAGCTGAGTTCGTTTGGTCTATTACTTGGTTTGAGGACAGAACATGAGGTTTGTCTCACATACAGGCTTTGACCAACACCAGACACTTCCAGGACGTTTGGGGTCTGACAAGGATGAAAAGCACAACAGCAAAAAGTATTTTTACACTGTCATGATGCTTTAAGCTCCTCCCTGCCATTCACTGGTGTCTGATTTACTCAAAAAACCCAAAGCAAGTCACAGACTTGCTGTGCCAAACCCGAACTGCGAGTCCCGAGCTGCCTCGTCCCGCGGCAGCACCGAGCCACATCATCTGAGGTAGAGCAGAAACAAAAATACTATCACAGGTGGGAAGATGGCCAGCAGCACGCCCTGCCCTCTGGTCCACGGGCAGCTCTCAGGCCTTGCAGTCCTCGGGCACGCAGAGCTGGGAGATCGTCTTCTTGACGCGCAGCGCGGTGAGACGGGCGGCACCGCTGGAGCGCCAGCACTCGCGCATCACCCGGCCCAGCACCCGCAGAGCCTGTGGGGTACACAGGAAATGGGCACAGATATGGGGCACAGAGGGGACAGACAGGGCTGGGGACAGGAACAGGGTACAGAGGAAAACCAGCACAGAGGGGGACAGACAGGGCTGGGCACAGATATGGGGTACAGAGGGGACAGACAGGGCTGGGGGCAGGAACAGGGTACAGAGAGGGTCTGGAGGAAGAAATGGGGTACAAACAGGGTCTGCAGGGGGACAAAACCAGCCAGGATACAACCACAGTGTGTGCAGGGGAGCTGACAACAGCCAGGGACACAATCACTACCCTCTGCTTCCTGGTTTTAATACAGGGAGATAAAGCGCAGCTCTCTGACAGCGTGACACAAGAGCAGCAGCATCAATTAAGACCAAGCATTGAGCACTTGGTGCAGTTTTCTCTGTATTGATCTGGAGAACTAGACATCTGCAGCTTCGAAATTCAGGAGAAGCTGGGCATTGAGTGCCCTGACTCTCGATGGAAAATTCTGTCTTAATTTAAATTTGAAAATACAAATAACAAAATAAAACTAGACAAAGAAACCCTACAAAATAAACTTAGAATAAACTAGAAAACTGCTTTTACCTCGCAGCTTTGCCACTGGTTTGGAATACTTGGTCTGAGCTTCTGTTCACAGACAACCCTTCTCATGTCTTCTATGGAAGGATCAGAAGGCACAAGGTCGTAGTAAGGCAGCTGGTATTCCTCAGTGATTCCTGGGGAGGGTTTATTAGGTGGGTGCCCATGGCAGCAGGTGGAACAAGAAGAGTTCTGCTGACCCTTCCAGCCCCAGCCGTTCTGGGACTGGATGGAAAGGCCAAAGGCTCACCTCCAACAGAGCACCTCCGGGCTATCTCCCAGTACACCAGCCCCAGGGAGTAAATGTCCGCACGCTTGAAGGACTCAAAGATGTTCACATTCATGGCATCATCCAGGATCTCGGGGGCCATGTACCTTTGGGGCACACAGGGTCAGTTTGCTGGGGCAGCTCCTACAAAAGGCTGCGCTGCCACCTGCCAGAGCCCTGTGAGCCCTCGTGGTGCTGGCAGCAGTGCCCTGCCCAGCCCAGGGATCCAGGGTGACCAGGATGAGCAGCACACAATGGGGCAGAGAGCTCCATTCCACAGCAGGGACTGCAACCTCGTCACCCAGGGACAGAGGGGCACAGGGGACACGGCTGGAGGGGAGGCTGTGAGGAGCCATCCCACGAGCTGCCTCACCCACCTCCTGGTGCCCACGCGGGGGTTCTGGGGAATGTCGATGGTGTTCAGCACCGAGTCGTGCTTCACCGCCAGCCCCAGGTCGGCGATGGCGCAGGTCTCGTTCCTCTTCACCAGGATGTTCTTGGATTTCAGATCCCGGTGTGCGATCGCTGGCTTCCCTGTTCACAGCAAGAGAAACCGCCTCCAATTTTGATAACAACGGTGTGTATTTTAATATAGTGACCAAGGATGTAACAACAGTTTTATTATTTTGTTACTATACCCCATAGAAATGTTGAAGCAATGTTCAACCAAGTAAAGCTCTACTAAATGTTGTCAACTTCAAAAGAAAATTTTGAGGCCGTTTTTGTTTCAATATCTGTATTTTAGGAATAAAACACAAAAAGAGAAACTGGAAGTTCCCCCTCTGAATTAATTTAGAAAATTTCAGAATCACTGAATGGATTGGATCAGAAAACCCCTCTAAGCCCACAGAGTCCCACCATTCCTCAGCACTGACAGGGCTGCCACTACCCGTGTCCCCAAGTGCCACATCCATACAGCCTTTTAAGGGATGGTGACCCCACCACTGCCTGGGGCAACCTGTGCCAGGGCTGGACAAACCTTCCCATGAAGAAATTGTTCCTAATTTTTCTTCATTAGTGCTCACTCTCCTTCAGCAGAGTTGCTTCTATAATCACGTTTTTAAAGGCATGGATAAAGTGCAGCCAATGGAAGTGGGAAGGGAACAGACTCTTCCCAGTCTGTACTGCAGCACTCACACATACTGCTCCCCTGGTGTTACCAGTTTGGAAAACATGATACTGGACGCCCATAAATGTTTTTGAGTGCACTGAAGCTCCTTAAAGTACTTGCAGGAAACTGGGAGGGAAGCACTTGCCTTGGGTGCCAACGATCTCCATGTGCAGGTGGGCCAGGCCACTGGCCACTGACAGGGCCAGCCTGACCATGCCCTCCACGGTCACTGTGCCTCTGTTCAGGTAGTCAAACAGGGAGCCCTGCTCGTGGTACTCAGAGACAAGCCAGAGCTGAGTCCACGTCCCATTATCTAGCCAGAGGAAGCAAGAGAATTAAAAGTATGAGCCAGGGAAAGCCCTCCCCTTGTTGGGGAATGCAAGCAAGCGAGTGCGGCACCAAAGGAGCCCAGGGCAGAGCAGTTCAGGGTCTGGCTCAGAGGGGTGGGGGCAGCCAAAGCTGTGCTGAGCCAGACTCAGCGCTCAGTGAGTGTCATCATTTGGGTTGGGAAGCACCAAGACCACTGAGCCCAACCATCATCCCAGCACTGCCAAGGCCACCACAGAGCCAGAGAATGATTTGGGCTGGAAAAGCTCCCCAAAAGGCTGGAACCCCACACCAGGCTGCTCACCCTTGTTGTCAGCAGCAATGAAGCCCAGGATGTTCTCGTGCCTCAGCATGACTGTCTGGTAAATCTCTGCCTCCCGGAACCAGGACCGCTCGTCTCTGGAGGAGAAGATTTTCACAGCCACATCCTCCCCGCACCACTTCCCACGCCAGACTTCTCCAAACCGTCCTTTGCCCACAATCTCCTGCAGGACAATGGTCCTGGCGATGGTTCTCTGCACCAGCAGAGGCAGACCTAGTGAAAAACAGAGAGTTCCTGTGAAACAGCTCAGCCAGGACCTCCAAACCCCAGCCCTGACCTTGCCGACTGAGCTGCACTCATGGCTTTGCTTTCCAAGACTACCAGAGGAAAAACCTCTCCCAACCAATCTTCTCCTCAAGTCAGATTTTTGATGTTACTTCCCAGTGCCTGTACATAAAAAAACCTTTTTAAAACTCCAGTAAAAATTAAAAATTTGGCCTGAACTACTTCATTTGAATTGATACAGGTTGCAGCTGGCCTGCAGTCAATTAGTTGCTCTACTCTGGCTGAAATTTTTGAAAATAAAAATAAATTATTATAGCAGCTCCATCGTGCTTTGCCAGCCACAAACAAACCCTGCTTGGTTTGATTTGATCCTGTGTTTGCTGGGGACTTAAAACAAGGAAATATTAGGTGTTTTTTTAGTAACTGCAACCTTGATTTTGGCTAAAGTCAGAACAAATCACCCTGGTGCATGAGGCTCTGGCTCTGCTCAAGTCTAGCCCTGTTCCAGGTTCAGAGGTGGCTGGGAAAAGTTAAAGCCTTCATCATAAATAAAGCCAAAGTCTGCTCATTAGAGCTGTGAAAAAGCGTTAGGCAAGAACAACAACTTAATCCTCAGAAGTATGCAGCTCATGGAAATAAATTAAATTAGGCACCATTTGTATATTTTCCATTTATAAATAAAAGCAAGCATAGTTTACATACTTTTAAATAAAATTTCTAGTTGGGGAAAGCTGGGTTATATATCGCAGACTGGTCAAATGAGCTGGAATTTGTAATTCTTACCTCATTTTTAGGTTTCTTTGGTTTAACAAGTTCTCAATAGCAATGGAGGCATCACATCAGGCAAGATATCAGAAATGGGAAAAATCTTAAAAATATGAATGTTCTGCTCAAAATGAGAATTTGGAGGAACATTATTCTGCTCTGAAACAGAAATTTCAGAAGCAGAATCCTGGCCCATGCGGGTGAGTTTAGCACTGCTCTTTATCAGCCGTGTTACATCAGCAGTGGGTTTCACGCTTGACTCTGATTTCTGAGCTCCCTTTGTTAACTCCTCCATTGCAATACAGAACTGAGATGCTGCAGTTTGAGGAAGAAGAGCACTCAAAGCCCCACGGCCACAGCGTCCAGCGGCAAAACCCGCGGTGGCGAGCACCCACATCAGCCACGTACCAGAGCCGGAGCCGGAGGTGGTCATGTCGTAGATGAGATCCTTCAGCGTCTTCCCCGAGCCCACCAGGCTGCCCTCGCACAGCGGCTCCTCCACGTTGGGTGGCTTGGCCCCGCGGCGCCGCCAGCCCCGCGTCGTGCAGGCCACCAGCAGCGCCAGCAGCACCGCGCACACCGGCACCGCCACCGTGACCGCCAGCACCGCCGAGCGCCGGCCTGCGCGGCCTGCGGCCTCCGCCACTGCGGGACACAGGGGACAGCTGTGACACAGGGAATGGGACACAGGGACAGC
>PYHW01010387.1:412107-425408 GCA_013186435.1 Turdus rufiventris | reverse complement strand
CAGACACACAGGGATAACAATAGGGATGCAGGGATAACAACAGGGATCCCAGGCACACACAGGGATAACAGCAGGGATCCCAGGGATAACAACAGGGATCCCAGACACACAGGGATAACAACAGGGATCTCAGACACACACAGGGATGCAGGGATATCAGGGATCCCGTTGTCCTGTGCCACCCTCCATACCCACACAGGGATAACAACAGGGATCTCACCATCCCATGCCATACTCCAGATGCAGCAGTTCTGGACAGCACAGGGCAGAGCTGGAGCAGGACACTGTGTCTGAGGTTCAGCCACATACAGGGAAAAGTGAATCCTCTGGGATTCCTGCAGCAGTACATTATCACTGGAAAAACAGAACTTGCTATGGAAAAGTTTTGGATGGAAAAGTCTCTTTCCAAGTGGCAGCTCCCAGATTTCCAAAGAAACCTGCCATGCAGTGCAGATAAGGAAGGGACCCTGGCTCCTGGGCAGGCCAGCATCTGCTCCAAGGCCAGCTCTGGATCCCAAAGGAGTCCTTTGAACTGGCTTTGGAAGCCCAAATGAACAATAAGCCAAGCACAAGGCAGATCAAACACTTGGTGAAGACACCCAACCTAACACAGACAACACAACTGGTTCATGTAACAGAGTCAACAGAATTCTTATGGTTTGTAGTCATAAAATCCCAACACTGCAAAATCCACCCTGAAACCCCAATGCCTGTTCCATTTTCACAGCTAATACTGCTCTCTCCATTCTTCCTAAGAAAACTGTGTGCTGCCAAATCATTCCTGTATGGCCTGACAGCAATGCAGGGTGAAGTTCTGGGGCTGCTGGGACAGCAGCACAGGGGAGAGAAGAACCAGCTGAGACAACCCAAATCCCCACAAGGAGCCCTGCAGGCAGCTGGGAAATGGCCTTTGGCCCCCAGTGCCACCAGTGAGCCCAGACTGGCAGACAGAGCGAGCCCATTAGTGCAGGACTCCGGCTGCATTTATCTCCATACGACACAGACATGGGAACACGAACCAGCTCAGACTTTCCGGATGAGATCAGAAGCACCCAGATATCACTGGCAGTCCCACTGGCCCTCTGCCAAGAGCCCAAGGGCTGTACATATTTTGCATGTACCTCACCAGATTCCTATCAAAAGAAAACATCCATAATACTGGATCACAGTTGTGCCATCCACAACAGCCACACACGAGTTGAATTCACCCACAGCTGTGTCTTCAGAAGGAATAATGTGCATTTAAAAGCAATAATTCACAGCTTGCTCTTTAATTGAAGCTCACACAAAGGAGGTGCAACCCCCGAGCAGCCCCACAAAGGCATTCCTTGCATCAGAGAGCGACAACCTTGGCCAGTCCTTTCTTAGGGTATCAACTTGGTTGCCAGAATTCAGAAGATGGAAGCCAGCCACCAACTGCATTTGGTACCCACCTGCAAAGGCACAAGGCACACATCCACACTTCACAGCTCCAAAAATGTGTCAGAGTGCCACCCAGAAAGACCAAATGTCTCAGATTCAAGTGGCTGCAAACACAGAGAGAGTGAAGGATGGGATGCTGGTTCTTCTGTACTTGTGCACAAAACAAAATCACAGCACTGCTGAGTAAGAACAAAACCACCACACAAAAGGCAACTACACAGTGTAAAGAGTCCTGGAAGGTTCTCCCAGTCAGTAACTCTGACATGTTCACAAAGAGCCAACCCCTTGGTTCTTAAAAGAAAAGGAAAAGGCAGCCAAGCACAAGCATCATATAAAAATAAAAACAGCCTGCTCCCAGGGAACAGGGACATGACAAGAGGGAACAGCATCAAGCTGTACCAGGGCAGGTTCAGGTGCATACTGGGGATGGAAAGGGCTGTGCAGCCTTGGCACAGGCTGCCTGGCACTGTCCAGGGCAGTGAAGTCCCCATCCCTGGAGGGATTTAGAAGTTGTGTGGATGTGGTACACTGAGCTAGTGGTGCCCCCGGCACTGCTGGGAGAATCATTTGACTTCATGATCTTAGAGGGCTTTTCCAGCACAAGCATTCAGTGCTTCCAGGTGGGCAGCAGAACCTCCCTGAGGCTGCAGGAGGCAGAGCACAGCAGGCACTGCCGCAGTGGGAAGCTCAGGAGCTGTGCAGGTATTGCATCAGTGCAGGGGTCTTAGGCAACCCACTGACACACGGCTTACTCAAACACTGAAGCAAGCACAGACACTTTTAAATCGATCCTTTGAAGGCACATGTGTCTCTCTCCCTATCATTTGCTGCTGCCAGGGATTAGCACAGCCCCAAGAACAGCCTTCCCCTGCAGAGCCTGCATCGCAGCACTGCTGAACAGCCCTCACTCACAGAGTCCTGTCTGTGCCTCACTGATCTTGTCCTGCTGGGAGCACCTGCAGAGAGGTGTGCAATGCCACATGTGCACAGCAGCACACACTGTGAACACACAGCGTTTGCAGACCCTGAACCAGGGGCAGGTGTCACCTTTGGGTGTCTGCTCAGACCCTGAGATACACGTGAATTACTGCGGCTTCTCACACATTCCAGGTACCAACAAAGCTGGTGTTTCATTACATATGTGTACATAATACACATATTTCCTGGCCGTGCAGGTATTCTCTCCACATGGCACACAGACAGCTCACAGGGGAACGTGGCATTCTGTAACCACCAGGAGAAAGGCTCCATTGCACAGCCGCAAAGCTCCTCACACTTTCCCTGTTAGACACCAGTCATAGCTACAGACAGCCCTGAATATCACTCTGCCAAGCCATTCCAGATGCCCACAAAGTGAGGAAAGCCCCCATCAACGTCTGTGACTTCCTCTGTGCAGAGCCTTGGGCTTAGGAGGCAGGGACAGCATCCCTGGCGTCCTGCTGGGATGGCTCTCCCTCCAAAGACACCGCGCTCTCACATCTCAGCACAAACTCTATCCAAACACAGTACCTGGATTTATCCACAGCTGTTAGTCCCAAAACACAAATATCTTCAACTGTTGATTATCGGGAAGCGCCTATAAAATTGTTTCTGAATAGTTTAGGTCAAAAGGATTAAAATAGCCACACAAACCCCAAATGCACTCAGTAACAGTGACTTACTTTCAACTTACTCACTCAAAGCCTACCTCTCCAAGCCTTGGCCTGCCTTCCTCCAGTCACACCAGTGTGATCAGTGCAGATGTTATGTGTGCAGTGTGATGGAGCAGCTCAGGCAGGAACACAACTCCAGCCGTTCTGGGACTGCCCAGCACACACTGCTCCTGCATCCTGCCTGTCCTGGCAGGGGGAAACGAGGGGGGCACAGACACAGCCCCAGACCATGTGCACAGCACAGAAATAAACCCTGCACCCCAAATGAACCAGAGCAACACCCACAGTGAAAGCACTGCACCCAAATAAACCCCTGCTCCCCAAATGAACCAGAGCAGCACCCACAGCGAAAGCACTGCACCCAAATAAATCCCTGCCCCCCAGATAAACACAGCTCTGCCAGAGGGCTGCGCTGTAATCTCAACCAGAAACCCAGACAGCTGAACCCACAGTCTAAATGAGATCACTGACTGCTAATCATTTTCAAATGCTTTTTAGTAACTAGTTAAATATTACACAGCTCGCCTGGTCGGAGTTTCTGCAGAACACTCCAGCCAACCAAAACAAACATTTCCAAAAAAAAATCTTTGGCTTGGTTATCACCAGCAAAACTACTATTCTTTTTTTTTAATAAAAAATAATTTTTTAAAAGAGCTGGGTTTTCTTTCCCCTGGTTTTCCCTGTTTTCCTGTACACAAATTTTAAATACTCATTTCTTTATTCTGGGTTGCAGAGAAGCCCGGTCTGATGATGTGCACAGCTTTTAGAGACCATCTCTCACTGGGGCACGCCCTGCTGCAAGATAACAATGTCGTCTAGTTCCTACAAATGCATTAATTGAGCAGCATCTCCCTACAGTCTCAGTGTGTTTTCACACATGCAGGGACCTGCAGAGGTGCAAATGCTTTTTATTCGCAGTCCCTGCCACTATCAGGCCAGATCACTCAGGGCCAAACGAGGGAGGCTGCTGGAAGCTCCCCTGGCCCCAGCACTCCCCAGGTGACCCCTCAGCTGTGCTGATATTTCACTCCAGCGAGGACCGTCATTTGCACATCAATAATCCCAGCGAGATTTTGCAGATTTACCCTGGGTAAACCTGAACCTCCAGAGTTATTTTCACAGGGTCATCACTGCAAGAATATTCTACTTCTGCCCTTCAGCCCAAGCACCCTACCCTGAGTACAGTTTGGGGTATTTTAATTAAAATTAGCCAAAACTTTTTTTCTTCTTGTAATTAATTTCATTGCATAGTCAGAATACAAAGGCAGAATGACACAGCAAACACAGCCACTAGTTAAACAGAACCATCAAGGCTGGAAATACGATAAACATACATGTATTTTATTTGTGTAGATATATAAATCTATAAACCTGAGCAGGGCAGGGCAGAGGAACACAGCGGCATGGCAGAGGAGAGACAGGAGAGCCTGGCTTCACACCTCGGGCTCACTGCTGAGGGATTACCCTGGGATTAGAGCAGCATTCCTCAGACTGATGGCTGTACCAGGTCGGAAGGGTTAAGGGACACACAGAACTCAGGTGTTCACTCTGCTGCCCACCTAGAGCTGAACTGCTCCTGGCCCCAGCCAGCCAGAAAAAAGGAACCAGCATCTACAGGGCAATGGGCCTGAGACAGCAGCTCCTGACACTCCACAGGCACCAGGCATGAAACAGCATTTCCTCAGCACAGCATCTCAGTAACTGCGGCTCTGGAGTCCAGAAAACTGACTGCAACAGCAATCCCAGGAGGAAGGAACACCCTGCTGCACGAGAAAGTCAGATGTTCAGAGATGATGCTGGACCACCCCAGAATTTCAGCAGTAATGTTCCACAGTCTGGTCCTGCCTGTTTGGCAGGCCAGAGCCACACAGTTCTGCTGTGAATCCAAGATACAAACCCAGCTGGGGCTGCACAGCCTCCTCTCCACCAGCACCGTGCAAATGGACCTGGCGAGCAGGGGTGAGCAGGAAATCCAGGAACACCAGCCAGGGGCACTCACCACTGAGGGAATGCAACCCAAAGCTGGCTTGGAGAACACAGGAAGGTGAAGACAGCTCAGGCTTTCCTCCATCCTTGCATCCTCCAGTGTTATTGCTGCTCTTCCCACATCAGCAGCATTAACCTCAGTGCTGCAGCTCACAGCTTTACTCTGTTCTCTCCCACAAAGCATCCTGCAAGCTGTGCCCCTGTCCCACCACAGCCTCCACCACCACAGGCCCTGTCTCACTCAGATCTCACCTGTGCCAGTCTCACCTGGGGCACTGAGCCATCCAACAATCAAGCTTGGGTCCTAAAACAGCAGAACTTGACAAATCACTTTGTCCTGGCATTCCTCAGTTGCTGTTACAGCTGTGTCCACTTGGACCTCTCGAGCAAACCCTTCTGTCCCTCCTGGTACAGGGGCTCCCCATCACAGATGTCCTTCAGTGCCTGCTATCCACCCCTCAGCCCAGCCATCAGGCACCCGGTCACCTCTCTAGCACCAAATGTACCCCAGTTATACACAATTCTGACACCTCTTTCCAGGGCTGTCTGGATTATTCCCTTTCCACCTATTTAGCTGTATGCTGCCAAACTCACACATCTCACAGGGCCTTGCCAAACACAGCTGTACTTGCAGATCTTGAGAAAACCATTCCACAGATTCACAGACTTCTGGTTTAATTGCTGCTGCAGCAGGCAAGAGCAGCCAGTCTCATCCCTGTTTAACAGGTGAATTCCCATGGCTGACCTCACACCCAGCCAGCTGCAGATGTGGAGCACAGTGGAAGCTCCAGCCCTCTCTGGGAGCAGTCTGGCTCCGGAGCTGTGCACAGCCTTTTCCACCAACACCAAGACATTTTCCTCACAGGAAAACTCAAGTTAAAGGACTGAATGGATGTCCCACAAATAACCTGCTACACAAACTGCTCCTACAAAGGAGTAAAAAAGCACTAAAGCACTGTCAAAGGCTTAAGGAAATAAATTTTGGATACTCTGGATAGTAACTGTCATCAACCTGCCAACCAGATAATGCTGAAGGAAAGGTCCAACTGTCAGTACAAAAGGTTTCCATGTCTCTGCCACTCACTGGTCAGTGGAAATGGAAAGTCAGGTTGGTCAAGGCCAGATCTGACTGCAGAGAAACCTTCAGCATTTTCAGTCATCTTCTGGCTACAAGACAGACTCTTCTGGGTTTCATGCTCTTAAAACTTTCCACTAAAAAAAAAAAAAAAAAAGCATCATCAAAACCCTACCCCAGGTTCTCACCAACGTGGCTCTAATTGTGAGCGCTCTGAAGTTAGCAGGGAACACAGCTGCAGAGGGAAAGCACAAGCTGCCGTGTCTGCCTGTGAGCATTCAATTAGGCCAGGAATCATCTGAACTTCAGCTGGACTAGACACTAAGAAAACCACAATAAAATGGACTGAGGCATCCAAAATGATTCTCAGAAAATAGGCCAGACCGGGCATGAACACATCTGGGCTTGGCTTGAGTCATGAACCACAGGAGCAAGACAGCGCAGGGCTGCCTGCGGGCCGGGTGAGGAATGTGAGCAGCACAAAGGGAGCAGCAGCAGGCTCCCACAGCCAGGCCCCTCTGCACCCTCACCCCAGACAGACAACAGCCCTCGGTGCTGACGTGTCCCGCACATCCCAGCCCAATGGCATCGCTAAGGATGGCATTTCTGGGGTGCCAGGTAATGCACACACCATCACAGCTGCTCAGCCAGCCAGCTCCAGACATCCACTGCCACTTGGGAGACAAAGAAAAGGTCAAAAAGGGTTAAACCACTCCAACCCCGGCCTGTGCTGACACACATGTCCGGCTGGCCAGCACTGTGCTGCTCCAAAGATCCCCTGGTCTGCCACACCACTGCTCCGCTCTCTGCCTCCACCCAGACCCTCGCTCCAACTCTCACAACTGAGGAGGAAAGTTTATCCCAGCTCCAAGCAGCAAACACCAAGACTTCGGATCCAGAAGGACTGCAGCAGCTCAGCTCCTCTGTGCCTCAGTGTCAGCACCATTCCCTTCCATTCTCACCAGAACTGCTCTCCCAGGCCACAAACCCCAAAGGACCCTGCAGCACAGCAGGGATGGGCCATGACCAAAGCTGCTGCCTCCTAGACTGGGTAATGAAAGAGGGAAAAAGGAAAGATTAAGGAGGAAGTCAGCAGAACTTCAGTGATTAATTAAAAATAATCTGCTCATACATTTTAGAAAAAGGCCTGACAGGACAAACAGGTAGGAGAGACACAGGACACAGTATATTTATGCATGTAATATAACACAGAAAATGGATGGACTATTATACATATAACCCATGGACTAATCCAGGAAATCCCTTCTCTGGCCAGCACACATACTCCTAACATGCATTTCAGCACCCTTACTTCAGAGTGGATTGACCTTGGTCTCATCACTGGAAGGTGCTACCCCATGTGGCTGCCCAGAAGGGGCTGAGAACTTGACACCCACATTCCAGGGCAGAGCACATTTGCCCACACCAGGAACAGAGTTTGCAGCTTAGTCTCCTCCAGAAGAAATCCAGCACACACATGCCCAAAGCACTCTGCAACTCACAATAAATGGAGCTCCTGGCACAGCCACACTTCAAAAGATCCCCTGGTGCTCCAAGACAGCCCCGTGTGGGTAAGAGCCACAGGGCTGCAGACCCAAAAGCATGTTTGACCAACAGCCATGAGCTCAGAGCTCTGCATCCCCCAAAGCCCGGAGCAGCTGCTGAGGGCAAGCAGGACCCGAGAGGGGTAAGGATTCCCTTTTACCAGGGGAAGGGGGTTGAAGCCAGCCCAGTGCTCCCCACAGTCAGTGCTCAGGGTCACTGGTGGCCCCAGCCCCACAGCTGGGCACCGCCAGCCCCACAGCTGGGCACTGCCAGCCCAGCTCTGCTTTCCAGGGACAGCCACCCCGGCTCTCCAGCACTGCACACACCATTAATGAAGGTTTTATCTCTCCCTTTTCCTGTCAGCTCGCATCCAGACAGCCTGACTCTGTTAACATTAGAATGCTTATTTTTCCCCTACCCGCTATCTCCAAGCCAAAACAACATCTGGAACTTGAGCTTGCCATACAAAGAGAGACAGATTATAACTGGAAAAAGCTACACATCACCTTCCCAAGCTTTTTACATTTCTGCTTTTATCTGGACTTCCCACATGCACCTTCCAAAACGGCTCCACAGGGAGAAGAACAGAGTCCTTCACAGAGACTCCCAAACACAATGTTAGGCCCCTTCCATTGAGAATAACCTCAAATGATTATCAGAAAAATAACAGGAGCAAAACCGATAGGAAAGTTTAGAGGAAGAATTTACCATCTGCTGCTTACACAAAAGAGAGGTGACATACCAGTGACCTAGAAAAGGAAATTAAACAAAGAATATTACTGGTGTGTGTTACTTGATAAAGTAATGGAAGAAAAACCTGGCGCCATTTCAGACTACATAAAGGTCCTACTTTAACAGACAGCTGTCTCCAGTGTCATTTAAGTGTGCTTTTTGCTTAGATCATGGTCAATGAATCATGAAAATCAATACAGATGGAAAACATAAAACCACGCTGCAGACAGGCTCGGCAGTGGAGCGTGTACCAACTAGCACCAGCCTGGGCTGGAGAGAGACGTGCCAAATAAACACAGACTAGTTTTTCCAACAACATTTATTTAACTCTTAGTGGTTAATGAACAGAAGTCCTGACTAGTGGATATTTCCTAAGCAGCCATCCCAGTCAGTGGCACAGCCAGGCTCAGCCCCAGCCCATGGTGGCCGAGATGCTCCTGCAGAGCCCAGCTCTGCTGTCCCGGGGCACCCAGCACCCGGAGCTGCTGCCAAGCCAGCCAGGGCGCTGGGACAGCCCTTCCCAAGGCCTCGCTGTGCCTGCTAAGCAACCCCGGCTGTCAGAGCAGGAATTCTCATTTCCCAGCCCCCTGGACGAGCTGCCCCACTGCTGGGCCCGGCTGCAGGAAGCTGCCACGCTGCTGCCAATCCCAGCATTATTTTCAGCTGACAATCATGTAAAACCAATTTGAATGGTCAAAGCAGAATGAAGTGTATGTTTTCAGGAACAAACAAAACAAGTGTCACGGGTTTCTGTGCCCAGCATCAGTTTTAACATAACACAGAGTGGAACCCAATTAAAACAGCTCTCGTTGAACGGAATGGGCCGTGCTGCAAGCGCGAGGACAGAGAGCCAAGCCCACATTGCAGCAGAGCTTTGACAGTCTCATAGCAATGACCACCAGCTCAAACACAGCTCATGCCAGCTCCAGGGAACCAACAGCAGCATAAGCTCAAAATGGTAATTTGCTGCTGAATACAGACAGAAACTCTATGCAACACTCAGAAATTAGTCATGTTTTAGCAGATTTTTGCTTTGCACCCAGCTGTGGCTTGTTCACAAGGTACCTACTCACACGTTAGCCATCTCCCCTCTGAAAAGCAGGATTAGCTCTCAGCAATGGCACTCGGCAGCAGGGACACCAGCCCCTGTCCCTGCAGCAGCCAGGACTCCAGAGGAAGCTGAGCCCTGCCAGCTAACATCCAGCTCTGAGCTGAATAAACTAATTCTCTATCAATGCTTTCAATACATTACTTTTCTGACAGTAGGCTGAAAAAAACAGGAATTACTAAATCATCTCCAAAACCCCCAGAACTGACAATGACATGAACTCACTTGACAGTAGGAGCTAGTAAAAACAGAAGTCACCCTACTGATCTGCAGAGCCCTTTGTTGGGAACACTCACCACAAACGTGGACGAGACTGAGCTCTTTGTACCAGAGCTTTGGGCTGACGTGTCCCGCTGCGGTCTGATGGCAAGGACTTCCTGCGTGTCCCTCTCACCATTTTCAGGACAGAGCATCCAACATTCCTCATGGCTTCCCAGAGCAAAGATAATCACAACCCGGGCTAGCAGAGTTTGCAGCTAAAACCAGTGAGTTGCCATTGTGTGAACTTGGTTGTTGGTCGGGTTTGTTTCTCACGAAGAGACATTTATGCAAACAAAATCTGCTGTGTCTAGGATTTCCCTGAATTCCAGGAGCACTGCAGCAGCATTCCCCCATTCATGACCCTGCAGGAAACTAAGCTCCAGCTACCCACACAAGTTACACGGCAAAACTACTTAACCAAGAAAAGCACTTTGATTTCAGCCCTTTTTCTGTTCCCATTCTTAACACCATGGTCATTTCCGCTCACTCCAAGCTCCTCAAAGTGATCATTTTGGGAAGACAAGGGCTGCTGGACACCAGTTAACACTGACCTACTGATACAAACACTGCTGCATGAAACCCTGTGAGTGCCAGCCGAGCTTTAGTGAGAGCTCTGCTCAGAGATGATTCCTCACCCACAGCTGCTCACACAGACACCTATTTTCGGAGCTGCAGTGTACATCCAGCAGCCATAAACCCCACATGTCCCTGCAGCTCTCAGTGCTCCTTGCTCTGGAGTGCTGCCCTGTCCCACCTCCACACGCCCAGAGGCACAGGAGCACAAGGCAGGTCTTGTCTGCTGGGAACACCAATGTCTCCATGTCTGCATTTGAGCACATTTGAGCCTGAGCTCACCTGCCACCAGGTGAGGAGCAGAGGGCAGGAGATGTTTGAACAGCTCTGCTGTCACCCATGCAAAGGCCCGAGATGTCACCATGGCAGCACAAGCTCGGAGCAGGCAGAACAACCCACAAAACAAACCCAGAAACACCGAGTTCCCACAGCAGGGCTGCAGAGAAATCAAACAGCTTCACAATAATCCTGTGGTAAACCTCGCAGGGCACAGCTGCCAAACTGGCAATTCCAGGGAGGGCTGGACAAGCCGGAGCGCTCTGCGGGTCTGCACGGCTCCTGGGACACAGCAGCCCCTGGCCACCCAAAAACCCAGCCAGGAGCACCTCACCGACCCACCTGAGCACTGCAGGAGCATCCCACTGCACCTCAGCACTGCAGGAGCATCCCACTGCACCTGAGCACTGCAGGAACGTCCCACTGCACCTCAGCACTGCAGGAGCATCCCACTGCACCTGAGCACTGCAGGAGCTGCACCTGAGCACTGCAGGAACGTCCCACTGCACCTGAGCACTGCAGGAGCATCCCACTGCACCTCAGCACTGCAGGAACGTCCCACTGCACCTCAGCACTGCAGGAGCGTCCCACTGCACCTCAGCACTGCAGGAGCTGCACCTGAGCACTGCAGGAGCTGCACCTGAGCACTGCAGGAACATCCCACTGCAGCTGAGCACTGCAGGAGCATCCCACTGCACCTCAGCACTGCAGGAGCTGCACCTCAGCACTGCAGGAGCTGCACCTCAGCACTGCAGGAGCATCCCACTGCACCTGAGCACTGCAGGAGCTGCACCTGAGCACTGCAGGAGCATCCACTGCACCTCAGCACTGCAGGAGCTGCACCTGAGCACTGCAGGAGCATCCACTGCACCTGAGCACTGCAGGAGCATCCCACTGCACCTGAGCACAGACACACCCGGGACACAACACTCTCTGGACTGCTACCAGGAAAGGAACAGCTGCAGAAGTGAAAAATAAACCCAACCAAGCAATTGGGTGAGCACAGTGATTCAAAATTCGAGGTTTAAAACAAACAGAAGTCCCCCCACAACACACACAATTGGAATTTTACCTGGTTACCTGAAGTTTTCAAAACAGCATTTTACATTTGTACGTGTGGAGTACTCATTTCAGGTTCTGGTGTGTATTGAAATGCTTCCAAGTTGATCAAGGTGATTTAAGTTAGGAAGTTGAGTACCATTTAAATAACCGATTTTAGATCTGATTTTATAATTATTTTTGTTCTTTTCTAAGAAAGGTTCAATTGCTGTTGAAGACAAATTAACATCTTGCTAAGACTAACTAAATACAGTCTTTAAAGACCATCCCTCTACTCCAACATCCAGAAACTCGGGTCCCCATTTATTAGGGAAAAGGATGTATTTGTTTTGACTATTCACTCTTATAAACACAACATTTTAAAGTTTATTTTTAACCGGAAAGCAGGCTTGCAGTGGCCTGACTGTGCTAATTACACAAGAAAAAATCCCATGGCCTTCAGCCAGTAAGGCCCCATCAGTGGCCCAAGGACACAGGACCTGCAGCCCCGAGCTGAGCTGACCAAAGCAGCCAGGTGAGCTGGTCTGGCTGACCCGGGCAGGGCAGACAAGACAAGGAGCTGCTTCCCAGCTCCTGGACCAGCCTGGCAGCTGTTGGGAGTCCCTGTGCATGGCCCCACACTGCCAGGGCAGGGTGGAAGCTCTCAACACTCTTTAAAGGTCTCGGACGTGTCAGACTGGGAGGGAGAGTTCATCACCTGTAAACCCTCCTCATGGTGCAGCTGGGCTGAGCATTTAACAAACTTTATTTAGCATTTACTGTGGGCTTTTATGAAAAACAAGTAAACAAAAACACAAATTAAATTAAACCCAAAACAGTCCAGCCATTTAAAGTAATTTTAACTTCTATACTCCAGACACACAACCCCGAAGGTGCCGCCTACTTCTGCACAACCTTCAGGGGTGGGTCAGCTCACAATGAGAATCTCATGAATTCCTCAAATCTTTCCAAAAAGGTCTAAGTTTTAGCTTGCTAGTTCTTAATTCAGAATAAAATCAGATGCCTTTTTTTTTGCATGTTTTATGTTCCTCTACTGTATTTCAACATTCTAAATTACTTTAACAGAGAAGACACGTTCTTTGTGGGTTGTTTGTTTTGTAAGAAAGCAGCCTTTCAAGATCAGAGGATCTTCAGAATCTCCCTTTAAAATCAGATGCTCAAACACCTCCTCGGTGTGTCAGCAAAGTGACCAACCTCTACAGCAGAGCAGCCACCTTCATGCTCAGCTCTAACTCACACTGGCCACGCCAGCCTGTTCCACTGCCTTGGTTTGCTCCCTCATACAGCAGCTTGACCCAGAATTATCTCCCAAAAAGAAGTAACACATTAAGCACTTTTTTCCTTCAGCTGTGGTCCTAAGAACTATCTGGGTAAAACTTGCAAGCTGCACCAAGAATACTTACAGACATCTTTCAAACAACTAGGACATGCAAGTGTTTTTGGCTTGTCCAACACTCATTTTTTAATTAATATGCCTTTATGAACTCAAGTTCAGAAGAATCCCTCTTTCACATACTACCAAACACACCTGTGGGACTGAAACAAGATCAATCATGTCAAAAAAGCCCTAAGATTCTTGGAAGAATATTTCAGAACTTTAAAAAAAAAAAAA
>PYHW01010387.1:379557-392647 GCA_013186435.1 Turdus rufiventris | reverse complement strand
CCTCGTTCTGCCTCTGGGAGGAGCTTGCAGTGACGCCACTAAAGAGAAAAGGGGGAAAGGAATTCTGTCTGTGCCCGCTGCATGGAGAAGCGTTTCCACACAAGGTGGCACCTGTCTCCTTCCTTCCAGTCTCCAGCCAGAGACGCTGAAAGGCGCCTGGAAATATTCTCTGGAAATTAACTCCTGGTAGCCAGGATGCAGAACCCTCGTTAGCCATCGCTTTTCCCCGGGCACTCAGTGAGGCACCGCAGGAATTGCTGCCACAGGCAGCGCTGGGGCTGGGCAGCGAGGACAGGGCAGGAGGGATGGGGTGACTGAGCTGCCTCCACTCCCAGTGCCCGGCTCTGGGACACACGGACATCCACCCGGAGCCTCCCACACCAGGAGGGGCTGGGAGCTGAAGGGCATCCCTGCCCACTCCCCAGGGCAGCACTGCACATCCCACTGCAGATGTGCTCCAGATCTGCCCTGACAGAGATTAATGCTCTGTGCCTGCCATTTAAATCACAATCAAGGTATTTTAGAACATCTCCTCATATATTCTGCAGAGCAGTGCAAGCACTGCTGACATAGGAAGTGCTTTTGCATGATGCTGGAGAGGCCTGTCTTCCTCTGCAGGGCTTTGCTTCTGATCCTGACCTTTCCACACAAGGGCAATGCACAGCATTTTTGCATGTTAGAAATGCAGCATGGCTAGAACAGCTCTGGCATCAAGCACTGAGACAGCACCACCCCTCCCAAGCTAAGGAAGGAGCTGGGCTGTCCTGCCAGCCCGCTGGGCACCCTCAGCCCAGCACGGGCCCTGGCACAGAGATGTTCCTGCTGAGCATCTCCTCTGGCAGCATGGCCAGCAGTGCCTGCCCCACTGGCATGGCCCAGCCAGCCCTGCCCCAAGGTGTGCACACCTGAGCACAGTGTTTTAAACCTTAAAAACCTTGGTGAAGCATGGAGGTGCCAGGTGCATCAAGGTACTTCCATCAAGGTACTTCCATCAAGGTCCTTGGTCCTCAGGGTTGCAGAGAAAGGCAGGGAACCATCTTGAAGGCTGCAAGAGAGCACTTTGATTTTTGTGTGATTATTTTTAAGCCCTGTCATGCTTCTCCCACCTGTCAGCAGCTCCATGGTCTCTGCCTGCCCAGTGCTGGCTCTGGCTCCCATGTTGGTGGAGCAGGTCAGGGAGGGGTGCAGCACAAACCCTCCCTCTCCAGCCTTCCTGGAGGAGGAGAAAGGACACAGGGACAGAAAATATTATAAACACCAGGAAAATGACAGGAATTGTTTGAAAAAGGAGAAACCCCAGATTTCAAGCCTCCTTGGTTTACCTGGGTACAGAGAAGAGGGAGGAAAGGCAGGGATGGTTTTGCTGGGGTCTTCCAGGTATCTCCACAGGGCGCTGAAATGCACAGCCAGCACCAGCAGAACTAAGGGCCTCCTCTGGAACCAGCATTTACTTCCTTTAGCTGTTTCCATCTCCATAAAGCTGGATAAAGTAGGGTCTGGATGCTTAGTTTTGAAATAGTGGGGACAGTGTAAGCCTGCCCTCACATGGAAGCCCCTGATCCTCCATGGAGTGCAGGAACGTGTCTGAACAGCCATGCTCAGTGAGCTCCTGACAGATCCAGCACTTGAGATGATGCAGCAGCTACCACCAAGATCACCACACTGCCAGGGCCGAGGACCCCCTCATGCCATGCTCCAGCCCTGCACCAGCTGCGGGCACTCCATCCGTGTGGGGCACACGGGCAGCAGGGCGACCTGGGGGGCACAGTGCTGGGGCTCAGCCACCCAAGCCCCACATTTCCTGATGGGAAATTGCTCCCTGTCCTGTTTCTGAGACGTGATTGGGCTTGACAAGCAGCATGGCTTTATGAACTGTGCTCAGGCCTTGCGTCATTTGCCTTATTGCGGCCGAATCTCCTCCCAGCCCTCCCTCCTGCCTGCACCCACAGGCACTGGCGGCTGCAACAGGCATCCACAAGCCCAAAGAGTGAAAGACAAAAGGATAAAAATACCCATGTAAGAAAAAGAAAAGAGAAGAAACCCCAGGCACCATCTGGATTTGAAGGCTGGAGAACAGAGAAGCCCTGGGCAGGAACAGAGCAAGCAGAGAGAGGCTCACTTGCAGGTTCCACTGCTGGTTCTGTCTCTGCTCCCACCACAGCTGGTCTCTGGGGCCACATCCCTGCTCTGTCTCAGCAAGCTGGGCTTTTAACAAACCTCTAGGGCTACTCCCAGCAGGCAATAGCTCACCTATCCCTGTGGAAGGGATGGAGCAGCTCACCCATCCCTGCAGTGTGAAGGGAACAAAAAGCAGAGGAAGGCAAGGGGGAACCTACCCTGAGAGGATGAGAGGCCCCTGTTGCCAAACTGCCCCATCTTCCTTCTCACTTCAATTTCATCCTGCCTGGAGGCACGAAAGGAACTCAAGCTCCGGAGGAACAGGATGCCAGAAGCAACATTTCTGTGAAGAGGATCCGTGTGGGGCCAGGGAAGGAGTCTGTCCAGGATGGGCAGCAGCAATCCCTGTGGAGCCAGGCAGAGCTGGAACAGGACTCCTGCAGCAAGTCAGCATCAAACCAGCACCAACCTACTGGGTTTAAACCCACCAGAGCCCCTTCCCCAAGGCATGTGCAGGGCCAGCCTGGAGCTCCTTGAACGCTAAGGGCAGACGTGGTGCCCTCAGCTCCTGGGGCACAGGACACCCAGAGCATGGGCACAGCCCCCACCCACCCTGGCAGCTCTGGGGCAGCGCAGCAATCCCTGCCTGTTCCCAGGGTCAATCCACCGCCATGGGCAAGGCTGCAGACACGGAATGGTGGCAAAAGCGACTTGCCCACAACTCTGAGGAACACTCCTGCGGTGGAGCAGTGGCTGCATTCTCAGCCCCTCCCGGGGAGCACTGGCAGATCAGCAGCTCCTGAACAAATCCTGAATAGCACACAGGTCAGGCAGCTGATTTCTGCCCGAAATAAATGGCTTTGCGTAGCGCTTCCCCTCAGGGGAAACACGTCCTGACAAGCTGCAATTACTCGAGTGCCCCGAGGGTTTGTGGAGCCTGGTTCCTTTGGAGAGTGTTTTACTGTCTGCTCCCAACGCCAACAGCAGCTTTATACCAACAACAAACAAGGCAAAACTCGGAGCCAGAGCAAACAGCTGATAAAAATCCACATTTTGCTGCCTGCGTTCGCATTTCTGGCTCCGCAGCACAGGGCGGGCAAGGGGAGCAGGAAATCTTTGTGCTGCTGGCACACGGCCTCCCTCCTGTCAAGTAAAACCTCCCCGGTGCTTGTGCTGCTGCCTTGTGCCGGCTGCCAGGAGTCGTGGCTGGAGGAACGAGCCATCCCTCGGGCTGTGCATGTTCACCAGCTCTGCCACTGAACGGAGCTGGGAGCCGAGCACAGATCCCGTCCCTGTCGGAGCAGCCCCCGGACGGGCACCCCCTGCCCCTGCTGCCATCCCGCACACAGGGCTGGGCTGGAGCCGCTCATCCATCGGCAGCTCCGGGAGCCGAGGCAGAGACGAGCCGGGGGCAGCCGGAGCTGCTGGGGCTGGCTGCGAGCAGGGCTGCAGAGCCCTGGCAGGACACGGCGCTGCGAGCTCCCTGCCGAGCGCAGGCTGCCATCGCTGTCTGCTCTAAAATTGCATCGAACATGACAAGAGGTGTGGGATGGGCGGGAGCGCTGCCTCTCCGAGCTCTTCCCTTGCCGAGAGCCTGTCTACACTGCCATATGTTACTGTGCCGTATACTTCATCGTGCTTTATTTGTCATCTCTAGCACATATGGTAACAGCTCCACTGCCTGGCACTTGGAGAGGCTGGATTTAGCTCTGAATCAGGCACAAACAAACACTCACTTGGGCCAGTGCTCTTTGCTTCTCACCATCCCCACCTCTCTGTGCTGCCTCGAGCAGGAGAAACTGGCAGGCAGCACTGCATGTCCCTTTCAACTGAAAGCACTTTATTTCAGTATTTTATCCTATCCTAGTCCAATATTCTATTTTATTCAATTTGTGTTATTCTATTCTATTCTATTCTATTCTATTCTATTCTATTCTATTCTATTCTATTCTATTCTATTCTATTCTATTCTATTCTATTCTATTCCATTCCATTCCATTCCATTCCATTCCATTCCATTCCATTCCGCAGCCTCTGCCAATGGCAAGCAGGAGAGGTAGGACAAGAACAGCCAGACTTCATTTTGGGATTTACTGAAAAACATCCCAAAGAACAATGGAAAAAATTATCAGATGAAGGAACCAAAGGTGAGGGATTTCTTTTACTGGCCAGGCAGGGAGCTGAGCTGAGCCAGACAGGCCCTGAAACCTGAATGGCCATGGTGGTGGTTGCTGTCCCTTCTCTTTAATGTTACTTCTGGGGAGCCAAAAGCACAATCCAACCATTTCCCTTGGTGCAATCATGTTTACTTAAACAGAACACACTGGTTCCTTTTACCTTGGGCACGGCAGGGACAAACACCACAGGAACATTCCTTGCCCACCAGTTGTCAGCCTGACATTCCAGACGGAGCTGTAACTCCAGGGGACTCTGTCCCTGCTCACTCAGCAGGGCCACTCTCCAAAATCTTGTCCCTTTTGCCAGCACAGGGGAGGTCCCTGCCTGGGATGGAGCACACCAGGGGCAGAGGCTGCAGCGGGGCAGGGCAGGGGCTTTGCTGATCACCAGGCAGGGACGTCCCACCTGGCTGTACTGGAACACTACTTTTCATAAGAAAATATTTAAGAAGTTGTCCATGTGCTCAGGAAAATTGTTTTATCATGGGATGGTTTGAACCGTGCAGGTGTAGACCCTTCATCATGTGCCCAAAAATCCTCTGCCATGGAAGGAAGACATGGAAGCACTGCCTGTACCAGCCCTGGCAGTGTGTGGGACCCTGCCCTGCCACAGGGTCACTCAGGTGTCCAGCTGCCTGTCCGTCTGTCCACCCATCCATCCACCATTCTGCTGAACCTGATGAAAGCCCTGCCCAGCTGTGCTGGAGGTGGGTGCAGGGCCAGGGCCATGTTCCTCCACCAAACAAGACCAGAGAAGAAGGAGAATCCACAGGAAGCCTCAGCCTGATCTCACCTCCCCCAGAGCATTCCCAGACACCTCTGGCAAAGAGCAGCAAACCTGCTTCTGTTCCCCAGATCAGGTAACTCTCACTGGACAGGAATGGAAGCTCTGCATGGAGCCCAGCGTGCAATCCAGTGTGTGCCTGACACCACAGCAATTGCACCAAGTGACTTCAGCAGGCAGAAGGTGTGTGCTGCCCCAAGGAAAGTTCTTCTGTGCCCCTCGCACAAATCTGGTGCTTTCTGAAAGGGAAAAGAGTCTCCAGATCCTTATTCTTCAGGAGTGCTGTGGAGCATCAGTAATAAGTCATTTTTGGCAGGCATATGTGAACAGCATCCAGGCAGGGAGAACGTCATCAAAGCAGAGAAATCCTTTCAGCCTGTCTTTGGTATGACTCCAACAAGCCTGAAATATCCCTGAGAGCTCTGCTCCTTCCCCTTCTCAGAGCCATCTGACCCTATCTTGGGTAAGGTACCCAATTTACATGTTCCAGGCAACTGGCTTGCAATGTTTGCTTATTTTTATACAGGGTTATGCAATTTAAAGGGTTTGGATGGGTAGCAAAATGGGCATTTGCTCGGGGAAAGGCTTCTTCAGTTACAATAATTTCTGTCGCTCCCCATTAGGAAAGCAGGACCACATCACTGCCTGAATGCAGGGTGCAAGTGAGCCCCACACAATGTGCTTTCACCCAGTAATTCAGTATCCAGCACTTCTCTCATTACCAGAGCTTCCACTGACAATTCCCAGACGCCAACAGCAAATGCCAGATTCTGCCCCTCCAGCCTAAATATCTTCCAGGGCAGTGCCTGCTGTTGCTGGGACAGGAAGCAGGAGCAGAATCTCCAGCCTCCTCCTGCTTCTGCAGGAGCATCACCCCCTCATCCCCCAGCCCCACAAGCCCTCTGGCTGCCCTGGACTGGGACCAGTGCAAGGCTGTCCCTGGCACACTGCACACTGCTCTGACAGGCTCCTGGGCTGAGATGGGGCTGGGTGGACCATGAGAGCCAACAGTGCTGTCTGGGCATTGCTGAGACTGAAATCAGCCTCCCCAGGCCAGCCTGGTGGTCCAGGAGCTGTTCTGAGCAGGGCTGGAGGCTGGCTACAGCCCAAATACCGTTTTTATGCACCCCAGACAAATGCAGGGACGTTTTGGATTTGCAGCTTCTGGGGCCAGAGAATGACTCAGCCAGCAGAAATGTCCAGGCCAGCAGCAGTGGCCAGGCTGTCAGTGCCCTTCAGTCCTTGTCCAGGGCCAGGAAACACAGCCAGGGTGGGAGCCAGCAACATCCAGCTGGGACAAACCATCTCCACAGGGTGCACATGTGCAGCCATGTGCCTGGTGCCCACCCCACCAGCCAGAGGGCACAAGGTACCCCACCGGCCAGAGGGCACAAGGTCAGCGGCCAGAGGGCCAGCAGGTCACCACCCCCAGCCCTAGGGCTGCCAGTCAAGGTTACTGGTGACGCACCTGCCCAAAAAGCCAGCCTGGGAGGAACCGTGCCAGTCAAGGAGGAACCTTGGCAACCGAGCCAGCACAGGAGCAGGCAGGTGGGGGGACTGGCCACTGGTGACCTTGGGAGCTGCTCAAAGCACAGCAGGTATTTAACCCCCTGCAGAGCCCCCTGAAACCTCTTCTGAGCTCCAAACCCCGACAGCTCAGGACACAGGCAGTGCTTTCCTTACCTTTTCGGCAGGGTATCGCTTTCAGCTGACTCTGAGAGCTGCCATGACTGAAACAACAGCTTACTCCGGGTGAGTAACAGGGGAACATCTGAGGTTTCATTTAAGCCTCATTTTTAAATTTTTAAAACTAACCTGCACTGTTAGTTAGTTGCTTCTCATCTCTTGCAGCAGGTGGAAAGGGACAGCAAGCTGGCCTCTGGCTGCCTGCAGTGTCTGCACTCACCCTGCCAGCCTGTTATTTGGGACAAGTGTGAAATCCTGATTTGCTAAGAGCTTAATAAACTGTCACATAGAAAATAGCACAATATATCACCTCTGGACATTGCTGGCAAAACCCTATGGAGAAAAGAGCTAAGGCTGCCATTGACAAAATTGATAAATACTGAGATATTTTTGCCAAATATATAGATATATAATAACAGACATATCAAAGAGGTCACCTGGGGTAGAAAGACAGCTGGTCCCAACACCATACACAGCTGGCTTGTCCCTTGTCCCTGTCCCATCCCTCGTCTGACACCAGGGCTGTGTGTACCCCCATGGAGCTTCCAGGCTGCCCTGTGCCCCACTTCTGCCTGTCCCCCTGCCTGTGGGCACTGCCTGGTGCCCTCACCCATCTCCTCGCTGTCTCCCTGCAGGAATGGGCTGGTCCTTGTTAAAAACCCACACCTGGAATTGATGGAGGAGGATGTGCTGTACCACTTGGACTTGGGAACGAAGACGCACAACCTGCCAGCAATGTTTGGGGACATCAAGGTAAAGAGCAGGTCCAGAAGCGAGGCAGCAGCTCCCCCTGCACAGGCTCTCCAGCTGTGCATCCAGCCCGTGGTGCTAGCAGCCCATGCCAGGGCCCTGCTGCTGCCAGAGCCCTCACGGGGTGGGGTCTGCCTGCTCAGCCAAGGGACTCAGCAGCCAAAGCAGCCTGGGCGAGGAGGTTGTCTGTCCTCGATTGTTTTGGGCAGAAAGCACAACAGAAAATTATCCTTTAAAAAACCTGTAGCTCTGTAAAACCTGATTCTATATTGGCACCATGTTGGAGGACAGACAGAGAAGGCATTTGTCTAAAGCATCTTGATCATCATCTGCTGGAAACAAGGGCAAGAGGATGTCGTATCGTTTTTGGCTGAGACCTGCTGTCAAAACTGACTTGTCATGATGACGTCCTCTTTCATTTCAAACCAGTCTTTCCCTAGTCGTGCGGGGGAAGAGCCTCAGTGCCCAGGGCTGGAGCAGCCTGGCACAGCACGGCGTGGGCTCCTGCTGCCCTGCACCCTGGCAGCAGGATCAGCAGCACTGCCCTGGCAGCTGCACACTCATCCTCCTCCTACCTTCAGAGAGCATATTTTCCTTTAACATGTAAAATCTGTCCTTTTCACTCCCTGACTTTATGGCCTCTGTGCCATCAGCAGTGCTCACTAATTGCAGTCAGCACTGTTCACAGAATAAATTAACCAGTGAGCTCCAGCATCTGGGTTTGCTTTGCTATCAGTGGTGATACTACCAACTCAAATTTGCTGAATTATTTAAGATTTTCTTGCCTAGGACTGATAGCCAAGGATGTGCAGCTGTATGGCTGCTCAGCCCCAGGGCAGTTACCACCCTGCCAGGTGAAGTTTCATGTTTTTGTGATCCTCGGTAGCTCCAATGTCCCTAGAGTGACAGTGAGGAAGAGGCATCCCGCTGCTTTCTCTGGGAAGGTGTGCCTGGCACACTGGTTCTAAGTACCACCGCTGGTGTTTTCTTTGCAGTTTGTCTGCGTTGGCGGCAGCCCGAACAGGATGCGGGCGTTTGCGCAGTTCATGCAGCAGGAGCTGGGGCTGGCGGCTGCCGGCGAGGACGTGGCTGACATCTGTGCGGGGTCAGACCGCTACGCCATGTACCGGGCAGGGCCCGTGCTCTCCATCAGCGTGAGTCCTGCGCCGTGCTCGTGCTGCCAGGGCTGCTGCTGTGCCCTGTCCGTGCCAGGGCCCACAGCCGGGCTCTGTCTGCCCCGGCCACAGGGATGGGGCTGCCACCACCTCTCCCTCACACACCTTCGCCTCCCCCAGCACCCACCAGCAAAACGTTCCCCCTTTTCACTGTTCAGCCACTGCCACCAGTGCAAGCTCCCAGCCATGGCAAAGCTGCTGCTGTTTGAACAGCATTCCCCAGCACCGGGGCTCTCCGTTTGCAAAGAGCCCCACTAACAACAGATGTGCACGTGTTGTGCTCAGTTTGGGAGGCAAAACCACTTCTGACCTCACATGAACTATGAGACGTTGCTGGGAGTATTACAATGGTACAAGCTCTAAAACAAAAACCTGGCCTAATTAATAATTATTCTGTTAGAGCAGGATTTTTGGCACTGAACAAAGAGAAAAGCAAACACAGGCTGTGCTGGAGAGCACTCACACCCAAAGGCTTGGTCCTGACACCATTTCTTCAGGCACAAGATTAGTCTGAAATGTGATTCACAGGAGATGAAATCACTCACACAACAGAGCTCCCTCTGACAAAACCAAACCAATCCTGACCAAGGGAATCAAGCCTGAAGGAATGAGTCTGAGAATCCAAGGGGGAGAACTGCCACAAGATTTGCTGCTCCCCAGCCTGGCAGCAGCAGTGACACAGCCAGAGGGAAATCCTCCCTGAGCTTGTGGCCAGTGCAGAAGGGGACACGGGGCACAGCACATCGCCACCCCAAGGAGCATCATGCAGAGCAGCTGCCAACCTCACATTTCTGCAAGTTGCTTAGGAACACAACTGAGCTCAAACGTACGGGGGCAGGAACACAGATTCCAGCTCTGAATATTTACAATGAGAATAAATTTTTTAGGCATTGGCGAATAAGCCAGGCTGATGTTCCAGAATAACAACATGCGAAAAGGTTTCATATTTAAAACATGATACAAGGCAAACAGAGCATTGGACCCACAGCCAAAAGAAGGAGACAAAGCTACACAAAAACTGGCTGTGTACCTTAATGCAGCTTCCAGACATGCTTCCACTTTTTGAAGAAGATAGCAAAACTAAAAAATTGTGAGGCATTGTCAAGAGGAAAGACCAAACTCCAACACCAAACACTTTTGGTACTTAACAGTTCAGCTAAGAAAAGGATGTTGGTGTAGCAATGGAGCAGAAGACAGGTGACCAAGCAAGGGAGCACTGGGCAGATGCAGCAGAAGCCCCAGCAGCTCCAGGCCTGCAGAACATCTGCCAGCCCTGGGGAGCAGCAGCAGAGATGGGAGTGGGGCAGCATTGTCTCTGGAGGATGGGAACAATCCAGAGCCAGCAGTGGGGAGCTGGTAGCCAGGCAGTGCTGGGGACAGAAGGACAGCAGGCCAGGGAATGTGAGCCAGGAAGAGGGACAGGCAGCCTGCAAGGCACACAGCAAACACCTCACCCTGAAGCCTGTGCTCAGCGAGGGACACAAGCCTTTCCATTGTCCTTTGTGCTCAGCAATGTAGCAGATATTCTCTCCAGTGTGGGGCGAGGACAGTCTGCAAGGCACATGGAGAAGTGCAGGCTCAGGTTGTCCTTACTGACATTCACCACTCCCGAAGCATGAGCAGGACACAACAAAGTGTAAGTCAGCACATGGTGTAAGGATTGGCAGCGCACGCAGGTGGTCTTGGAGCATCCAGATGTTGGGATGTATTTGTGGACCTTCCTTGAAGGACAGGCACCATCTGTGTGCCCTCACAGGGTCCCCAGGGATGAACACCAGCTCTACTTGAAGAGCCTTTAAAGAATCAAGGAGAGGAAAAGAGGTTAGACACCTCACCTGGACAGACTAAAAAGACCCCAAGATGTCTCTTCCCCCTCAAAAAAAATTGCTGTTGGGATCATCAGCAGAAAAGGCCACAGCATAACCCTGAGCTCCCTGCAGTCATGTACCTGTCAGCTGCTGCAGCCTCATGGGGACTGATGCTTCTCTTTTCTCTCCTTCCAACAGCATGGAATGGGCATCCCTTCCATTTCCATTATGCTCCACGAGCTGATCAAACTGCTGCACCATGCAAAATGCCGGGACGTTACTATTATACGCATTGGTACTTCTGGGGGCTTAGGTAAGCGACTCATGCTCTTTCTTCAGAGCAAAACAGCTATTATTAAAAAGAACTCTCAGCAACAGGTCATGCAGTTCTGAACTTTAGCATTTTGTCAGGTCTCTAAATCAAACATGGTATTTTGTTTTGAGTTAAACCCAGCAAACTGGCTTGGCAGAGTGCGCATTCTCAGTATACTAAGGCCTGGATTCCACTACAGCCAAGTGTCGCTTTCCAAACAGAAAACATGGATTAGTGGTGACCCAAATGAATCCGTGTCCCCTGGCTGAAGCACTGGTGCTGCTCATGCCTGCACAAGCCACTGGTGGTACACGATCTCTGCAAGCCAGAAGCGGCTAAACTCCTGTCACTCAGCACATTCTCACACTCACTTACCTTGTGCTGACTCTGTACATTTCATTTGTACATCTGTGCTACTTCATGAATTTCAATTCTTCTCTGACATCTTCTTTACTTGCTGAAAAGAAGAGACAGATCTATTGAGATTTGCCTGTTGTGCTGAAGTTTGGCAGCAGGACACAGGCGTTATGAGCTCTGGCAGCCTCAGCTTCCATTTCCACAGGGATCGAGGCTGGCTCTGTTGTGATCACTGACACGGCCGTGGACTCCTCCTTCCAGCCACGCTTTGAGCAGGTGGTGCTGGGTGATGTGGTGGTGCGCAGCACCGAGCTGGACAAGGACCTGGCAGAGGAGCTGCTGGCCTGCAGCAGGGACATTCCCGACTTCCCCACGCTCATTGGCCACACCATGTGCACCTACGACTTCTATGAAGGTAAAGCCAGCTTTGTCTGTCCTTCCTCACCACACGTAATGCCAAGTTTTTCCGCTCTTCCATGGACAAAGCTGTGCAGGGAGCCCAGGCCCCAGGAGGGCAGAGACCCAGGTGGTGCTGTGGGGCCAGCAGAGCAGGGGCACCCTCGGAACACACAGCACCTCTGCTTGCATCTTGCTGAGTTTGCCATCAAGCTGTTCCCCTGCAGCAAGACTGTCATTTCAGAACTACCAAACACTAGGAAAACGTTAGGTGGCCTGTGAGATTTCCATAAACAAACTTCGGTTACTCTGGAACCATTTCCTTTGCAAAATTAAATGCTGATTGCAGAGTAGATGAAATGTAATAGATGAAGAATTAATAATCTGAGCACTATTTATAAACCTTCAGATCTGCTTGCAGATGAAGCCATCTGTGTATTGCTCAAGTCCATATTTTATTTAAACAAAAAGCCATTTGAGAGGATTAAAGTAGGAGCAGCAATAAACTGAAGGGCAGTCCCAGGCTGGCCAGCCGCAGGTAGCATTTGCCTGCCCCTCAGCCTTCAGCCCCTGCGAGAGGAGGAGCTGCAGAGGGCACAGGTCTGCTCTGGGCACACAGCAGCACAGCAGAGCCTGAGGGTGGCAGGAGAAGGTGGGGATGGGTGCCCACTGAGCACAGTGTTAGTCCAGCCTGGAGCTGCAGTAGGGAGCACCAGTGCCCTGAGCCCAGCTCCCCAGCCAGCACCAGGAGTGCCTCTGCAAGCAGCTCCAGCTTCCATCCACAGCAGCCCCTGCAGAAAAGTTAAACTCACATGAAAGGGGGTTCTCTTCTCAGTGTTCCCATTCTGCACAGCTCATTGCACCTCTTCTGCGGTCAGCTGGCATTTTTGGGATTTAACCTGGCAGGCCTTCACAGCTGATAGGCAGCAATGGCCTGTCCCCAGAGCACAGCATCGCCAGTACCTCCCAGCCACGGGCTGACTCCACCTTTTACCCATCTTGAAACCTGCGTCATTCTCTCCCCTATGCAGAGACACATCTTGCTGGCTTTAACACTGAGGGGAATACGAATTAACCAGCTGCTCACCTGAAAACTTTGTGGGCTCAGACAGAACCTGGGCACTGCTGGACTTGGCATTTGCACCTATGCCCCATGGCCCCATGTAAGGCCGACAGTGACATTTCTCTGCTTCCTTTCCAGGTCAGGGGAGATTAGATGGTGCATTGTGCTCTTTTTCCAGCGAAAAAAAGTTGGAGTACTTAAGGAGAGCTTACGATGCTGGTGTGAGGAATATTGAGATGGAGTCCACGGCCTTCGCTGCCCTGTGTGGACTGTGTGGTCTCAAAGGTGAGTCTGTCACTTCCACCTCCTCCCCACACATGGGCTTTACTCCCTCCAAGGGTTCTGCTCAGCACCAGAAGGCCAAGCACACATCCTTAACGATTTCATCTAGAAAAGGACACTAAAGCAAATCTGATAGCTCAATAAACCCCAAGTGAGCATTAGAAGACCTGAGTGCGTGCTG
>PYHW01010387.1:363307-379220 GCA_013186435.1 Turdus rufiventris | reverse complement strand
GGGCAGGAGGGGCCGGGCCGGGCCGGGCCGCCCGGTGACCGCGCTCCGGCCTCCTGCAGCCGCCGTGGTGTGCGTGACGCTCCTGGACCGGCTGGAAGGGGACCAGATCCGGGCGTCCCACGAGGTGCTGTGGGAGTACCAGCAGCGGCCGCAGCGCCTGATCGCCGCCTTCATCCGCAAGCGCCTGGGCCTGTGCCCCACGGACTGACCGTGACAGCCCCAGCACCGGCGGCGCCCGGAGCGGGACTGCGGGACTGCGGGCCCGGCCGCACACGGAGCCTGCTCCGGGACCCGGGACCGGGACAGCTCCGGGAACCGGGACCGGGACAGCTCCGGGAACCAGGACCGGGGCAGCTCCGGGAACCGGGACAGCTCCGGGAACCGGGACCGGGACAGCTCCGGGAACCGGGACCGGGGCAGCTCCGGGAACCGGGACAGCTCCGGGGACCGGGACCGGGACAGCTCCGGGAACCGGGACCAGGGCAGCTCCGGGAACCGGGACCGGGACAGCTCTGGGAGCCGTGACTGGGGCAGCTCCGGGCCCGCGGACACCGGGAGCGGCCGGCCTGCAGCGCCGCTGGAACCGCACAAGAAGTGGAATTGGGGAACTGAGGCTGCGGAACTGAGCTGCAGGCTCCTCTCTCCTGGCTCCAGCCCCGAGAAGCACTGTCCTGGAAGGGTCACTCCCGTCCACAGCGAGCTGCCCGGAAGGACATCCCTTCGCTTTGGACATAAAGACAAACCCTAAGTAAATGACGTGAAAATTAATCCATATTTGTGACCATTGTTGTTACTGCTGTTACAAAGGCCGTTCAGATTTTCATTCCTACAGTATTTAAAGGTGTCACGAACATGCCAAGAGGGACAGCACAGCACTCAGCCGTGGGCAGCTGAGGACCTGACTTTCAGGCACCGGTTAACATCAAAAACACTTTTCTCATTACCAAAATTCACAAATAAGTAGTCTAGCTTGTAACCAAATAACTTCATTTTCACCGAGAAATTCTCATCAAGCTTTATGAAGGTATTGAGAATGAACTGCCCATCCCTGGCATAGACACAGCTGAGCTCTGAACTGCCATGCCGGCCCATTTTTTATCCTGAAGATCTGCTTTTAAGGGCAAAGGAAAAAGTCAACTTGCCTGGGTTTGGGATGATGCCTTTCTGGGAATTGTCTCACAGCCAGTCTGTTCCCCACAGCAAAGCACTGCTGGTCTCCCCACAGGAATAATATCCAGCCAGTTGTGAGGTGGCCAAGTGTGTTTTAAAAATAACGAGTTACCCCAAAGGAGATGCCAAAATAAAAAGCACAAATATACACAGAATTGTAATTTTAGCACAAGCACACAGAGGCTGAGCCCAGAAGTCATCACTCCGCCAGCTCAGGGCAGGTTCTGCAGCATTTCCCCACTAAACTCAACTGCAACACTGGAATTATGCTGCTCCTGGGCTCACTCTCAGGAGTCTGTCAAACCAGAAAATAAAGATCCCAACTCTATTTATAATTTATGCTGAAAAACAAATCTACAATATAAAATTGTATGACTGGTTTGCAGTAAATGTGATGCAACAAGTGGCCTTCTAAATATACACAAAGGATTAAGTTTCTTCTTATCATAATCAAGAAATATTAGAAACATTCATGGCAATGAAAATGCTGTAACTAAAAGAATCAAATTATCAAGAAACTTGGAAAGAAAATAGTGGGATTTATTCATGTAACATAATAAAATCTAAACTGCTGTGCAAAGCTATTTTGGACTTCTCTGCCAATTAAATGCCAAGAATTCCTGCTCCAGGTGCTGCACATCAGATTGGCTGTGCTGTGTGTAGGACTCCTGAAGCAAGGTGTCCCTTTCCCAGTGGAAAGGGCCCTGGGCAGTCACAGGACACCAGCACACAGCCCAGTCTGTCCTGCAGCAGGCAGGTACAGCGTGACACAGCACAGCTCAGAAAGCTGGGAGTGCTTTGGAATGGCTGCACACACAGGGAACCGAGCACTTCTGGGACAAACCAAAGGGAATTGATCGAAGGTTTGCATACTGTGGGCCAGAGCAGACCCCTGATGCTCCTCTGCCCCTCAGATGAGAGGTGCCCTACATGTCAAAAGCTGTTGATTCCATGTCTCTTCTTGGAAGCTTCGGTGGTGGAAGTTTTGACAAAACCTCTCTTGCATAAAGTGTTTTATGCAGCCCAGCTTCTCGGAGAGCGAGCTCCACACGGAGCCTGGGGTCAGAAATGACCTGTTAAAAAAACCACAGCAATGATCAGTAGAAGCCACAAAGCTCCCTGAGGAGCTGCTGCCATCCCTCATGTCCTCCATGCAAACAGCCCCAAGTGCACACTCCAATCTCCTCCTGGTTGTTTCTATGGAATCCAAGTCCTTCAAATGCCTTTATGATTTTTGTCAGTGTTGCCTTGTGCTCACATGGCAGTGCCATTTCCATTTGTCAGAACGACAATTAATACCAGGGAAATTACTTCTGAAATTTGTCAGAAGTTTATCTGACAAAATCTGTAAGCCTCTTCCCAATCCCCGTTCCACGGTCTGCAGTGGGACTGCACTGGAAACACGAGAGCAACACCTTGAATAAGCTCCAGCACCACCTCCCCAGTGCCCAGAGCTGCTGGAGACCAGCACTGGGAACATGATCCAGAGCCCTGCAGCACTGGGAAGGAGCACAGGGATGTGCTGGGCAGGGATCACAAACTGCAGCCTGAGCAGCACCAAACCTGGCTGCAGCTGAAACAGAATGAGCATGTTGAGAATTAAGGCATAGGACCCAAATATTCATATTCAAATAAACATGTTCAGAGCATGTTTAAGTTTTGTCAGAACCTTGTTCATTGGTCAGATTTGGGGAATTTTAATAACCTAACAAAGCCCACATCTTTCCATTACCAAACTGAGAAGCTTTAAAATGATTTAAAATGAGAAGTGCTGGACGACTTTAGCTATAGGCATTGTTAAATTTCATCTTATTCAGTGTGAATTGTACCACAGAATTGTACCGGAGCTCTTCTCTTTTTGTAAACAATTTTCAAATTCCAGAGTGTGAATTACTGCAAATGCATTGATTGAGCAGATAGGGAACAGTGAGGGAATCTAAAAATATCAAGATGCTCCCTGAGTGCATTTGAGATTGAGGGAGCAGCCTCCTCAGTGACCTGAGTGCCCTGAAACACGAGCACAGTCAGTTCAGCTCCCGATTCATTTACTCAGCAGGATTGCAGCCCGTTACCTGCTCCTCACTGTACGTGTGCAGCCTGAACAGGGGCTGCTGCAGCTCAAACTCCTCCTTGCTGCCAATGCCCATCCGAGCTTTGGACGCCACCGTGTCAGCCACTGCTCTGGCTGGATCCAATCGGGCAACAACGGCAACCTAAAGGCAGGGTACGAAGGTAACAGTGAGTGTGTCTGTAGAGCTAAGGCCAGAGCAGGTCACTGTCACCAACACAGCTGAGAACATCATTCACTGTCCCTGCACAGAACAGGGTCCCAGCTCAGTGTGAGACAAGCACCAGACACTGACACGAGCTCCGTGCCCAACCCAGTCTCTTCAAGGATGCAGCAGCCTCATCATTCTGCAGTGCCCACAATTCCTGCAAACCCAACTTTCTTCCTTTTCTTCCAATGGAAACAAAGTTGTTCAGGGTGATAGTTCACAATTTTCACAGAGTCATGGGCATCAGCATTGACTGATATGCCCCAGATAATACAACTCTGTTTTTTTTCTGAAGTGCAACTGCTTCAACTGTGCAATTTCCTGTTGCTAGATCAATATCAAAGACTCCCAGACACTGTATTGTGCCAGAGTTAATATTTTTTCACTGTTTACTTTCTTTGTGTTAAAATGTTCAGATACAGGCTAATACTACTTTGGAAAAATACAGAAAGATGCACGAGCAAAATAACTAATGTCAGAAGGCCTATGAAGAATGGCTGAAAGTAGAAAAAAATACTTTATATTGTGTAAGATAATTTTTTCACCCATCTCTTTACTAAAATGTCATCTTTGTATTGCTGCCCAAATGACTTTACTAAAGACCTTTCCTCTCCCCCTCTGCCCATACAAACAATGTACATACTTTATGAAGCAATCATTCCATAGTGTGAAACAGAGATAAATGTTGGTCAGAGGGGTATAATGAAGTGGGAGCATCACATCCCAGGCAAAGGCCATTTAGAAGCATTTTCTACTCTGGCAAGAGAATTGAGTAAGTGGGAAGAGCTCAACAGATCACAACTACCAACCAGCCTCTTTGGAGGAAAAACAAGGAGATTACATACAGAAATGTAAATTAAGACAAAATTACTCTTCCAAAAGTCAGCAGTAGAAAAAAAAATAACCCTATTACTACTTTTACTATGACATTAGCAAGTATTAGTAAGCATTTTATGGGTGTCTTTTTAAAAGGAATGTGCTAAACTTTCGGAGACTCAAATATTTCTGAAGAAAAGTTATCCAAGGTGTGCAAGTTTTCAGAATTTAAAAAGAATATAAATTACTTGTGAATCTTGCCTAAGAATCAAGGCACACTTAAGGTTATTAAAACAAAACCCAGAAAAAATCACATCCAACCTGGAAAAAACCTTCCGCATCCCCTCTCAGATATCAGCAGTTCCTACGCTACAATTTAATGTCACAATGTTCCTGCTGTCAGAGCTACAAAGGCCATAGGATTAATAACAGGAGAATTACTGCTGGTCAGACCTGGAGTGCCTTTAGCTGTTCCTCTGTCTCTGCAGACCCTGCTGTGCCTGTGCCCTGGCAGGGTGGTACCCACGCTGCCGAGCCCAGCCTAGCCGAGCCTAGCCGAGCTCAGCCCAGCCCGGCCCGGCCCAGCCCATCCCATAGATCCCATCCCATCGATCCCATCCCCTCCCTTCCCTTCCCATTGATCCCATCCCTTCCCTTCCCTTCCCATCGATCCCATCCCTTCCCTTCCCTTCCCATCCTATCCCATCGATCCCATCCCTTCCCTTCCCATCCCATCCCATCGATCCCATCCCTTCCCATCCCATCGATCCCATCCCATCCCAATGATCCCATCCCATCCCATCCCAATGATCCCATCCCATCCCATCCCATCCCATCCCAGCCCAGCCCATCCCATTCCCACCTGCTGCCGGAGCGCCTCCAGGCGCCGCTCCCGGTGCTGCTGTTGCCGGGCCCGCAGCAGCGCCTGCTCCTTCCTCTGCTGCAGCCGCTGCTCCAGCACAGCCTGTTGGAACCGCACCCTGCAGCACAGGGGACACTGCGCGGTGACACTGCCCCGCTGCTTGGAGCTGCTCCGAGCTCCTCCGCACACACCTCGGCATGTGCTCCATCCCACACCTCACAGAGGAAAGGTGCCTTTGCACTTCAGTGTGCTCTTCTTGCTGGGGTGTTTTGGCTTGGGTTTTTGGGGAAGGGGAGCTGTGCCTTTTGATTTGTTTCTCAGCGGGTTTTGGTTGGTCAGTTGTACTTTTAAACAACTTGGCTAACCTTTCAGATTCCATGTCTAGACCACAGATTTTCTCTAGCATGCTTTATATAGCCCTGGTACTCTTTTTTCTCCCCCATTTTCTTTGCCAAGAAATGTTCTCTCACATCTGTGTATGGCAGAAGAAATCTTTCCTATAACCCTTTCCATTAAAAGAAATGCCTCAGTTCCAGTCTTGTTGCTAGAAAAAGAAAAAAAACTTGAGACTTCTACCCTTCTTCCAAAGGAAAAAGCTGGAGGTTCACACCAGTAACTCCAGAACTTTACCCACAGCAGTCCTGTGCTCTTCCACCTTTCACTGCAGGCATTTTTAGACTATTGTGTCTGCTCCTTATGGAGCTGTAGATATTTGTTGGAATGTCACTTCTATAGGATTTGTCAATGCCATGCTTTGAATTTGGAGAATTCAATGAGACAGCTGCTTCAACTACAATAAAACATGTATTGTTATTCTCTTACTCAACAAATTTTAGTAAGCTCAAAGGAGTATATAATTTGTGCTATAAACTACAACAATCAGAACTAAAGCTGCAGTTCTGCTTGTGGCTAGCACAGACCTCTGTGTCAATAACCCAATCACAATTAGCAGGACAAACAAATTGATCTCAAGGCTGCCTGAGGGTACCCCAGAGAGGCTTCCCACTCCTCAAGGTGTCCACTGTAGTTCAGGCAGAGAAATGCTTCAGCAGTGGTGCTCAGGGGTCATTCTGTGCCAGGGAAAAAGCCTAACCTGCTTTTCAGATGGAGAACATTTCATAAAAAGCAGGTTTGTGTGGGTTTTTGGGTTTTTTTAATGACAAAAATTATACTGAAATAATTTAACTCTGCTTGAGCTATTGTGATACATGTTTTAAAATACTCCAAAGTTATCCAACATGAAATTCAGTACTCTGGAAGCTTCTGTTCAAAGCCAAGAAGGAAGACTGGGGGGCACCTGGCCAGGCCTAACTTCAAAGACTTTGTTTTGCCCCAGCAGTTTTCCTGCACAGGGGAATACAAAGCAGTGCTAAACCATTCTGCAGCAGTTCCATGATGAGTTTGAGGCAGCCCAGGTGATCCTGACCGACTGCAGCCAGGGAGCAGCCAGGGAGTAACCAGGGAGTAACCAGGGAGCAGCCAGGGAGTAGCCAGGGAGCAGCAGGGTCGTGTCCCCACCACTGTCCTCCCATCCTGCGCAGGCTGCAGAGAGCACAGCCTGCAGTAGCACAGATGAAGTTCATTGTCAGCAGGCAATGGCACAGCTAAAATCCACACCCAGGGAAGGCAGCCACCCTTGGGAATGCATACTCAGCTGCACATCGTGTTCCTAAGTTGGAACGCCCCTCCAATACGTTTTTATACTTGGCTTCCAATGTTTACTCGAGCTTTGTGTTCACCCTGCCCACATCTAAATGAAGTTGTTAATTCTCTTTCGTTTTATGACACTTAGCAACATTTTCTATTTCTTTTATGTAAAGTTAATTTTATAGAAAACCTCAAAATCAAAATACATTAATACTCAATTTTGCTTTTAAGCACCACAGTAAGTAAAATTATAACAAATCACTCGCTGATAAATGAGCATAACTGATTAGTTTCAGTAAAAGTACCTTTTGAAGCATTGCAGGTACACATTTGTGTCATTTTTGATAAGCATATTTTCATTAAACTCTGCTTTCAGACACTGTCTCATAAATACTCAATAGGAAATAATGAACTACTATGTCTGGGGAGCCCAGGAGAGCTTCAGGGGGTGTGTGAGAGCCCTGAGGTGGGACGAGGGAGGTGCACAGGGGAGATGCAGCACCCTCAGCCCAGCCCTTGGCAAACAGTGGCCATCACCCTGTTCCCTGGGTCAATCACAGCAAATCCTGGCACAGAGCAGTCCTTGCCTTCCCCTGGAATGCGGGGCCAGGCTGGCAGCAGGGCAGGTGCTGGGGTGGAACACAGCAGGTGTTTTCCTGCAGAGCAGGACTATGCCAGCCTGTTTCCCACAGGCACTCAGTGCAAATATTTGCACAATTCCAAATTTATATTCACCCTGCAAGAGTAATACCAAATCTATTGCTTTTGGGGGGAGCATTATTTTAGAACATGTGATGTATTTTCAGAACATTTCCTACCTCAGGGACCTGATGGAGAAGCTGACTAAAATTCACTGCACAGATAAAAGAGCAGAAGTGGGCTGGTAGCAACAAACACTTGCCTTTTTGGATGTTATCTTTGAAGCACAGTAAGACTTAAATGCAGTTGGTAGTGTTGATACCACATTAAAAGGATACAATCACCTAGGATGCAACCTCACTCTATAGTTTGAAGCATTTGCTAAACAGGAAGTAAAAAAAATATACCTAACCTCAATTTATTCTAAAGTCAGGAGATCAAAGCAAATTAGATTATAAGAAGATCCTATTGATACTACAGGTATTAACATTTCATTTCTTTTACCTTTCTCTGTCTTTGGCTGCTTGTTCAGCCATTAATTTTTTCAATTCCTCCAGATGTTGTAGATCTCTCTCCTCCTGTTCTTGCCACTTGAGCTCTTTCTCAGCCCAGTATTTTTTCAGCTAGAGTTTGAACAAATACAGCAACAAATTAATGCTCACTCCAAAGCCCAGGCAGTGAGAACAAAGCAAGTAAGAAAAGCATTAAGTTAGAGATTCCAATTTTGATCCTTTTAGAATAAAATTTCTATTTTAAAGCACTACAAGCTAACAGAATATTTTCTAGGAGAGCAAGAAGGTGTGGAGCCCCCACAACAAAAGTAGTAAAATCAGACTGTGAACATTGATTTGAACATATTTTTCCACCACAATCTGAAGACTACCACTTGCATTCTGCTTGCATTCCCCAGAAAAGCAGCTGCAGTATAAGGTTATCAGCTCTTTTAAGGATTTAGGATGTAAAATACTCCAATGAAACATATGACTGCTGACCCCAAACAGCTGCTATTCCATCTGTGCATAGGCAGAGGGCTGCTCGATATAGACATTACACACAGCAAGAGAAAAGTTTGCACAACCAGAATATTTACAGATAAAATGAATATTGGGGGTGGTTGGGTCAGCACTGCCTCCCCAAGCCTCTTCCTTCCCTGTGGTTTCAGAGCCACCTGCCACTACAAACACCATGTGTACAAAGGCAAATCCACAGAATGAGCTGGAACAAAAAGAGAAGCAGCAGCAAAGCTACTCGTGACCTCAGCAACAAAGCCTCCCTAAATGTCCCTCTCTGTGCCCCTGGACTCAGAGGTAAAATCTCAGTGGAACAACCACTGGATGTTTGCTGTATCACTGACCTTGAAAGGCCAACACAAATACTTGTGGCACAGCTTGCTTTGCTAAAGCATTGCATTCACTGCAGTGCATTTCTGAGCTCCTGTGAAGCTGTGGCCAGGCCCTGTCCCAAGCAGCCAGCACACAATCCCTGGGAGCAGTGTCCCTGTCCCCCAGGGTGCCCTGTAGCCCTGCTGTGCTGCAGGCTCCGTGCTGCAGCTCCCCTGCTGCATTGCAGCACACAGCTGCAGCACTGGCAGTGCCGAGGCTGCTCAGAGCACAGAGCTGTGCAGTCAGACCCAGCCCTGCCTCCGTGCTGCTTTGGTGCCAGACACAAACCTTGCTGAGCCTTCTTTTCCCAAGAAATGCAATAGAGTAACACCTGATGTGTCAGATCAGGAACTTTAGACCTAAAACGGACAGGAGCAAGACCTGACTAACCATTTGCCCATCTCTACATCAATACATAATACTGTACAAAAATGCATTTGCTACAAGATCAGTTATAGATTTTAGAAGCAATGGTATACATTAATATATGCAAAAATGTATAGAAGTTTCTTATACTTTCTCTTTATCCTGAGCTCTACGAATGGTTTCCTGTTCCCTCTGTAGCCTTTCTCTCTCATCTTCCTTTTCTTTTCTTCTGGCAGCTACAGCAGCTTCTAGTTTAGCGGCTTCTTCCTGCTGTGCTTTCCACTGTAGAACCTGGAAGAAACGTTGAAGAGACAGTCCTGCAGCAGACTGTGAAACACGGATCTGCCAAGCTGTCACTGGGAAGGAAACTCCTGTAATCTGCTTACAAAGTGTGATTTATAATCTTATCAACAACAACCATTTAGCAAGCATCACCTTTCTGCATGCTCATGTGCAGTTTCTAGCTGATGGCATAATGTGTAATAAAATCACATATGGAAAGGTTTTAGGCAAAATTGCTAAAACAGCCTCAGTGATTCACATCTCCATTCAGCACTTAGAACCTCTGAAGGGATGGACCCCAAGGGCTCCAGAGCAGTCCATTCACAGCCTTCAGCACAGGCACTCCTGTACCAGCACCTTGCTTCCCCCCAGCTCACTCCAGGGACTTCACCTGTGTCGGCTGCAGAAGGTGCAGCCCAGCCTGGGACCCTGCCCTGCTCAGCCCTGAGGGATCCTGCAAGCCTGGCACCCCCTCCTGTGTGGGAAGGGAGGCAGGGAGGGCAGGGCAGGGCAGGGCTGGGCAGGGCCACGCTCCCTGCACCCCTCGCTGCAGGGCCTGCCACACTTCCCAAAAATCCTCCTGGGGCTGGCATGGACCACCCAACCCAGCGTGCCAAAAACCCCTTCCTGGCAGGATCCTGACTGTGCTGCTTCAAGAGAACTTGTGCCCAGCCTGGCCATGGCAGGGACTCATCTGCACTGTCCCATCCCAGCCAGCCCCGATTCCCTCGGAGCTGCCACGAGCACTTGTGTGCTCATCTGTTCCACGCTGCCTTCTACAGGATTAATGATGTCTCCTTTCTGAGACTTGCCAGCTCTTTTTGTAATGGATTTGTCAAGCACTAACAGAACTCTGCATCCCTCTAAGGAGGGATGAGTGAGCCATTGCTCACTGGTTTTCTGCACTACAGCACTTTAATACAAAGATATTAAAGTGCTTATAATTTTTCCCCTTTTACTGCATTTCACTGGCTGTGTGTGCAGATTATTAACTCTTCTGGTTTGTGCTTATAAAAGATGCTCTGTTTAGAAATCCAGCATTCCCCATGATCCAAGGTTCTCAGAGAGCTGCATCTCTGAATGATTCCACGCTTACCCTGCTTCTTGCTAAAATAACAATTATACTTTCATCATTGCAATACACTGAACAATGCTGTGACTTCTCATGGGGTGCAGGCAAAATGATAACATGAAAATAACCTGAAAATGCAGGGGGTGCAAAGAGGAGAGAGCCAGGCTCTTCCAGAGGTGCCCAGTGACAGGAGGGAAAACAACAGGCACAGACTGAAACACCTGAAATTCCAACACATTCATCACTTCCTTACTGAGAAGCTGGATGAACACCAGAGCATGCTGGCCAGGGAGGTTGTGGAGCTGTTTAATCCTGCATTCAACCTGGTCCTGGGTCACCTGGAGCTGACCCTGCTGAGCAGGGGTGACCTGGGGCTCTGGAGAGGTTCCTTCAGCTGCACCCCCCAAATCCAGCTTCCCAAACCTGGGGCACCAGCGCTGTCTGAACTGACATCTTCATGTAGCAGCTTTGCCAGCAGCCTGCTCATGCAGTTTAGCGCTTTCAGAATCTAAAATACAATGCTAAATTGTTTCAGTTACCCTTCACTTGCCACACTAATGAACTCATAAAGGAATGCTTTGAAAAGGAGTCAGAAGAGCATGCAATCCTTTCTACCTTGCTTTTGAAATAGACTGAAGCAAAATCATATATAGAAAGATTTCAAATCTAGCAAGCAAATAGTGAATGAAATCTGCTAAAAGCATGTTCAGATTGGAACTGGGATAAGCTGCAGGAGCATTTGAAGGAGCTTTAAACTTCTGTAATAACATCACAGATTTTCTCAACTGATATGAGGTAACAGTAAGATTATGTAACCAAAAATTGCTTTTTGTAAGCCTGGATTTCCCTACATCCTGCTTCCCCCTCCTTTCAAATGCTGTCCCATATGAGGTCACTGCCACTGGGTGCAGTTCATGATACAGCTTCAGTTCCCCCAATGTCTGAGAACTCCCTGATCCTCTCCTGGTCTTCTCTGCACATTCATTTATCTGTTAACCAGGGACTTGTTTGGCTGTTTGATTGCAGCCATTGGTGTGGTGAGGCCATGAACTGGTCTCAACAAAAGCTGAATTTCCCTGATAGTTCAGGGGAGCCAGTGCCTGGAAATGCCCATGGAGAGCAGAGCAAACCCTGCAGGGACATCACAACTGATGGAAGAAAGCAAACCACACTGAAGCAGTGACACAGACACTGGTGTGTCCTGAAATCATCTCCAGCCTCCCTGCTAACCCATTTTACAGCAGCAGCTTCTGTGGGGTGTGTGGCACCCCGACCTTGTGCCATTCCATGATCTCCTCGGGTTGTTTCCAGCAGCTCTTTCATTTCAGCCTTTTGATCCAAATCTGGATTTCTTACAGGTTATATACAAACAAATGAGCAGAACCAGGTATCAAATTCAGAACTAAGCTGACCAAGCATTAGTCACACCATAGTGTTCCTCACACAAGTGATTGGCCAATAACTCAGCGTGCATCTCCCCTCCTGCAGAGCTCCCTGCTCTGCCCTAAATCACTGCTGGCACATACACTGGCTCAGGGGGTACCACATGCTTTCCACTCCTTAAATTTCAGTTCTGAATCTATTTTTTTGCACTTTTTAGTTAGGATTTTGAATGTATGAGCCTGAGACCAATCAGGAAAATGGGTAACAAGGATACCAGAGGAGAGTTTCACTGTACTATACTTGTTATACAGCTATTATTTTCTATATCTAGCACATGAAATTAGTTTAGATTAGCCCTGCTCCCTCCCATGTTTGTCTAATCCATGCCTTTTCATTACAGCAAAAGAAGAAGAATTTCCTTTAAAAAAAATATATAGTTATGATAAAAAAGGACATAATTGCAATACTCCCCCCACCCCAAAAAAACCCCAAAACACAACAAAAAAAAAGGAACATTGGTAGAAGCCAGAAAAACACAATGCTTGCAAAATATGTATAAAATGTGACCATGATTCTCTAGGCTGGCCCTATGCCATGGCTTTGCCCAGGAGAGTTGAAATCATACAGCATAAAATGTTCTTCACAGAGCAGATGTAGAGTGAGGTGTAAGAAGTAACAAGAATTAGACATTAAGCAGGTGATTGAAATACCAGTATATTTCACTTTTTAAACCACTTTTGAACACTACAATCCTCTGTGCCAAAGAAGAGTTCTAGGGGAAATACACATCCACAGGAGGTGGCAGGAGAGATCCCAAGGCACCCTGTGTGAGTGTCACAGGTTAGAGAGCAGGGTGAGGTCTGGTGTGTGCCGAGGCAGCACAGAGGGATTCCCTGCCCTGTGCAGTGCCACCCTGGCACAGCAGGAGCTGCTCTGTGCCAAGGGACAGGCGGGGAGGGCACAGGGGCTGGGGAATGCTGCAGGGAGCTTTTCCTGCCTTTCTGTTCCGCTGGTTAAAGGTGACCACCTGGGGCAGAATTGCCAGCATTCCTGCAACTGAAGTGTGCCAAGAAGGCCTGCTGCATTCATCGGGTTTGTTTCTCCAGAGGCAGGATCGTGCAGTCTGGAGAACAAAAAACCTCCCAAACAATAATTCTGCTTCACTACAGCAGCAAGCTGGGACTACAGACTGCACAAAAAAATATAACCTGCTCTTGATTGCATTCTTCCATTCCTAGGAGTCCAAAATCAGAAGAGTGTATTTTACTGTGTCAACAGTAAATGTTTTATTTAAATATTAAAAAAAATCATAGCAGTTAAACTAATATTGAAAATATACTGAAACCTGGCTTCCCATTGCCTTTTCCACAAGAGTCTTCATTTTAGCAGTACAAGCACTGCCAACATTAAGTTCTGAAAGTTTTTAATTACAATTGGCATTTCAAGTACATTTCACAGTTCATGTATTATTAGAGGAGGTTTTGCCAAGTGAATTATTAAATTGCTTTGCTGAACAGAATGCATACACACCTTTTTCCAGTTCATTATTTCAATATTGCATATTACAATAATGTAAAGTACACTACAAACTAATTAAAGTAATAAATTAGTTCTTTCACTCTAACATCTGAATAGCAATAATGTATTTACCATTCATCTAATGTTACAGATATAACTCTTTTAAAGACAAAACAATTCACAATACCACAGCACCATGTGGGGTTTTCTCTTCAAGGCACAATGATTTTTGATAACCAGGCCTTGAAGCTGCCTGTGGTGGCACCAGAGGTGGCATCGAGCTGGGCACACAGGGGCACAGGGCAGCTGGCTGGAGTGAGGAGGCAACAACAGCCTCTGGAAAGAGGGGAAAATGAGGAACCAAAAGGATGTAAAATCCCAGGAGGAGCAGTGTCAGAAACTACTGCCCAGAGCTCAGATCACTCTGTGCCACACAGACATGCTAAGCTTTTAGAATCCAAATTCTATGCCAAAATTCCCAACAATTGTGTGGTAAAGCCTGTACTGTTTGTCATAGCTGAAGGCATGAAAGGCAAATCCTCCGACATCCTCACTCTGATGTCTTCTAGCTCACTTTTTCAACCTTATAAAATGACACAAATTGAAATACTCTCCCAGAATCTCCCAGAGTTTTACTAATCTCTGAATCACTTCTGCTCATCTTTCCTTATTTGTACTATGGTTTGCAAGTTTCTTTTTCTTCTTCAAATTGTTCACAACTGATTCTAAGAATCCCTGGGAAAAAAATGTAGGGGGTTTCTTCAAGAAAAGTAACTTTGCAAGTGAAGATTGTACATGGTAGAAGAAATGACACAAAAGAAGAACCACAGAATTTGGCGAGCCATGGAAGCAGAGCCTGTTCGTGGTGGGATCACAGGAACACCACGGCTGCAGGTCAGGGCTGCATGGTCACAAACAGCAAATAGGATTATGACACAGCTAGAGATTCAAACACTATTGAAAGGAATTCAGTATTTCAAAAATCCCATTCATAAAAAAAGAAAGCACACAATGTGTCCCCACCTTTGTCCCACAGCTCCCCCAGGCTGCTGTGCACGGCAGGTGGCAGATCCCAGCGAGCAGGATCTCAGCACTGGGCCATGTCCCCATGGCTGAGCCTGAGCTCAGTGCAGGCTGTGCTTGTCACTGCACCAAAAATCAGAACGAGCACCAACAGCACTGCAACTGGGGGCACAGCTCTGTGTCAGGCTGCTGGAGGTACCCTTGGAGCACAGAACAGGTGCAGCAGCTGTTGGGGCAGTCCAGGCAGAGCCCAAGCAGTCACTGGGAACCACAAACAAGCTCTGGGAAGGAAGAGCATTGCATTGTGTGAGATCCAGCATCCCTGCCTCCCACAGCCCTGCTCAGCCATCTCAGACCGCTGCAGCTGCTCACCTGTGCTCAGCACAGACTGCAGAAGCACCTTGAGCAATGTGCATGTTCAGATAAGCACAGTGATCCAAACCAGCTCCAGTCCTCTCCTCCTCCCCACCTCCCTGCATCATCACCATCTCCTCTGCTCAGGGTCTGCTGAATATAGAAGTGAGAGTTATCCCATTTATGGCAAGCCAGAGATACCTCTTGATTCTTCCAGATGGAAGCCACAAGGCACAGAGAGGGAAAGATGCCTCTCAACTGCAAATCTGGATTTAAACCACGTCAACTATGACATTTTTCCTTCACATTTTTAAAATAAGGGCTGCAGCCTCAGAACAAGTTGACGACCAAAGGAATTCTGTTCATAGAGAAATGGCCATTTTAGAGCTATGTCTTTCTAGTGTGTTCTGAAAAAGACAAAAAAACCCAAAGCAGATGTAAAAGGTGATTAAGTGATAAGAAGTCATATGCTGAAGAAATAGCAGGATTGCCACATCATCCCTTCAGTAAGGATACTGCTCTCAGTCCAGTTCCTAATGGACACAACATCTAACAAGAAAGATGATTTTTTAAAAATTTGGCAAACTTTTTATTCCTCCACACAAGGTCATAGCCTTCTGTCTCCTCTAGGACTGGCCAAAAGTGAGATCACTACAAGATTAACATGGAAAACTCGTTAGAAGGTGACTTTCATCGGCAGCAGTGCAGCCTCTTCACTTGCAGGATAGCTCAGTCATTCACACTTCAGACAAAAGCAGCACACGCTGCTCTGTGCCTCCTGCCTGAGCAGCTCCCTGCCATTCTGAGGTGCACCAAAAAAAAAAAAACTTTTTAAGAAAATGGGAGGGAAACGTAGGAGAAAAAAAAAATTAAAGATTCAGTCTCCATTAGGACAGGATTCAGTCAACTTCTCTCAAGAGTAATAGAAGTTAAACACAAATTCCACTTGGGTTAATAGGATTAATAAATCCCTTGGATTTAAATATTTTACAAATTACACAGGACTATATAAGTCTATGTTACAAAACTAGCCATTTTTTAAAGTTACTAACTGTATGAAAATGTGTATCCAAAAGCTACTAAAAAGTAGTGCACTTCCTTTCAAAAAAAAAAAAAAAAAAAA
>PYHW01010387.1:352755-363217 GCA_013186435.1 Turdus rufiventris | reverse complement strand
TGATGGAAAAGGGGATCTGGGATCCACTGCAGCAGCTGCACTCGTGCAGGAGCCCCAGCAGCTCCCAGCACAGGCACTGGGGACAGTGAAGGGGCACCTCACACATTCCAGGTAGGACTTGCTTGCCAAGACTTCTCAGAAGTCACAAGCAAATTGTGCCCCAACAAAGCTGATATTGCCAAGGAAACTGGGATGTATAGGAGACCTGCTACTGATGTGTAAATGTATTAACTGATAATAATATAAAAAAGACTTGCACTGTTCAAAGCCACCACACACTGAAATATAAAATATGAACAGTGTTATTTCTGGAAATACAATAAGAATAGGAAGTGCATGTGTGTATTCCTAAATGGAAAGCTAATGAGACGGGTGCCTCAGGGTGTGAATACTAGAGCTTATAAAAGGGAAAAATTAAAGTGTATGTTAGGAACAGTTCCCTGGAGTCTGAAATATTACAGGGCAGGGGGAGTTCATCCAAACAATATGAAAAAGCTATCATTTTTAAAATTTGGGAGTGCTTTTTTATAAGGATGGTATGCATGATTTTTCTTTTCTCAGGTGTCAGTAACCTCCTGAACTGCCACAAAGGTTTTGAAAAGCCAATATGTCAGAAGGAGGTGGGAGAAGTTCAGGTTTGCACAGGGGCTCCATATCATATATCCCCATCAAGCAGCAGCATTCAGCCAGAGCCAGTGCTGTTCACAGTTTGGTTCAGGTGCTGATGCAGAGGCGCAGCCAGCTCCTGCTCCCTGTGCTCTGTGGGTCAGTGCTCACAGCTCTGGGGTCCATTACACTCACAGCCTTCAAACCTGTGCAAACTCTGAGCAGCAAATACAAACCCCAACCTCGCCATGGCAGGGGCTGCAGGGCAGAGCTGCTCCAAAGCTGGGCAGCAGAGAGGGGCTCCCTGTCCCTGGAACACAGCCCAGCTCTCCTGTCCTGGCAGAGAACTCCTCCTGTTCCTGGACAGTCTGAGACCACACACCAGAGGTACCAACACCCACATCTTGTCAGCAGCAAACTCCTGTGCCATTAACAGGTGGTGGTCTGAAGGTTCCAGTAACTTTCAGCTCTAAAAATCTGCCCCTTTCTCTCTAAACTGAGGATTCTTCTTCTCCTAAAAACTTCTGAGCAGCACCTGGGATCACAACCAGACTCCACAGGGTCTTGAATGACAAACAATAAATGGTGAAAGCTAACAATTTCTGAATCTGACTGGCCTACACAAGACCTGAGAAGAATTAGAGCAGCATTAGAGCATTTGGCAGTAGGATAATTAAGAAAAAATACATTTATAAATTTGCTAATCTCAGAAGATAATCTCATTTTGGTTGTGGTTAGAAAAACAATAGAGGTTCACATCCAATAGATTTTTGACTGCTACTCTTGAGTAGCTTGTGTTCCACAGGCTACCTCTAAGAGGTTAAAAAAATAAATACCAGAAAAGTGGTTAAAAGTAACTGTTTTGATCATTAACAGAATATTGTCTTCAGTTATATAAGTATTTAAATCTGGAAAAGGGGTATGAAGGAAAAGCTCTTGAGCACAACCCTCAGTGATGGCCTGAGGAGGAACACCACAAACCAATTCCAGAGAGGAAACTGGGCCCAAGGGCTGATCAGCACTGGTACAACTTGGCATCCAGAGCAGGAGCAGAGTCAGATCCCTGGGGCTGACAGCACTTCTCATCATCTTTGCTCAAAGTGTGTGAACAGTTGATTTCTCACAGCTTGTCCCTGCACTCCTCTCTTTCCTCATCCAGCATTATTGAGAACATCTTTCTGTTCTTGACAATGGGAATGCCAGTGTTTTATTAACATGTGTAAATATTATATAGGCTTAAATATTCACACAGGCATAACCTTAAATAGGCTCCATTTGTATTTACAAATACTTATCTAAATTGCTTCCTTTAGATACAGAATTCTCTTTTCTAGACCCATCTGCCATCATATGGAGAAGTGCTCCTTTGATCCTCTACAACTGCAAAATTTAGGTGCAGCTTTGCTTGCCTGAGGTGCCACTTTCCTCATTAAAGATCATTCTAAGAAAACACCATTAGTTATTCATCCCCAAGCACCTTTAGGTACCACTGGACAATTCAACTCGATTTGAGAGAGAAGTGCTTGTCTCAGACACCAGATCTCACCAGCTTTGGCCAACCAGCAGCCAGGTGCTGAGCAGGTCAGAGCCCAGGCTGAGCCCCCGTGGGCTCCTCTGAGCAGCTCAGCTTCTGGGCTGCTGGGGGCTGTTCCACAGGATCTCAGAGCTCACAGGCTTGTCCATGGTCTCCTCCCATTCTCGGTACCCTGTGTCCCCTGTTCCCAAAAGCCAGTGGATCAAGCCCTGAGCTGTGCCATGCCCCTGGAGGAATCACAGGGAACACACCTGGGGCTTTGGCAAAGGGCTCTGCAGGCACCCCAGGCCTCCCAGAGCAGCCACAAATATCAGAAACACAGCAGGAGGAGATTCCACAGGAGGAGGACAGATCAGAAATAACAACATGTGATGGAACACAGGGTACAGGGGGAAAAGGGCAGGTGGAAGAGCAGCAAGGCAAATGTGCAGACAACCTCTGCAAGTGCTTCACATGTACTGTGCATGAGCTTTGACACAGCATGTCAGTGCTGCGCTCACCTCAGACTATTAAACCCAGGTTTATTAGCTCTGGATTGAAAACTTACTACTGAGTCAGAGCTGGCTCATCTTTGATGAAGGTTAAGAGTCTTAGACACTTGCTCACATCCATTTTGGAGACAGAATATAGCATCCTACAGCTCTTCAGTTCACCACAAACATGAGTAGCTATATTTAAAATTTAGGTTATTATAACTTCCTTGTATTTTTTTATGTCCAACAAATGGATGGGTCCACTCAGTGGTGAATAAACAACACTTCTGAAAAAAACATTCTTGTGAGAAGCTTATTATTCAAATATGTATTCTTTTTAAAAGTTTTCTTAAAAATAACTGGATTATAGTCAAAGCACTGGATGTGATACCTCTGTGGATATTTTTAACATTCAGTTGGAATACTTCAATGTTGATCTCCTCTGAAAGTCACAGCATTTGAACCAGTGACTTCACTACATGCTGAAAAGGGAAATATTTTTTTCCCGAGTTTACTGTCACATGCTTTCTTACAATACAGGAAAGGAGAAGGAAAGCAGTCTGCAAGATGCTTTATACAATTTGCAAGACTCCTTTTAAGACCTGATGCTTTTCTGTTTCAAATTAATTTATCATAGTTTCTGCCAGGATAAGAAATGCAAGAGGTGCTCTCCCAAAATTCACAAGAGTTGCAAGAGATTTTAGCACTGGAGTGGGGATTAATCCTGGAGCACAAAACAAGGAGAAGAGATTTAAAGGCAAGCAGGAGCACAGCTTAGTGCTGAGGAAGAAAGACCTCCCCAAGCAGCACACACAGGAGACCCAACTGCCCTGATGTCTGCTGCAGGAGGTCTTCCCCCTAATCTTCTTCTAAAATCATTTTATATGAGGATGGAAAGTACCACATTACAAATATTTGAAGACAGATTCAATAGAAAAATAATGTTTGGAATGATGCACACCTCAGCCGAATTTGTGATGTAACACAGCAAGCACTTCAAACCCCAGCTGTGAGGCAGCACCTCCAAATCCTCAGGAAAGATCACTCCTCACTTCGTGCCTTACCTACCTTGAAACATGGAAAAAATTGCTTCTCTGTGCTGTTTAGGAAAAGGAATTTCACCAAGAGAGAATTTGTTTTACACAGTGTGTGCTGCAGAGCCCTGGGGGATCAGATCCCCACAGTCCCTGGGTGACTCCTGATCACCCATCCAAGGGTCACCCCTGGGGGTTTGTTTTGTTTGCTTCCCATGGCAAACAGGGATGTTAAAGATATGTACAGGCACATTGGCTCTTTAAGAACATACAGTGTACCCTGCACTATCCATTTCACATTTTAGTTCCTTCAATGGCCACCATATGGCCCTTGTGATTTATTTCACCTGAGCTTCTTGAGTTGTTCCAAAGCTCCTCCTTAGGGACTCTGATTTCTGCTAAGGACACACATTGATCTTCTGCGAGATGGAACAAAAATTGGAAAGTTCTTTCCCCAAGTAGAAACTGCTATAAATATTAATTAAACTTCTCTACTGCTTTACTTTTTAATTATCCCTCCCTGTCAGTCACAAGGCCTAGAGTCTCACCAATGGCATAGGTGCTTCTAGTGCATTTAAAACACCTTTAAATCATTTATTCTTTAGCCAGTCTGCTGCCCCTTTGGCCTGCTGTGGACAGAGGAAGAGAACTATATAAAAGTTGGGTGATATCATGGGGTTATAGCAGCAGCTAAATCAGTGCATGACCTGTCAGATATTACATCTCTTTCCCTGTGTGTGCCACCAGCTCCTTTCACAGATGGGGTCACCACAAATGCTGTGGCTCCCTCTGAGACCTGCTGCTGGAATGAAGGAGATCTCTGTCCCTCTCAGGCACAGATACAGACTCCCCTCCCCAGCAGCCCAGGGTTTACTCACAGGTAAATCATCACAGCAGCTACACTGCCCCTCTGGAAGGGGAGATAAGGAACACTTCCTGATGTGAACTTACTGAAATGCAAAGTGCTAAGTCAATCAATGACCAACTGGACCGAGTTCCCTCTTACCTGCCAGCAGCTGCTTTCCATGTCCAACACTCTGTAGTTGTAAAGTTCAGAAATTCAGAGAGACAAGTCTGTAAAATGAGCTCTAACTGGGCAAACTAAGACTTTTCAAATGCACATCCCCATCAGACCAAAACAGAACCACGGATAGGTTGAGAATCATTTCTCTGAAAGTGAGTGAGCTCTGTGCCCAACCTCAGCTTCCACCCTCCAGCCCTTTGAGCTGTGGAGCTGATCAAAACAAGGTCACAACGATATCCTCCTTTAATGAAAGAAATGTTCCTTTTTCCTTCCACTTTTCTGGGAAACAGGTGAGTTGGTTTTGTTCAAACATTCAACATTTTAACAAAGATCCCTTTGAAGGTCACCCTTGAAAAGTGCAGGCCTAATAGGTTTAAGTTTCAAACAGTTCCTGGAAACAGGAGGTCAGAATCCAAAAAACTTTCAGACAATGTTCAGTGCATCCGTGACAATCTTAGGCTACAAGGAGACAACAAAGTACTCCAAAACCAGCTTGTTACTTCTCGTGTGGAAGGAAAATACAAGAAACAAAGGGAAAGAAAAGTGACTCAAATTCACAGTACTGGAATAATTGGCCCTTCCAACTCTGGCTGTGCAGGTGAGAGACACACAGGCATTCCAGCAAGGAAGGTCTAGGTAAAAAACCACCAACCATCCCCTCAGCTCCAGACATCCACTCCTTCCTGCCCCTGGCTCAAGGGAAGGCTGGCACAGGTCAGAGCTGGGTACTCCCCACCTAGTCATGCCCAGACAGTTCCTAACCCTAAAGTGTTTCGATTCAAACCTTCCTACGCCAGACAGCTCCAGAACACCAGACAGAAGGGTTTTGTGTTATTGCTGACTAAAAACTAGCATCAACATCAAAATCCCGCCTCACTGAACAGGTTTTATCGTGCTTTACTTCTTGTAAAAAAGCTAAAGCAAGTGTTTCGTATTTCACTGTGAGGGCACAGTAGAGAGAATATTGGTAAAGTGGGAATAACACATCATGCATGCTCTCAGATGTTCATTTCTGTGCAAGTCAAAAATCAGAGAGAGCAGTTTAAACAAATCTTAACATGCCTCTGATGCCCAGAAATGGGATTCCTCCTACAAACACCTTAGGCATGAACATCACAACATCTTCCTCTTGTGTCCAGCCTCCTCCCACTTTACTCTATTCATTTACCAAAAACACACAGGTATTTTTATCTTTTTTCACCTCTCACCACAGTAAATTAAAATATTGTCAACCTTCTACAGCAAGGGCAAACAAGTTATGGGATCCATAGTTTCATCTCTTAAAAAGCATTCTTAAAAATAAACAAAAGGCAGACAGATATATATTCATCTGAAAATTATTAGTGTTAATGTAAAAAAATTCATTTAGAATGCATCTGTTAGATTTGGTGATGGATTTATAACCATCCATACCTTTGCTTTCAGATCAGCACAGATCTCCAGTTGCTTTTGCCTGGAATTAGCCAGCACCACTTCTTCCTCGTGAGCAGCAGCAGCTTCAGCAGCAGTTGCCACTGCCCTGAGGACAAAGGCTTTCCTAAGCTGAGCCCAGGCTAACAGCAAGGCTCTGCGCTGATTCCTGATGGAATGCCAACGATCCCAAGCCTTCTCATGAACAACCTGAAAGAGGAAGGCATTTCAGAAAGGCTTAGAACCCATTCGTTAATAAAATCAAAATCCTAGACATTTTTGCAAACCTGACATGGAACTGATTTAGTTCTTGCACCACAGAACCCCCAGCACAGCCCTGTGCACTCTGCCAGGTGCCAGGGATGTCACCACCTCGCAGTGTCCTGGGCAGTGACGCCCTGCAGCACCGCAGCACCCTCCTGGCCCGCTGCCCTTTGTTCAGCTGTGCTTTTGCAGTGGGAATAAATGAAATGCAATGGTCCCTCCTGCCCTGAAGGATATAACACATAAGCAGGTCCTTCAGTTCATCTCCAGAGATACCAAGCACTTCCAGCAGGATGAGGCTTTTCCTACAAATTCTGATCTGCAGAAAAACAGGACACCAATAACAGCAATTGTACAAAAGCAGTACAGGGGGGAATCCAATTCCTTCCTAGCAGGAAATTTGGAAATAAAATCTTAGCTCACCAAGCAGCACAGTGCCATCACCAGTGTCACCACCTAGCAAAAACAGGGAGAAAATCCAAAATCCTCTTGCTTTGGCCTGATTCAGTGAGGTTCATGAGGACATTCAAGATTCAAGACTTGGATGGAAGCAGTATCAGGTGAGGCTGCGTAGGATGAGGCAGTAGAGTCTTGAACTTGTCTTATATCCCCAAAGTATCTATGGATGAATGAGATTCTGGAGATGGCTGGCTGCTCACAGGTGTCAGGGGGACCATTCCAGATGCTAATCCCAGCCCTCTAGCAGGGCAGGAGGAGATGCTGGCTCACAGATACTCCTGTCAGCTCATGGCTGGCTCACAGATACTCCTGTCAGCTCATGGCTGGCTCAAGCCGCACCTCGAGCTTCCCTGCAGCCAAAGCACAGCACTGTGCCTCAGCAGCTCCATGCCAGGGCTGCTGGCCCGGGCTGACCAGTTCCTGCAGCCAGGGCACTCCTGAGCAAGGCAGGGGCTGCACCTTTGCCCCTCCAAACCCAGAGCTCTCTCCTCAGGGCTGCTGTGGGATCAGGCACTGAGCGCTGTCCCCTGACCACTGTGCATGGAGGGAAGGAGGCGAGGAAGGCTCTAGGCTGCTGTTCCAATGTGACACACACTCCAAGAACAGATTCTTAGCAGTGTTTTAACTTTTCCATGGTTGTCATGCTAATACACACACCAAGAGATATCAGCTCGATGTAGAAATTGGAGTTTTAAATTTAGTGGTTTTAAATTTTAAATGAACCTTCAAAGAAGTAGGGAGGCCCATTAATAGTGGCTGTGCTTAAAACATATCTGCAGTGTCCAAAGCATGTGTTTATTCAGCTCTGTTCAGTCCAGGGCAACATTTCTGAAATCCACAACTTTATTTCTAGTGAAACTCTGGCTAATTATCAGGGTCACTTCAGTGTAATTCCTTTGCACTAGACACTCCTCAAACACAGGGAAATAGATGGTCTAAAAATACAGACAGAGATAAAAAAAGCCTCCTACTTTTCTTATGACATCCTGAAGTATTCTGGCCTTGAAATGGGTTTCTCAATTAGCTGCTATGTGCTTATTCACTGTGGAGTGCAAGAGGAATCAGCAATCAATTTGAAAGCATTATGGATATAAAAATAGCCTATCCCTTAGAGTGGGAGATAACTTTCCACTCTTCATGCTATATATGTGCCACAGAACAATTAAAATAACTATTCCTAGACAATGCAACAAGGCTGCACATCCTCATGAAAAATAAAAACTCCAAGAGAAACAGAGTGGCTTAACACAGCTATAAAACTGTACAGCAGAAGCAACACTAACAAATTATTTTTGTGAGTTTGGCTGTAAGATTATGTGGAACTATAAAATCTGCCCAGGACTTGTTTTGAAGGGATGATAGGTTTGAAAATTCCTGCCTTTTGAAAACAGGGATGTTTCTTCTTTACTGTGCAGAATTAAATTTAGAATTAAGAAATTTTAAAATGAAAAACCATCAATTTAATCCAACATCTTTTAATACAACTGATCACTACATAGTCTAAGAATTTGTATAATTGAATGAATATGCAAACCAGCACTGACCAGCTCCTGCCTGGATCTGTGGGGAAGATACCTCTGCAGCATATCCAGGTACAAAGTCCTCCTCCTCTGAAGATCACTTGGGTACTGATTGATAACAGTCTGGAAAACCCACTGATCTTCTTCCTTCCAGTCACTGTTCCTACAGGAATGCAAAACAATCCATCCCAGTATAACTTAGCCACTGAAAAGGAGGAGTTTGGTTCTGGGCAGCCCAGCCTTGAGTGGGCTCACAGTCCTGGTGCTGTAAACTGGATGTTGGGTCAGAGGTGACAAAATCAGATTAATGAAATAAAGCAAACATACATTGCTTTGCTGATGTGACACTTACTACAGCATCATTTGATGAATTGTTCTGTTTCTAATCTTGCTTTCTAATGGGAATGTCACTGTGTTTCTCAGACATGCCACATTAATGGATAATCAGTGACTCCACAGGGAAAATGTAGTGTGAAAAAGATGACCAGACTCTACCTCAGAGCACTAAACAAACAATGAAAAGGGAATGAATGAAGTGACAATCCTTGCATGCAGCTAAATGAGGATCTAGTATAGCAAACTCCTAATGGCCATAAACTCATCAGCATAGGATTCACCATTTTTAGAGTAGGAGTTGTAGTAATGAGCCTGCATGCATCTGTCTCAGAAAATGAGTGCAGTGAGAAGTAGCATCCATCTGCAAGGATACCACGGGCTGGGCTGCAGTTTTACCCTCAGTCTGAACTCCTGGCCCTGAAGGGATTAATGTCAGGCTGTCACTGTCAGCATTAACATCCAAGCAGCAACACTGAGTCAGACCAAAAGGTCTCTCTGGCCTAGTGACCTGGTTTCAGAAATGACTAAGAGCCCAGGGATAATTAAAAGAAGGCAATCATGAGACTCTACCCACCCCCCAAATTCCTGCTGCCTCCAGCTGCTGCAGCTCCTGGACTCCCCAGGCCAGCAGCACTGTCCCAGTATTCCAGAGCACTGCAGCCAGTGGGGTGCTGGAACAGCCTTATCCTTATGCAGACAGAAAGAACAGGTACTTCAAACAGGGGATTTTTGTGAGAAACTCACATGTAATTAATATTAAACCAGATTCCATGATCTGCCATTGAAAAAATCAATAATCCTCCCTGTGAGTCCTGACACACCTCATATGGTGACATGTGAACACTTCAGTGGCAGTAGCGAGGCAGTTCTGCGAGCTGAGATTTGGGTTTGTAACGTTTTACCTTGGACATTGCTGCCCATGCAGGCTGGTGAACTAACAGAGCTCTGCCTACAAGGATGAGCGGGGCAGAGTAAGGTACATCTTGGTCAGGGAGCATGCCACCATGGCCTGAGAGCAGGGAGCAGCAGAGATGCTGCAGCCCCCCGGCCCCTCTGTGCCCTCCTGTGCCTCCAGCACACCGGGCAGGTGCCCCAGCAGGTCCTGCTCTCCCCATCCCACACCTCCCTCAAGTTCCCTCTGATTTACATTCCTCTAATGGCCAGCTAACCGTGAATCTCTGCACTGCTCAAAACAAGGAGAAGTTTTTGTGGGAGCTCCTTTGGGGAGCAATCAGCTGGAGAGAGAGCTACAAGTAGTTTATTGTAAGCAGGGACAAACGGACTGCCAATGCCTTGGTTTGTCAGCTGCGCCAAAATTTGTCAGCTGTGCTGAGATTTTGTCAGCTGCTCATAGACAAATAGTGAAGGAAAAAAAAAAAACAACCCAACATAAAACAGCATGACCCAGTCCAGCATATTCATAGCCACCAAACACATGGAGAATTTCAACATATCCTGCTGAGTGAATCTGAGATGTCACCTCACTTGCACTTCTGTAAAATTCCAGAAAGGAATATCTCATCTAAAACAAGTCTGAAAAGTGCCAACACATTTGACATGAATATTTCAGCTATTACCAAGTTTCTGCACTGTCAAGATATTGACAAACATTTGCCAGGGTGAATGCCTGACCCAAATTTTAAACGCAGCGCTTGCTTTCCTCGTATGCAGGGTTGTACCAGAGCACAGCACAATCTTTATTTTGTTTCAGAGCTGTAACAGCAATTGTCTCACACGCACAGCCCGAGGCAGCTGCTTCCTTTGGAGCAGATTTAGCCAGCATTAATCCCTGGCTTTGCACT
>PYHW01010387.1:263124-302844 GCA_013186435.1 Turdus rufiventris | reverse complement strand
GAGCTGGGCTCTCCAGGCAGGCAGGGCTGCAGTGCCAGAGCTGGGCTCTCCAGGCAGGCAGGGCTCCCCAGAGCTGGGCTCTCCAGGCGGGCAGGGCTGCAGTGCCAGAGCTGGGCTCTCCAGGCGGGCAGGGCTCCCCAGAGCTGGGCTCTCCAGGCGGGCAGGGCTGCAGTGCCAGAGCTGGGCTCTCCAGGCGGGCAGGGCTGCAGTGCCAGAGCTGGGCTCTCCAGGCGGGGCTCCCCAGAGCTGGGCTCTCCAGGCAGGCAGGGCTGCCCCAGCCCAGCACAGCTCCATGCTCACAGCTCCATGCTGCCTCTGCAGCTGTGCTGGATGCTGCCAAGCGCGCAGCCGGGGCAGCGCTGCCAGGAGCAGCTCCACACACGGGTGTTGCACTGAAGGCTTTTGTTACTGTTCCTTGGCCTGCCCAAACAATGTTTGCATCCTTTTATTAGTCCTAGAGAAAAAAATTATAGTGGACTATTTCTTTCTTTTGAAAAGGAAGTCAAAACCACTTCCTCTTTCCATTTATAAAAAGGCTATTAAATATGTGGCTATTACATAACTAAATTTTGATGAAAGCTTAAGAAAAAAATTAAATTGTCATTTATCATTAGCATTACACAAACTTCAGAACTGGAGCCTTACTGTGAAATGTATTGAGACATAAAATGTGTGTGAGAGGAGGAAGATGTAAATTGCCTTTCAGTCTTGGAAGTGATAATATGAAAGAATTAAGAGCTGAACTGCTGCTTTCTGGTATTTTTTCTGTTGATAATAATTATGGACACTGACATGTTCAACACCCTTCCTGTGTGGCAGAAAGCCCAGAACGGAATATTTTCCAGTGAAGTTCTTTACTTTATTAACCTTGAACAGAAACTGCTACACTGTTTGCTGTTTCCTTTGGTACAGGAATTGCTGCGAGGTGCAGCAGGTCAGTGTTTGTAAAATAGAACTGCCACACCCTGACACACTTCACTGTGCTTGAAACACTGCTGTGGAAACGCAATCAAGAAAAGCCTTTATTATTACTTGCCAAATTGGGCAAGATTTTAACTTAATGAAAACTTTTGTAATTACTGCAGTAGCTCTAAGATAAATGTGCTGAATTATTTCAAGCTTTCTACCACAGTCATGAGACAGTTACGCTATTTAGCCCATGAATCCTACAAGCTGCTTCAAATAAAGTTTCCATTTGTTTCCATTTGTTTCCTTTTCCTAGGACCTAAAATCAGTTTTAGGCAATCACTTTGCCAAACTGGAGTGTGTCTTCTAAACTCTGATCAGTCTCTCCTTGAGTCAGGTGTCAAACTGCTGGGTCAGTCTCCCTTGGTCATATTTTAGGAGAGGGACATTTCAATTCACTTACAGCGTTATTTTATAACATGAGCAGAACAGGTGTAACCTGTGAAGAGATTTAGATCAGCTTTGTGCTTTTCTGAGAAAACTCGAGATCTGTTTTGAAATGAACATGAGCCCAGGGGGGCAAGAAAGCCAAAGGCACCTGGCCCTTGTCCAAACCAGTGTGGCCTTCAGGACTGGGTTGGACCCCCATCCCTAGACGTGTCCCAGGAGTTCCTGGAGGTGGCACTCAGAGCTCAAGGTGGGGATTGGGCACAGTTTGGACTCTGTGATTCTAATAGAGGAATAACTTTTTGAATGCAGGAACCCCCAAGGCCGATTACAATAAAGCTGAAACATATTTTCATTTTTTTTTTTCTTTAAGTGGTTTGGATGATGGATTGTGAGTATTTTGGTTTTGTTGTGGTTCTTTTTTTGTTTGTTTGTTTGGGGAGGGGTTTATTTTAGAGGAGAGTTGGGATTTTTTTCCCTAAAATATGACTTTCATTTTTAAAATGTTACAAGGCTTCCATGCTATCACGGGTAGAAGTAACTTAGGAATTGGTGAAGCAAGTCTTAAATAAAAGTAAAACTTGTCTATACTGCTGAATCCTGTGGAGTTGTGGATCCTACCCAGGAGTTTAGTTGAGTTCTGTAGGGAATCTCTTATCCATGTTGAAAGTAAATTGAGTATTTTCATACTAAAATAACAACTTGTTAAAAATTGTAGGGGCAGCAATGGTATCAGTAACTTTTGGGGGGTGGAATGTAGAGCAGCTAATTACCAACTGTTCCTTGCAGGTTCATGCTATTTTCTGTGTTCAAGCTGTATGCTGCTGGATTTGGAATGAACTGCTGCTGAATTGACAGGATTAAATGGGATCATTTGGAATTGTGAATTTCATGCTTAGCACATTCGTTTTCAGTGGTTGGGCTGAGCAGCAGTCTCGCAGGAAAAGCCACTCACCAATTGCAGTTTTCAAAAGTAACTGGAGTATGCTGGTTTTAATGTCTTTGCTAAGACAGCAGCACTTGCAGCAGTGGCTGGTTTTTTAGTTGGTTCTTTGCTCTAGCTGTTTGTGACACTCAGAGATGGGCAGCCTTTCACCTTTTCTTTAGTAAGTAGGTGACAGAGTAAGAATAATTGGATATACTTTCAGATGGGTAATCATGCATCTCTTGGATTTCCCTTGTTTGTTCAGGACTTCAGCAAAATCTCCTTTTGTAGAAGTGTATTGAACTGTATCACATAAATAAAGAATGTGCACCTCGCTTCTTTCCTTCATTATTGTTTAAGTACAGATTTTTTACATGATTTTTGAGATTTTTTTATAGGCTTTGGGAGCAGGGAGCAAACCTCCACGTTTTTCAGATGGAAACAGAAGGAAGAATGCATTCTGCCTATTTTTTTATTGCTTGTTAAAACATCTTTTTGAATTGCAAGTATTGATATTAAGTCTTGGAGATTTCTTTACAGTTCAGCTATGCAGTGCTGTACATTCAGTACTCTATGCAGGCATCTCACTTCATGGAGATACCTGAAAAGAGACTTATTAAATGCACTTCCAGGAACTGGGCACAGACGTTTCACAGTCTCACTTTGAAATTCTCATTTGTGTGCATCTAGGGATCAGTTAGGTGATAAATGTGTGGCAGTTCTGAACTGAAGGCAGTACTTTTTGTTGAATGGACTCCCAAGTTTGGCATGAGTGAAACAAAAATCTTGGTCAACATTCTGTGAATGGCTGGAAGAACTGGGATTTTCTTCCAACTCTCTTAGTATTGTGTTTAATTGCATAGGTCACTCTTGCCTATTTAATCCCAGAACTTTGAGGTTTAGAGTTTCTGCTGTTTACCAGCATTTTTAGTTTTGGTGAGTCAAGTCTGAGATGTCAACTTCCTAAAGGTCTTACTGTAGGACAAGTTTAATGCCACTCCTCTCTCAGGTGAAATAGCTAGCTCATTTCCTTCATCAAAATTCTCTGTACTCCTTTATTCATATGATGACCTAGCAGTTAATTTTCCTTTCTCCTTTGTACTGTTAGGCTTCAGAGGAGAAAGTCCCCTTGAGAAGGAGCCAATCTGGAGCTGTGGCTGCCTCTGACACACACTGGAGCATTGACACCTTTTGTAGCACACTTGGTTTAGATTATCAGCCTGTCTGCTCAGCAGAGACTGAGCCCTGGTGCCCAGCTGTACTGGCAGAGCAGTAGCTCAGCTCCAGCACTGACTTGGGCTGCCTGAGCATTGTCACAAAGCTTCCAGAGAGGATGTGTCAGAGGCAGCCCGGGAATGCCTCCAGTGCCGTTCTTCCCTCCTGCCACTGGCAGCAGTGAGCTTTCTATAAAATGCTAAAATTTTGATCTCTCATCTGCTAGAGCAGCACTAAACTGCTGTACCAGACTAGTGAACAATGCATGCATAAAAGTATTAAGGGCTTTAATGGTCTGCTGCTGTTGAATACAGAGTAAGTGTGATCAGCCAGTAATTGTAGCTGTGTCATCTCACATCCTGTAATCTGTGATTCTCTCTACACTGTCCAATTTTTTGTCTTTTGTCTTCTATTTTGGAAGATACTGAGATACTGAAAACATGCAAATGCAGTTGTGTGCGTGAGTAAACTTTATTTTTACAGAAAATACTAAGGTTGCTCTAATACGGTTAGTTAGAAGTACAGGCTTTTTCTGCAATAGATTCGGGTAGAGAATTTAAATATTGAGTCACTACAGTATGACATCCATTTTGGAAAATATGGTGTTCAGTGTGGGTTTAAGTAGTCAGTTGCTTGATCTAGCTCTGAATTATGGCAGGTGGAAACAGAACTCTGCACAGATGAGTGCAAGAGGTTAACATGAAGAAGGGTATAAATCAACTTCTGTTTTGTTTGTCCTCTTCTTTGTTGCATGTTTGTATCATGAAAATATCCAAAATAAATGGCCTTTTCTGTAGCACTGTGTAAACTTTCACAGGTGATGGAAGTTGTGTGGCTTTGCACTGTGGTTGCAGTTGAATAAGAAATAGTAAACACAAGATAAAAATATTCCTCTCAAATTCAGGCTACGCTTTCTTAGATGAGTAAGTTGAGCTATTGAAAGAGGCTCAGCTCAGTTGTTCAACAGACAACACTTTTGTGATTAGAACACATTTCATAGCTCAGCTTGCAATTCCCTTCATAGTATTTCGTAGGCAGTGGCATTTGGCATTTGAAGGAACTCAGCTTATCCCAGTGTCACTGCAGCTGGGAGGACCAGCCTGTCCTAGCCCAGTCTTCTGCCACAGCAGCCACTGGGAGCTGCTCAAGGCAAGAAGCTGCAAGAGATGCCTTTGTTTATGGGAGGCATTGTCTCCCTCTGAATAGCCAGGCACGGACCATTCAAAAGGAATCTTTACTTCTCTTCAGTGCTCATGCAATTGCTGCTGATTCTGGCAGAGCTGTCACTAGAAAATCTTTCACTAACCACCTGGACCACTGCTTGTTTAAAGTTATCTGTGTTCTTCCAGAGGTCCTCAAATCACATCAGGCCAGGAAGAAATGATTTTTTAGTTTTCAGTGTGGTGAATGTAGATTCCTCATTCTCATCTATGTTACTGAGGGATAAAAGTTCCTTGTTAACATAAACGAAAAAGGTGAACCTGCAACACGGTATAATGATGGGATACATAAAGGCACAGAATTGCCCCTAAACCCTCTTTTATTATGCAATGTCTGCAACAGGAGAATGGCAACCTTCATGATCACTTGTGCAAACAGCATTCCCATTACTTTCTTGTTTTCAAATACTTTCTGGGGGAGCCCAGCACAGTGTGTTGGTGGCTGTTGTGCCTTGCCCCAGAGCCACCAGCCTCTCAGAGACACTCAGCTTTCACATGGAAAGAGCAATCAGCTGCTGACATTGCTGGAGCTGGCCTTGCCTGTACCTTGGTGCAGTGAAATGTCCTCCCCAGTGAGATTCCTGCTGGCCAAGGAAGAGCAGTTGGTCACCTGGTGTGAGCACTACAGCACCAACACAGGGTTTGGCCCTCCTCCAAGAGGAGATTGCACAGCTCTGAAACGTTCTGGGCTCTGCTTTCCACTGTCACAGCCTGGCTGCCTGCAGTCAGTGCAGCTGCTTTCCAAAGTGAGCCGCTCTCTTGCCCGTGCGTGTGCGCTTCCTGATCCAGAGCTGGAAGTGTGGTCAAAGCTGTCTTTTATTGCAGTTTTGCATTAAGAATTATGGCCTGTGGCTTTGCAGTGGAATTTCAGGTTATGAACATAAAACCTGCAGTTTGATAAGGGGATTAAGTAGTTGCTGCTAAAGAGGTTTATAGAATTAGAGGTTGCTTTTTTTCCCCTCAATGTATGTTGAATAATTTCAAAAAGTAGCTCTGGCCAAGCCAGTGTAGTGTGTCTGAGAAAGTTTGTTTGCTCCTTGGGATGCAGCATGGCAGTGTGTTCTGTGATTTTATGTACCATGTGCTCGCCACACAGATGTTCTGCTGCAAATGCTAATAAGCCTATTAAGAGTTGTATTTGAGTCCTGCAGTGCCATTTTGTCAGTAGCCAGTGCTGTGGGAGTCGGAGAGTTGGGATTTGTGCCCAGGGCAGCAGCTCTGTGCAGGGAGCATCCTGTTCAAGGAGTGAGCTCTCCCACTGCTCCCAGAGAAGTTCCAATAGATTCCTGCCAGAACTAGTGTGCAGACTCACAGATACACATTGTGGGGGTATGTCCACTCAGACTGGTATAAAATTTCACTATAAGGAAGCATCAACTAGAAAGGTGATCAATTTAGAGCTGGTTAGGACTGTTTTCTATAATTATAATAATAATAATATGACTTTAAGTAAAAGAAAAAAGTTTTAAAGCATGAGGTATTCCAGATGTAAAAAAGATGGGCTCTTGGAGGGCATCTCATTGTATTGTTGGGAGAAAAATCTTTATCTGACCTTCTTAGAATAGCTTTTCCCTACACTTTCTCTGAGCCCCCTACTGTTAGTGCCAGTCTCCCGAGGGCTGTGAAGCTCTGGGGCTGGAGCAGGGAGCAGAGGTCCCTGCAGGGTGCAGGGAGCTGTGGGACACTACTGGGCACCCTTCCTCTCCCCGGAAAGGGCACAGGCTGCAGGCAGGGCTGGGGGAAGGGGAGGTGGTTCTGCCCCATTGCCTGTGGTGTGGGGCTGAAGGAGCAGTTTGCAGGAGCTGATACCCCTGGCTCACATACAGCACACGGGACAAACCTCATCATCATTTGGGCTTTCACATCACAGGAGTGCTCTGAGTTGCACTTGGCCTCTGTATAAGACCTGCTTCATGCTTTATTTCATTACTAAATATTGGTGTTCATCTATTTTTATATGCTTTACCTAAACTTCAGAGGGCTTACAGTTTGAAAAAATAATGCAATTGCTCTCTGGTCAATAAAAGCTAATGGGGAGAAAAACACTCTCAATATCCTTTGATGTGACGTAGTCTGGATTTTGGAGTCCTGTGGAAAATGGTTCCAGGTTTCAGTAACACCCATCCTGTGCTGCACTGGTATTTCCCACTCACCCCTGCAGCCTTGTGTTCCAAAAGCCTCATATAAAGGCTGAAGTTTGGTACCCTTGACCAAGAAATGTAAAAAAAGCTGAACTCAGAAAAGGTGAAATTGCACGTGTCTACGCTCAGCTGCTTTGAGGTTATAAATCTTAAGGTTTCCAGCTACAGTCAGAGTGTAGGATAGCTTAGGATTTGAAGGTTTGTGATTGGAAGAGTTAGGATATGATAATTTCCAGTTTTCTTGTTTATAGATTAAATTGAAGACTGACTTTATAGGCACTGACTATATGACTGACTTTAATCACTATGCCTGATTTTGTTAGACTGTGGTAATGTAGGAAGAAACAAAAATTTTAATTGCAGGAAAAATAAAACCCAAAAATGCTTAAATGTTTTTCTTTCTGTAACAGGTGATAAATCAATATTTGCATGAATCACTGATTTAAGGAACCATTAAATTTCCACTTTTATAATTTATTCCCCTAAGGAAGAGTCAAAACACAACTGTGATGAATCAGTGATTGTTTCAGAGTTAATCCACACCCATTTTTTAACATCAAGAATGCTTTTCTTTTTATTTTGAAATTTCAGGAGCTTCAATTTCAAAGACTTACCAGAGAACTGGAAGTGGAAAGGCAAATTGTGGCTAATCAGCTAGAGAGATGTAGGCTTGGAGCAGAGTCACCAAGTATCGCCAGCACAAGGTACAGGTCCTGATGACTTTCCTTTCATTTGTCCCATAAATTAAAGGCTTTTTAGTGTGCTTATGTCCTCTATCCATACATTTTCGCCAATAGCTCTTCACCTCTATTAATATCTGAAGGATCAAAATAATGCAGATTTGCTGTAAAGAGTTATGGGACAGTTTCAGGAGGCCTCTCGAATGATTGCAGAGTGTAATCTGTGTATTCCAGACAATTTCTGAATTCACATCCAGAGAATTAGTGGTTTCCAGAGTCACCTGCAAACAACCAGCAAGTCCAGGACCACCTGGTTTTGTATTGGTGAATTCAAAAAGATAGCTGTTAGAAAAGTTGAAGACTTAAAATCACCTCACTTACTTAAAATATTTGTGAAAATGTCTGCTTCCCTGTCTCAGCAAGAAAAGCAAAATACTGATTTTCCAGGTTTCCATTTGCTTGTAAGGTGTAATACGGGTTTATGGAGTTTAGTACATGGCAGTTCATTAGAGAAATCCCCCTAGACTAGGAATTTAAAGTTACACACGTTTCTGTGTCCTGCGTGTAGTTGTAAATGTGTTGCTGATGTTGGGAAGGGAAGCTAAAGGACAGGCGGGAGAGCCCGTGCAGCCTGTGGGGGCACTGCGGTGTGGCTCTGAGAGCAGCAGCTCTGAGAGCAGCACAGCACAGCCCAGCACAGCCGGCTGCCCGGGAGCACAGCACACATGTACCCAGCCACGGAGGCTACAGGGAGCTGGGATACTGCAGCAACGGCTGTGAAGTGCGTACGTTTTCACAGAATTGTATTTTTAGCTTTTTACAGCTTTTCACCATTTGATAAATATTTCATAAATAGTAGTTAATTTTTTCATCTGTTGCCTTTTTTTGATGACAGCAGCAGTTTAGCAAGCAGGAAGGTAGGCGATGGAAATCACTGCTTTTCTCTCAGAGTGCTGTTTAAATCAGAAATACTTTTCACCTTGTGGAGTACTGCAGAGATAATAGGCTTAAGCTGTTTCATGTTGTGCAAAACCTACAAAAGACACACCGGGAATTGACTTGTTCAGTCTAGGAACTGAAGATCATAATTGTGTTTACAACATTTAAAAAAATAGCACACTGCTTAACACAATCAGAAATGTGCCATTTCCTAAGTGTCAGTGTTGTTCCTGAAGCTTTCCTGTGCTGTGCACGGGTTCTGGCTGAGACCTGTTGCTTTAGCAGAGGGGCACAGCTGTGTCACTGAGAGGAGGCAGCCCCTACTCTAACCTGGAAATTCAAAGTTGGAAAGTGTTTGAGAGCTGCCACATTAAAATGTAAAGCAGTGCTGGTGACCCTTAGTGTGTTTTGTCTCTAAATGACTTAATGCAGAACCTTTTTCATTTATCAGATTTTTATTTTTTCCAGATTGGCAACTGGTTCAATTTTGTATCTAAGATAGCTTTGAAGTAAAGCAGTAAAATGGCAAGGAAAAGGTGTGAAATTAAGAAAGGGGCAAAACCAGAAAACAAACAATTAAAAATCAAATTAATCAAAACCTCAAACAAAAAAACTCCAAACAAATCAACCCAGATCCTTAAAAATACAAGTGAGGAAAAAAATGAAAGGGTGAAAAAGTAGAAAGGAAAGGCATTAATGGATTTCTGCACAGGTTGTATGCATGCTCCATCTCCAGTTAGCAAATATTTGTGTTACTGTCATATTTGTCTCTATCTTTTCTAATTGAAAACTGTACGTCACACCAAGCTGTTGTGGTATTTCTGACAGTGGAATATTTCTGCATTTCTACTCTACTAACCTAATTCTTCTTCGAGGATAGGAGTGGGCTAAATTAACACGTTCCAAAGTGCAGCTTGCCACACGTGGGCTCTCTTTGGATATATTACGTGCTGCTGTAGGGAAGAGGCAGCTGTGACTAACTCCAGCAGCAGCTCTGCAGTGTGTCAGCACAGGGGCTGCTAACACTGCCAGGAAATGCACTGCACCCACTGCTCCAAGCTGAAAGATCTGCTGAATTCTAAACGCTGCATCTGCTAGGTGACAAAATCAGGTGATGGGATCAGTAGGTGATGTGTGCTGGACTTGTTCCAAAATCATTGAATAAGAGTCAAGTTAACCAGTTGAAGTGTTGATGGAGCAGTGAACCATGGTCAGAGCAGCCTTTTCCATTCCTACCTTCTGTACCTGTAAAAGAAGCTCAAGGAGTCAGTCAGGTGTGTTGGGCAGGGACGTGCTCCGGGTTTCAGCCTTGTGACAGTGACAATGAAGCATTTGTGTATATTCAGTGTGTGCTACCGTTGCCAACCGCGTTGCCTCTGTAAGGAACTGCATTTCCAAAAAGGCTGAAGAGCGGAGCAAAAGGGCGTGAGTGGAAAAGCTGGTATTCAGGCAGGACGAGAATTCTGGGGTTGGCTTTGGGGCACCTGAAGTCCGCCTTGGAATTCTCCCTTCACTTGAAGTCTCGTTGTAACGCTAGTTCAGTTTGTGCTAACATGTATCTTTAGCACTCTTTTATAACAAATATTTTGTTTCCAAGAAGGCTCCCAAATGGTTGTTTTCATTTTAGAAAAGAAGTATCTCGTGCTGTTCATGTTGCCGGGCTAGTTTTTTATAATCAGTAGAAAGAAGTAAAGTAGAAAGTCATTTAGAAATTGCTACATCTTACCCAAAATCACAGTCTCTTGTTGATATTTAAGCACAATCAAATCTGACTGACTTGCCTGCTTTTCCTTTGAAGAGTTTTTTGTTTGGAAAACAGCAGCTTATAATCATTGCAAAAACCAATGTATTATTCAAAGTTTGATATTTTCTATTTAAAGTGAGGAGATACATTTTCCCATAAAAAACATTTAAAGTATCAAATGCTAATAACACATGGATGAATTCTTCATTTGTCTGCAAAGATGGTCATGCATCAGTGCTACTGTGAGCTCAGGAAAGCACACGGCTCGGTGGAAGGACAGAGGGGTGGAGATGGTTTGATAACAAATCAGTATTGGAAAAATGCAGGAGAAGGTTGGTTTTGGCACTGATGTCAGACACCTGCTTGGTCTGTGCAGTAGCTGGCTCTGAAGGCACCTTGCTAACCCAGGCAGGGTGACATCTGTCACTCCTCACTGTCAGAGCTGGAGCTGCGTGTCAGGTGCTTTGACTTCCTCTGTACAAAGGATCGAAATTCTCTCTGGAAACTGAAAAAACAGTGAAGAACACAAAGAGACCTGCGACTTTTGAAGTGCTTTACCTGTAGAAGCCAGATGCTCTGGAGTGGTGATCCCCAGAGCTCCCTTGCTGGCCCTGCCACGGGCAGTGCCTGCTGCTGTTGAGCAGTGCTTGGTGCTGGTGGCACACGGCTGCCTGTGGCTGGGCACGCTGGCTGGGCTGGGCTGGGCTGGCACACTCTGCTGTGGGCTGCCACTGACAGCACAACACCCTCAGCAGGAGCTCTGTGCCATGAGCTGTGCTCTCACCTGTCCTGTTGCAGGTTGTGCTGCCTGGTACTGTGACGTACAGGAAGTTACAGTGAATAATTCCCACTGACTAACAGAAAACTGAACTCCATAACCAGGGATTAGTTAGGGTTAGGGTCAGGTCTAAAGCACTGCAGAGTGGTATTTACATGGACTATTGAAGTTTTATCTGCTGGGGAGTTCTGTGAGGTTTTCTATGATTAATTAAAAAATACAATTAAAAATCCATACTAACCACATGGTTCATTTGTGTGATATTTTTTTTCTTTCTGCAGCTCTACTGAGAAGTCATTTCCTTGGAGATCCTCAGGTATTATCTTTTATGTACAATTTGCTTTAAGCTGGAGTAGATTTATTCTCTTGGCATTCATTGTTTGTTTTGACCCAAAGGGACCTTTTAGCAGCAGTGCTACATATCTTTTCCAAGTGTCTTTTCTAAAGTATGACATTCATGTTTTCTTTGTCACACATGGGACACATGTGTTCCCTGTGTGCCTGTAAAAGCTTACTTGCAAGTACTTTTCTTGTAACTTTATGTACCTTTGCATTTCTGTGTGAGCTGTGACTGTAACACAAAGCTTATCAAGTATTGGATCTTCCTTAACTAAATTTATTAACTAAATTAATTAATTAGCTAAAATTTACTTGTGAGTCTTCTCCCTGGCAGGAAAGGAGCATAAAAAAAAAGAAAACTGCATGTTTGAAGCTTGAAAGCAGGTTTTTTTTTTTACAGATGTTACCTAACTGAGAAAATCTCTAACAAGTAAAGGTTTTTCTGTGAGTGCTTTTTCTGCTTTTGTGGCTCAGGATACTGTGAACTTTCTTTCCAAAAGAAGCATTTTTCTTGTACCACTACATCTGCTCCTGGTTATACTGGGGGAGAGGGTAGGACTGTATCTTCAAGGTGTCATTCCCTGGTGTGTTGTAGGAATCCCCCCTGCCCCAGGACAGAGCCTGGAGCTCTGGCTGCTGTGTGCATCCGTTGATGTTTGACCTTGCGAGTCGCTCTCTGAGCTCCAGGGCTCTGGAGTGATGGGGATGTGCAGGAGCCACTGCAGGACAGGCAGGGGGCTGCTGCAAGTCCCTTCTGCTGCTGGCTGACCCTGTGCTCTTGGCATGCTGGCCAAAGTGGCCCAGAGCAGTCCCAGTGCAGCTGGCATTGTGGTGAGCTGTGCGAGCCCGCTCTGCAGAGCCCTGCTGTCCCACCCTGCAGGGTGACACCATCCTGGGAGCTGTGTGCCTGCTGCCAGGGACCCTGCCTGCTGCTGCCAGCTCAATCAAGCAGAGCCATAATTGCCATAATTGGCATCACTTTACCCATTCCTGGGTTTTGTTTCATTTGGAGATTAAGCTCTTAAACTTGTGCATAATTGTGTTTTCATGGATTCTGTTGCTGCAGCTGAGGTGAGACATGTAGGCTTTTTTCCTTTATTTTAAAGCTAATATTCTCAATAGCCTACTTCTACTGCCATTTAACTTTTGCTAGTCATGGTGATGCTTTTTGGGTATTCTTTCAGCAGTGCTTTTAAACAGAAATCAAATTTGTTTTTTCAAGTAATTGGAAAACAAGTCTTACATATTTTTTCAATGTGAATGTTGGTTTTGTGGGGTTTTTTGTTGGAGACTTTTTAAATTACATTTTTTCCCCTTGTTCTATAATGTCCCAAGGACATTTCACAACTAGCAGAGATTCCTTCTGAGAGCTCTCAGGTGTTGTTTTACTTATTTTTTTCAGCCAGTTGCCTTCCATTGTTTTATTTCCTTTTCTGATTTCCCTGTAACTTACTCACTTTTCTCCTTGACCTTCTATTAGTTTCTTCCTTTTTCTTTTTTTCTTTCATCCAGCTCATGTTTTTATTTTGTCCTTTAACCTTCTTCTCACATTTGCGTTTTTCTTTAGAAATCTCTTGTGCACATCCCTGCTAAGCAGTCACTTGACATGTGGCCAAAAATTCTGTTTCAATGCTCTGTGTGTTAATGCAAACCTAGATGTGTATTTCACACGTTTCTTTGTGTATTCAAAGTAGCCTTTCCTGAAGTAATTGCTCAGAAGTGGGCATGTTGAAAAAAACAAAACCTATTTCTTCCTTGAAATTTCCTGATCCATATTTCATTTCCTGTTTACATTGTGCTGTGATTGTGGTTTGATTGTAGGTTTTATTCCCCAGTTCACCATGGATCTTTGTTTTGTACAAGTGCCACTAGATGCTGCTTTAGGAACTGTAATCTGAAAATACTGAAGACAGATAAAGCCAGTGCCTTAAATCCCTTTTTCTATGACTGCAGGTAGTGGTTTATGTCAAAAGCATCAGTGGATGATAAGATGTGACTGTAGCTGTAATTGCTTTCTGCATCAGTAGAATTATACAGAATTTTTCATAGAAATATAAAGTGATGTTGTTTGCAGATGCTTATAAATAGAATATTAGATCAGCCGTTTATAAGAAGGCTTTTATTTTATTCAGGGCATTGCTCCTGTTTTATGGTAGTGGAGTCAGATGGAAAGACAACAATTCATTTCATTGTGCATTCTTGCCTCTGTTAAACAGCCTAAACAATCTTTATTTTTTGGCCCTCTGCAGGCTTTGGCCTGGTGGGCAGTGTGTGATGGGAGCGAGGTTGGGCTCACAGCTCTGTCCTGGGAACATCTGCACTGAGCAGCACAATTGGACCTTTTTCCTCCTGCATCCCTCCCCAGACTGATTGTGTTTGACATTGATTTAGTATCATGTAATATCCAGTAACTGAGATAATAGGGCCTTGTATGAGGTAAACAAAAGATTGAAGTTGGATGTAATCCTAATGTAAATGTCCAAGTCCTCCAAGTGTTTATTCTGAAGAGCGTGGAACACCCACTGGTGGCTGTTACCATCTGGTGTTGAGCTGGTGTAACAGGCTGTGAAGTGAGTTCTTGCAGTGTTGGTTCCCTGGATCATTTCTAGGCATACTGACAACTAAACTAATAGAAGTGTAGTAACACTTCTTATTAAATCTTAATTAGATTTGGTCACACTCCTGTTCTAGTAAACTAACTAGTGTCAAATTTTACAAGCTAGTTTTGTCCTGAGAATGTACTACTGGTAAATAACTGCTGACTGCCTAGGATTTCTAAGATTTAGTGATTTTTTTTAAAAATCTGACTAGTGTTCAAGCATTCTTCGTAATAGCAATTGCTGAGTAACATTTTCAGTGTGAATGTTCCATTGTGGCTCATTATGCAGGCAGTGAGACACCAGCATTTTGTGTCCAGCCACTGGTAAAAGCCAGAATATTTCTGTGCAGCAGCATCACTGCCTAGAGCCCACAGCTCCTGGCACAGAGCAGTCCTTGAGGCTGGGCTGGTGCTCCTTGCACATTCCCTTTGGGTTTACTCCAGGCTCGTTCATGGATTTCTGCAGCAAGAATTTACATTTCAGGTGTTACTTTAAACGTAACCTGCATTGCCTGTTCTGCTTCCTCAGGGAGGTTTAGCTTGGAGAGTAGGGAGAATTCTTCATGGAAGGGCTGTCCAGCCCTGGCACAGCTGCCCAGGACAGGGCCCATCCTGGAGGGATGTAAAAGCCGTGTGGATGTGGCACTCTGGGGTCATGGTCAGGGTGGATCATTGTGCTGGGGGAGCAGCTGGGCTCAGTGGTCGCAGTGGCTTTTCCAACCCCAACCCTTCTGTGCTCTGTGCTGCATCTCTGCTGCCTGCATAACATGATAATTGAATGCTTGATATTTCTGTGAAAATAGTGTTGATTCAGTATCCTCACCTTCGGCCTCTTTTTTCCCGGACTTTAACTTTTTCCTTTCTTGACAGGAGGATTGTTGTGCCTCCTTTGCCTTTCCTTGCAATACTGTCATTTGTCTGTACAGTTCAGCTGACATTCTTGGAACTGCAGTCGGCTTTAGAAGTAAAATATTTTGATAATAGTTTACTAAGTAAAAAAAAAGTACAGAAATTTGCAGCAACTGCTGTTCATAGAACACAAACAGGGATGAAATTCAGCTCAGCTTTTTACATCTGGAGATGTTGATTACAGGCCCTTAAGAAAAGGGTAGGGGTAGCTGGCCACTGGGCACGGCAGCACAGTTGCACAGTGTTTCTATTCTTCAGAGTATACTAGGTGATCAATTTTTCATTAAAATAGTTTAGAACATATATTTGAAAAATTAGAATTGTAGAACTACATCAAAACTTCTGGGTAACAAAATTCTCAGAGATTTATATTTCATTGTGTTTGGGAGATGATACCTGTGTGCCAGTAAGCTGATTCTGTTTGGTGTAAGTCCTTTATTAGTATGTGTGAGATAATGATCATTATTGAGTTTGCAGGAAACTTGCCTATGAAACACTGGATTTATCTAAATAATTTATTCTTTCAGATCCGCCACCCACCAGTGTAAGCAAGCCCCAGGTGTCAGAGGGTGTTCACACCAATGCCTATGATATTAGGACAGAAGCAGAGCAAGGGACTCTCTACTCACCAGAGCAGACATCTCTCCATGAAAGTGAGGGTCTGTTGTGTGCATTTTAAATATTAGAATATATTTCTGTATTGACAGTATAAAAATGTAATACAGTTATGAATGCAGTATATGAACAAATTAAATTAAAAATTATATAATATTTGGTGAATTTGTTCAATGATTTTATTCTTAATGCTGGCTTCATATCTACAGGGTCTGTAGGTAACTCAAGAAGTTCAACACAAATGAATTCTTATTCTGACAGCGGTTACCAGGAAATAAGCAGTTTCCATAACAGCCAAAACTTGAACAAGTCAGAGCTCAGACAGCAGCATTCCCTTGGTGGAGGCCCCAGCAACCACGTGGGGAGGAGCTCGCGCGCCGAGGGGCAGACGTCAGTCCAGGTACTGCGAGCAGTGCACTGTGCCCCTCTGGCTGGGCACGGCTCCAGCAGGGCTCGGGGACAGCAGCTGTTCAGCTGGGGTTAATGTCACCAAATCAGCTTTGTTTGACACTTTCACTGGGGACAAAGCGGGAATGGCTTGCAGCAGAGATTCCTCTGCTGGGATCAACACAGGTGATAGCACAATGCACTGATGTTATCCTATCAGGAAAGTATCACTCACTCAAATTCATTGTGAAATGGGGCAGAACCTTCCTAGAAGTTAGCCTGTATGTAAGCATAGTTCTAGGAAGATGCTACTCGTGTTCCTGTACATTCTATTGTTTCTAGCTTTTTCCTCCTTTTTCAGTGAATGGAATGATAGTAAGACAGTAATTGTTAGAATGTTTCTGGATTACACCAGAACTCTTTGTGTTACAGTTCCTGAGTTTCCAGAGTGGTTGAGGAATGAGGAAGGAAAGCATAGGTGAGGATAAACATAGCAAGCCAGATGGGAATGAGAAGCAGGTGGTTTTTTAATGTTAAATTGTCATTTTATATACTAAGAAGTACTGGTTAGAAAAAAGTTACAGGAAAACTTGAAGGGATCAGGTTTAGGGTAAAAGCTACACTCCAGGTGTTTGTATATACCATTAAGTTGTGTGCATTTCCTGCTGACTTCTGTATCCTACAGGACTACACTATCCACCGTGTGACCTAAATGATAAAACTCCTGAATGTTTTTCATTTCCCGCAGCCTTCGGCGAACGGCGCTCCCAACCGCGTGATGCGCCGGGTGAGCTCGGTGCCCTCCAGAGCTCAGTCCCCCTCCTACATGGTGGGCACCGGCGTGTCCCCGTCGCGGGGGTCTCTGCGGACGTCCCTGGGCAGCGGCTACGGCTCTCCGGGCGTGGCCGAGCAGAGGTCCGTGCCTGCCCACTACTCATGCAGCACGCTGCCCGTGCAGCGCGCGGGCTCCCCGTACGCGCAGCGCCCCGCGTCCCCCTCGGCCGTGCGGCGCGTGGGCTCGCTCACCTCCCGGCAGCCAAACCCCGGCAGCGGCACGGCCCCGTACCACACCGCGGCCAGAGTGGGCTCTCCTCTCGCCCTTGCTGATGTGCAGACCAGAGTGGGCTCTCCATCCCAAACCCAGCTGGGATCCTCTTCCCCGAAGCGCACTGGCATGACGGCAGTTCCGCAGCACCTGGGCACGACGCTGCAGAGGACAATTCATGACATGGACCAGTATGGGCAGCAGTATGAGATCTATGAGAGGATGGTCCCCCCGCGGCCAGATAGCCTCACAGGTGAGCAACGGGCACAGCACAGGCCACAGCTGGAGAAAGCCCAGAATGCAGCCCTGGTGTTGTGCGTGAAGCGTTGTGACACGGACACAATTGCAGTGCTAGTGTCAGGTCAGGTGTAAATGCTGATGTCAAACGCTCTGTGTCAATCCCAAGTTCCTATGAACACTGGCTGTATGACCAGTAATGGCTGCCCATGCACTGAATTAAATCCTATCATTTAGTTACTGAATGAAATTCTAAGTCTTACAGAGGTATGTCAGCATTTTCAGAGATAAAGTACACTTAAATGTGTGTGCAGGCTAAACATAAAGTAAAACATACTAACCTGGAATTTTATGTCAAGTTCCTTTTTAAAGTATATCACTTATTGCCACTGAATATTATAGGTTTTTTTTCCAGTAATATTTCTAGACTATCTCACACTTCAAGGTAAATATAGGGTAATAGTTTTAATACTGGCTTCAAATAGAGCCCTAAAAGGCAGAACCTGTTCATCTGAGAGGCAGCTCTTGTTGACATACAGTTACTTTGCATTTTAAGTTTTGTATGTTACTGATTTTGTTCTGACCTTCATCTGAATGAGCACAGACAAGGTGATTTTCGAGTTAGACCATGTGCCATGGAACAGATGGCAATCCCTGCTTTTTCTTTTGAACCAGTATAGTGCAGGAAACTCCAAAATGCTCTCATTCTTCAGCAAAAGATCAAAAGTGTCTTCTCCCTCACCTCTGTCTGCAGGACTTAATAATATACCAGTTTGATAAAGGGCTGGGAATGAGTTTGATGGGAAAGGCCCTGCTGCCCTCTTTGCCTGCTCAAGTCCTTCTGTTGTCACGACCTGTGGATGTGTTTTCTTAGAGATGGCCCAAAGCTTTCCTGGCAGGCACTGTGGCAGAGGTCTGGCATTTCGCAGGGGGAGAATACACAGATTAAGGATACATTTGGTTACACATCACTACTGCATTGTACTTTTGAAGTTGTTCTGTAATCCCCATCATTTCATCATCCTTGCACAGCTCATTTCACTTACTCTGCAGCTTTGATAACTGCCAGAGCTTTAGTGCCTGCAGTGGTAATGCCAAAGTCAACAAAGTTGTATGCATTTTATATGAAATATTAAATACATAGCAAGGTGAGAAAAACTCACCTAGCTGCAGCATAGCTGTTTATATATGCTTACATTGTGGGCTACTTAAACCTTTATAAAGATTTTCCTGCGTGTGCTTATATTTTTGCTGCCACTATCAAGCAGATGTTTGCTCTTACTGCTACAGATTGTTTCAGCTTCAGGATTACAAACCCTTGAGGCTGTGCCCTCCGTCACGACAGGACTTGTGTCAGGTCTTACACGTGCTGACTTAGCTTTTATTCTCTGTGCTTTAGACCATAGATGATACCAAAAAAATTAAGTCTCAAAATTTCAAGTTGTCAGTGTATCATCAAAACTTTTGGTCAAGGAAATGCTTCTTTGTCAGTGAGCCTTTCAGTGTGGGCCATTTAATAATGGAAAAAACGCAATGGATAAGTCTTTGTGACTGGTAAGGTTTAAACAGCACCTTTTCTTGGCGGGAGGAGGAAAGGTTCCATCCTGGCAGCGGTGTGGCTCTGCTGAGGATGGCCCACACGGGCATCCCTGTGCTTGCCTGCAGGCCTGCGGAGCTCGTACGCGAGCCAGCACAGCCAGCTGGGGCAGGAGCTGCGCTCAGCCGTGTCCCCGGACCTGCACATCACCCCCATCTACGAGGGCAGGACCTTCTACAGCCCCGTGTACCGCAGCCCCAACCACGGCACCGTGGAGCTGCACCACGGCTCCCAGGCCGCGCTGTTCCGCACCGGCTCCGGTGGGTGACGGCTGGGCTGGGCTGGGCTGGGCCGGGCTGGGCTGGGCTGGGCTGGGCTGGGCTGGGCCGGGCCGGGCCGGGCCGGGCCGGGCTGGGCTGGGCTGGGCTGGGCGTGGGGGAAGCGGGGGACACACGGGATGTGCACAGATGGAAGAATTAGAGGGTATCAATTCATGGAGACAGGAGCTAGGTTTGAAGGGCTTAAAATAACCTGCAGGAATTTAAAAGGCTCTTGTGGTGTTTGTGGGGAATGCCTGGGGCTGTACATCACTGTCAGGCTGGGGTCAGGGGGTTTCTGTTTGATAGCACATGCACGGGTACATCCCAGATAAGTGTATTCATGACACAGAGAATTTATTGCTTCCTCTCTTGCATTCTCTGTGTATCACTCTGTTATGAATCCAATTGGTTCGTGGGGTTTTTTTGTTCATCGGTACAGTAAAACGAGAGCTTGCCACTAAAATTACCTACCGCATCTTTCACAGTAAAAATTACCCAGCTTCCCAACAGAGCATAATGGTAAAGGCTACAGCTGAGGATTGTCTATTGGAACTGAAATATTCCTCTAGTATCTGATAAAGTGCCACTCATGCATTATGAAGCGCATAGGCATTAGATTAGTATTAGGATTTATTTTCTTTAGAGAGAGATGTAATGCATGTTGCAATGCAGTTTGTTCTTTAAGGTTGATTAATAATTTGTGTACTGGTTTCCAAAAACTCTTAAAATATTAGAGTGATTTAGTTAAGTAACTTAAGTAACTGTCTGGAAGTATTTATAGAGATTGTCCAATTCATATGTCATGTTTTCATACACTTGAAAATGCCTTTTTAATGTTTGCTAATGTAACTGCAATACCAGGAGAGCAGAGTGCTGAAGGAGGCACGAGTTCCTGCAGTTCTGCCTTTCACAACCTAGAATAAATGGAGTTTGTCAGGAAGTGCCAATGAAGAAATAAAACTAGAAACTGGAATTCTTTGTTTATTCATCTACTTAATACCACTTCCCTTGGAAGAACAAGAGCCACCACAACAGCTCCGTTCAGATAGGAAGATCCATGTTCTTGTTTCCAAACCACTCAGCTTCATCTTTGCAATGATCCACGGGTTACTTTTTGTCAGGGAGAGTGTATGTATAGTTAGGAAAAGGAAAATATCATATAAACAATATGGGTTTTTTGAATTTTTTTACTTGCTTTTCCTTTTTGGTACAGTTGGTGAATTGATATTATGAACCTTGAAAACACTTTGCACCCAGATTTCTGCTTGTTGGCATGGGATGCATTTCCTACTTTAAAAACTTGTTGAGGGAAGCTGAGGCACAAGTCTGATCCCCCCACACCTTTCATTCTGTAACTAACCTCTCTTTCCATGGGGCACTGAGGAATTGCTCCATGAAATCCGACGTGGATTCCAGCATGGAGCACAGTACGCATTTTCAAGACTGATGTGTTTTTGCTTGCCCTGTTAAGAAAGCATCGCCCATTCTCTCCAGCAGGCACATGTTACCTGGTTGTTTGTGCCGCTGTTCTGTCCTAGGCATGGGTAACCTGCAGCGATCCTCCAGCCAGCGGAGCACCCTGACGTACCAAAGAAACACCTACGGGCTGCCCCCGGCGGCCGCGCTGGCCGAGCCGCTGCGCGCGGTGCCGCTGCGCCTGCCCGAGCCCCCCTACGGCCGCCTGCACCCCGCGCCCGACGGCGGCACCACGCGCTCGCCCTCCATCGACAGCATCCACAAGGACCCCAGGCAGGTGGCAGGGCGGGGCTGGGCGGGGCTGGGCGTGGTGTGCCAGCCCGGCTGCCACAGCGTGGGCGCTCGCTGCTCCTTTAAACATTCCGATCTCTGCCTTTATTGCCAAAACAGTACCTGCAGGATGCTGCTTGCAGTAAGGAAAAACAGCTGTTATGTATTTTATTATTACATTTTTCTTTCATGTTTGTTTTTATGAAGAAGTTATTACAGGAAACACAACTTCGATGAGATTTGACTGGATTATTGCAAATATTTTTTAGTAACCAGTAGCATTGCACTGAGATTTCTCTCTATATGAGTGGGAATTGGGGCTTGAAAATTCAGAAGTACAGACCTAATTTATTTGAATTAATTTTTATGAACGGCCCACTGAAATTTCAAAACAAAGTGTTAAAACTATTTATAAATGTGCCATTTTGAAAGGGAGCACACTCATTTCTGCAGTAATTCTTGGTTTGGTGTTGAAGCTGTCTGTGCATGGTGTGGGCCAGTGACAAGTGTAGTGTCGTCATTGTCATTCACTCTGGACACTGTGCACTAAAACCTTGCATTTAACCTGGGACTGTCAAAGCCCAGGCCATGCACGGCTTGGAAGGATTTATGTGTATGTTTGGTGTGGATTTGGAGTTGGTAGGAATTCCAGTCCCTCCTCAGTCCCTGGGTCACTGAGGAGCCAACTCATCCTGGAGGAGCTGGGCTCTGCTGTGCCTCGAGGGCTGTCCTGGGGTCATGTTGGGCACCAAGGAAACCTCAAGCAGAGATGGTGAGACGGGAGCTTCTCGCTGCATTCCCCTGCTCCTCTCTACAGCAGGCCACAGCTCCAGGCAGGTGTCTGGTCTGGGCCAGTCCTGTCATCTCAGCAATGAAAATGCTGCTTTCATGGGTTTTGTTATTCTATTCATTAGTGGAAATTGATATATTTAAATTCTTTTTAATGGATACGGAGAGCTTGAATTAATTTCATTTAACTGAATGGTGCATTCATCCAAATGATGTTAATAGCACAATCTTAGCTCTAGGTAGTAAAGCTTGAAGGCTGCCTGCTCTGGTGTGGTGGCAAGAAGAGTCACTTATGGCAGGGATGCTTCCCACTCATAGCAAGGAACTTTAAAGAAACTCTGACTCAGTTGTCACTGCTGATGCACCTTCTTAGTTTGGAATCTTACCGAGGAGTAGTTTTTACCTTACATTCAATCTGTTCCGGTTTGTGATGTGCATATCAGGCTGTGGCAGTTACACAGCCTCAGAGTGGGCTGTCAGGAATGAGAGTGACTGTTTTACTAGGAAACCTGGTCCACCTTGGGTTTCCCTACCATTGGTGTGGAAAAATAAACCTGTGAATTGTTGAGCAGTTCAGAGTGGGCGCAGACCTAAGCTTCCACTTCGTGTGACTGTGAGTCCTGGGGAGACCTGAATGGCCAGGCCAGGATTAGTCTTGGAACAGCTTCCCAGCTACTGTGCTTGGAACAAACTTTGCTCTTATTTTGGTTTATTTTGGCTTTGGGTTTTGGTTTTGTTTGGGGTTTTTTTGGTTACTTGGATTTTTGAGCCTGGGAAAACTTAAGATATTACTTTATCCCCACCCCCAGACCTCCTTTACAGAAGGTGGATAGTCAGCAAATATTAATGACTGTGTTTCTAAATCTGCAAACTGGGCATGTTTCATGACTTTTCCAGCATTGGTCTGCACAAAATCATTGTGGTTTAATGAAGGAGATATTATTTAATGATTTTAAATTTACAATCCCTGAATAACTCAAATCAAGCAAACATCCTGTATCTGATCCTGACAATGACACTTCAGGATGTGCAGGTTTTGTTGAGGTCCAATTGGCTTCTGCCTAGGCAGAACATTAACCACTGAGAGAAAAATGTAGTGTGCAAATGATGGCCCTAAGCAGCACTGCTGAGGAATATCTTTTGCATTGAATATTTAACTTTTGGGAGATTTTCTGTAGGTTGAAATGTTTGAGTTGGTGTTACTTCAGTGATTATTTGTGTTTGTGTGGTCCCTAAGCCAACTGAAGCACAGTGGCTGTAGTGTCCTTTTCCAGCTGGAAGACAAAAAGGTGGTGAGACCCACAGTTACCCATTGTGCCAGGTTTTCCTGCTAGCCCTCTTACTCCAGAACAGAGCTGAGTTGTTGGAAAGCCATTCAGGTGCTCGCTGCAGTTGGTAAATGCCCATGCTTTGTGAGTAATGCTTCTGTCCTTGCTGTCCCTGAAGGGAGTTTGCGTGGCGAGACCCGGAGCTGCCCGAGGTCATTCACATGCTGCAGCACCAGTTCCCGTCCGTGCAGGCCAACGCAGCTGCCTATCTGCAGCACCTCTGCTTTGGGGATAACAAAGTGAAAACAGAGGTGGGTGCTGCTTGTCTGCTCTTCCACAAAGGCAATAGTACCAGCGATTCTCGGCCTCTTGCCTTTGTTTTGGTCATGACACGGTATTTGTGACCCTCTGGTGTTCCCCTGCGTACCAGGTGGATGCTAATATTGAAGTGCCTGGGACTGTAATTATACACACTCAGATTCTTCCTGTCATAAGAGCTACATGGAAATCCTATGGAAATCTTTTACCCTGAAGTTGTGTCATCCAGCAGAATCCCAAAGTAGGTGTGCCTGAGCCTGGCTTTGTGTAACCTGTTGGTGACTGGAGACTGGAACAACCAGGAGCTCCGAAGCACTTCCACTGGTTTTTATCAAGGTGTTCCAAGGCATCATAGGGAATGAGTGAGCTGTCAGGCAAAGGAAAGGAGCCCAACCCTAGAGAAACGTGGAGGAAGCTGTTTATGTCACTCTGATGGGGGGGCAGGATACACCTGAGTGAACATTCAGATTATTATTGAAATTTCTTGAAACTTTGCATTCGAAGACCTGCTGCTTTTGCAAAGCAGCTGTGAGCTGTTGATTTGAGGGAATTTGCCTTTTCATTTGCATCCTATGTGTGTGTGCTAGATGTTATTTTCAATATAGATTTTGTGTTAATAAAATATTGGTGCAACTTTTGTGAGAAGATAGCCCAACATATTTCACTGTTGCTGGGAGATGAAAACCAGGTGGTGGTTTTGATGATCTGGTGATGATCATAGTGATAATCAGCTCTTATTTCCAATATTTCCTAAAAATATATTCTGGGGTATAGGAAATTACTTCTAAAACTGGATTCTCTGAACACATCAAGTGTCTGAAAATGACCCTCAGCCTTTGCAGAGGGGTGGGGGGAGGTTCAGTCCCATGTAGTAATCAAGTCAGTAAAGTTCAGCAGCTGTTTCTTCTGGAAGTAGGACAGGAAGTACTGCTCTCATAAAAACAAAAGCCTTTTACATCTGTGGACTGAGGTGGGTGAGATAGTGGGTGCTGACGGTGCTGACTTTCTGCTTTCCAGGTCTGTAGGCTGGGAGGTATCAAGCACCTGGTGGATCTCCTGGATCACAGAGTCCTGGAGGTTCAGAAGAATGCCTGTGGTGCACTGAGGAACCTCGTTTACGGCAAGTCCACTGATGAGAACAAAATAGCCATGAAGAACGTGGGAGGGATCCCTGCCCTTCTGCGGCTGCTGAGGAAATCTGTCGATGCTGAGGTCAAGGAGCTGGTGACAGGTAAGCTTGGAAGGGAAACTAGCAGACAGTTGCAATGCCAAGTGTTTTTCTGGACACTCACATTGATCAGTTAAATCAGCATGGAGTAGAGAGTCATTGGGAGAGGTGACTGCTGAGGTTGCACTGAAGCTCCATGGAGGGTGGATTTTCCCTCATAAGAGTCTCCAGCACATGCAGCGGGAATTTCTTTATTGATTCTGAACATTTCTTTCATTACAGGCTTTTTTTATCTATTCTTGACAGCAGATTTAAACGAGATCTCACAGAATTTATGAGATGGATCCAAACTATCTAAATGTGTATGGAATTTTATCTGAATTATAATCAAGGATAACTTCTTCAGAGAAAGGGTTTAAGCTGTGTTTCACAATGAAAAAGAAGATCCAATGCTGTGTTCAGCATGTTATTTGTATACACAGTTCTGCTGGTTATTTGTGTCAGATTTCATACCTCTGTACCTGAATGTCACGTGTATGGAGACTTTGCTGGGCAGGAAACAAGGGGTTTCTCCCCGAGGATAAAGGATGGATAGCAGTTCCATGCAGCTGATGGATGGGACATGCTCTGCACTTGTTGCTGCTGTTTCCAGGAAGAAAGTTTCTGTAGGTCTTTTCCATCCCCTCTTGTACCTTCAGCTCTGCTCCTCAGTTCCTGACACCCCTGGTATATGGTGCGAGGTAGCAGAAATGTCAGGGCAGGCCATCCTTATCATTGGGAAAAACAAACCAAAGCCAAGCCCTCCTCCACTGTTCACTTTGTTCACCTTGTTTTCCTCCTTTTTGGATGCTGGCTCTCCACGTTCTGCCTGCTCTAGAATCACATTGCATATTTAAAGTAATGTCTTTTAAGTTGTCATTGTTGCTTCATGTTTGTCTGCCAAGTCTCTGCTGACTTTGCTGCTCTGGAAATCTCTTCTAAGGGGTTCTCTGGAACTTGTCTTCGTGTGATGCTGTGAAGATGACAATCATTAGAGACGCTCTGTCCACGCTGACAAACACTGTGATAGTGCCCCACTCGGGATGGAACAGCTCCTCCTTTGATGATGATCATAAAATTAAATTTCAGACTTCCCTCGTTCTGCGCAATACAACAGGATGCCTGAGGTATTTGCCCTTCTAGAATACTCCCTTTTAAAGAGTAATCAGGTTATCCAGCAGGTCTTTCTTGTATTGTAATTTTAAAGACAAAGGAATTGTTTTAGTCTATAAATTACAGAGTTCCATCATGTAGACAGCTTTTCCAATTGTCCTTTTTTCCTAATAGAAAAACCATGAAAATTACCAAGTTAGTCACTAAGAGTTGCTAACCAATTACCAGTCACCTGCATAAGAGCCTTCTGCAAACTGTCTAATGAGTGATTGTCTGTCTGTCCTTGCTTGCATCATGTTCCTTTGTCATTCCAACCTTCAGGAACCTGAGCTCTGCTGGGGAAGAGGCGCGGAAGCAGATGAGGTCCTGCGAAGGACTGGTGGATTCGCTGCTCTATGTGATCCACACCTGTGTGAACACGTCTGATTATGACAGCAAGGTGTGGGCATGTCCAGCTACAGATACTTCAGTGCTAACCTGTGTGTCTGATCCTGGCTTTGTGTAGCTCACCTGAGCGTGGTGATGTCCTCAGCTCAAACTGGCATCGCTCCCAGCCCCGGTTACTGAGGCACAGCCAAACCCTGTAACACAGGGTTGCCTCTTGTTTCCAGCAGTGCTGCAGTACCTGTTTCTTAATAAAACAGTGATAAGCTCTTAGGCTTTTCGTTTTCAGATTCCTAGAAATAAGCCACTATAGCAGAGACCACTCTTATAAATATTGTCAGATTTGAGAGATTGCATTTTCCCAGAGAAGCAGCCAAAACACAGCCCAAGGCCCAGCGTTAGAGTTTAGTGCTTGTGCTCCCAGTACCTTTTTTCCTCTGCTGCGCTGGTTTGGTTTGGTTTGTGTCTGTGTGAGGAAGAGCTGTGACATGATGTCTCTCTGGTTTGGTTCAGACGGTGGAGAACTGTGTGTGCACCTTGAGGAACCTCTCCTACCGCTTGGAACTGGAGGTGCCTCAGGCACGGCTGCTGGGAATCAATGAACTGGATGACTTGTTGGGAAAAGAGTCGCCCAGCAAAGACTCAGAGCCAAGCTGCTGGGGGAAAAAAAAGAAGAAGAAAAAAAAAACTTCCCAGGAGGATCAGGTTTGTATTTTCCATGTGCTGCAAATACCTCAGATGGGGTTTGGCTCATGGTGGGTGAGGACATACCTTGACAAAACAAATCCTGCATTGAATGAAAATACAGAGGTTTTGTCCAGTTACAAATCTGTGTTCCTTTCCCAGTGGGATGGAGTTGGCCCTATCCCAGGATTTTCCAAGTCTCCTAAAGGGGTGGAGATGCTCTGGCACCCGTCGGTGGTGAAGCCATACCTGACACTCCTGGCAGAGAGCTCCAACCCAGCCACTCTGGAGGGCTCTGCAGGATCACTCCAGAACCTTTCTGCAGGCAACTGGAAGGTAGGGCAATTCCTGCCCCTCCTTTCTTTGTAGTCCAGCTGATTTTTCTAGTAAGACCCTGGAATGTGTTTGGGGGGACATGCCATTTTCTCATGTGCATCTGAGCATTCCCCTCTTGTCTGTGCATTAGTGCTCATGTGCTGCAGTCATGTTTCCACAGTGAAAAGCCTTGGCAAAGAGCAGGGGCAACAGGAGCCATATGGAAGCTGGCCTTGATTTTAAATAAACAGAAAAAACTTCTTCCAGTGCATATAAGATCCAGATAAATCTTCTGGCATCTTCTAGCTGTGAATTCTGGTGGGAAGGTGCTGTTGAAATAAGACCAGGCCAATTAAATTTACTTTAGTTCCATATTCCGTTATTTATTTCCGTACATTCTGGCCATTGCGTATATAATGTGCTACAAAAGCAGCGCATGAGAACACTGTATTGTGTCATGTATTTGTCATGGAGAAATTTAAAAACACAGCAAGCATTCATTGCTTCCTTTGCTTGCTGCAAGCCAGCTAAGCCTTTTTCAGTTTGACCATTATGAAATCGGTGTTTAAAAAAAAAATACAACGAACAAAACCCAAACCGCCTGCTCCCTTTTCAATAATCATCTATTCAGATACTTTCTCTCTTCATAAGTGGAATGAGTGAAAATGGCAGAGAGGCAGCTCTTTATAATCACAGACAAAGCCCACATCACACATGTCGTCCTTAAGTGGGAACGACCGAAGCCACGTGAGAATCCCAGCGCAGTGCGGGGCTCTCGGGGCGGCGGCAGGCGGGTGGAACCGCGCTCTGTGTCTGTGTCAGTTCGCAGCCTACATCCGCGCTGCCGTCAGGAAGGAGAAGGGGCTGCCCATCCTGGTGGAGCTGCTGAGGATGGACAACGACAGAGTGGTGTCGTCTGTGGCAACTGCCTTAAGGAACATGGCCTTGGACGTGCGGAACAAGGAGCTCATTGGTACGTACGGACCGTCCGGGGGCACCGCGGTGCCAGGCCTTGGGGGGGAGATCCAAGGAGGTTCCGCTCATGGGAACAGCACACTTGGTGTTTCTGTGTCACATCAGTCGTGTCACATAAATGCGTCCTCCTGACAGCAGCAGCTTTCCAGAGCAATATTGCCCCATTTCATGGATGGGAGTCAGCCAAACCAGGCAGAAAACCCTCCATACCAAATGGCTTGGGAACACAGCTCTGCTTCCTTGGAGCTCAGTGCCCACCTGCTTGGGGGGTGCAGGTTTCCCGTGTGTTCCCAGGGGATGGAGCAGCTCTGCTGCCACAACAGCAGTGCTTTTTTAACAATCTTGGGCAAGAAGAGAGGGAAGGAATCTTCTGGTAAAGTGTTTCCAGGAAAACACAGGTATAGAGCAGCATCTGTGTCTTTGCTGAACTAAGTCATCTACAGAGGTGCTTGCTAGAAAAAATTACTGTCTTGTCAATTCTAATATTTAACCCTTTAAGCATTCATCTGTGCCTTTCTGATGAAGCATTAAAAAACCCCAACAAAATAACTATCAGCTTTCCTGCCTGAGGTTTCTCAGTCTGTTACTGTTGAACATGCTTCAGCCTCAGACTGCTGTGGCCTCAGTGAACCCTGTTTACAAGTGGCATGATATAAAAAAGTCTCATTTTGGTTACAAAAGCATTTTGTCTGTGTAGAATCGTGGGGTAAAGGATATAACAACTGTTCATAGAGATAGGAGGATCATTATTTTCTCAAAAAGAGAAATACAGGTGAACAGAACTTTGTTATCTGTTTCTGAAGCTTTGGCATCTGGGACATTCAGAGTGTGTTTTCCTGCAGTGCAAGTGTTACATGTGAGAAGTGTGTAAAGAGAGAACCCTATCCATAGCTAAACTTATTCCATAGCACCAGCCCTGTGCAGGTCAGACTCGGGTGATGTTCTCTTGTCAGGATATTTCTTCCATTCCTGGCAAAACTTTTCAGGAATGGTCGTCCAGCTGCTCCTTCTCCCTCTCAAGGCTGTACCCCTGAAAGAATGTCTGGCCTCAGATAGACTCTGAAACAGATTGGATAAAACATTGCGAGTTGTGCACGACCCCATGCTAGAAATCCTCTTTAGGAGCTTCTCTGCTGGTACAGGAAAGGAGCAATGGCCTCACAGGGTCCCACTGGAGGAAATGACAGATGAGGACTCCAGCAAATGCCAATATCTGTTGGAACACGCTGCGTGTGGCTGAGCTTGCTGAAGGGTTGGCAATGGCAGGGTGTTGCTGCAGACAGGATTATGGGGACAGTTTTCCTGTGGGGTTCCTTTTGCCTGCAGAATTCCTTTTTGTTTCTTTTTTTTCCTCTCAGGCACATTCCACAAATAGAGAGTCAATGACTTTGTGTGAAGCTCCTTCATTATTCACTATTACGTAGAAATACATGTCTGCTATAAAATCAATTAATCATTCAATTAACAGTACAGCCCACACAGGAAGAAATCTTATCTTAGTTACTGTCCCTTGTGTGCAGCTTATCTCTGGCATGAGTCAGCAGCTGGAGCCTGACAGAGCTGAGCACTGACAGGTAGCAAACAAGGTGAACAGAACATCCAGAAGAAAGAATTCCCAGTTACTGTGAGGATTCCTTAATCCTCCCATAGATGAAGCCCAGCAATATGCACTGCTCTGTCAATCACAATAAGTAGCCTAATATTTTTCCTTGAACAATTCTGCTTTCTCCAAATAATTATTGTTTAAAACTGTTCCTCTTTTAGTGCAAAACTCAGCTTCTCACACTTTTAAACTAAAAGGAAAAAAGAATTGAAAAGTTATGTGGTCTCCCTTGACTCTGTGACTTCTTGGCAGGTTTTTCTCAGCGCCTTCAGCTGCAGCTTTATGCTGAGTCCTGCAGTTTCCAAGCTGAAGGAGCAGACTGGCTCTGAGCTGGCTCTGTGTGTTTGCAGGTAAATACGCCATGCGAGACCTGGTCAATCGGCTGCCCGGAGGAAATGGGCCCAGCATCCTGTCGGACGAGACGGTGGCCGCAATCTGCTGCGCCCTGCACGAGGTCACCAGCAAGAACATGGAGAATGCCAAGGCCCTCGCCGACACCGGGGGGATAGAGAAACTGGTCAACATAACAAAGGGAAGAGGTGACAGGCAAGTAGGCAGTGAAGATCATACCTGAGCTGTTTGTGTCCATTTAAAATGCTTAAGAATGCAGGAAATGGGTTTTTGAGTAAAAAAAAAAAAAGATCTGCCTTTGCAGTCCGGGTCTGAGGAGCTGTCAGCTGGAGTCTCCCTGGGAGGGAGGAGGCACTGGTACCGCTGTCCTGGGCAGTGTTCTCTGTCCCAGGCTTCTGGAGGCTGGGACAGCTGCTCACAGTGACCATGGCCATGGGACCTGTCCAGGTTAAATGAGCTCACCAGTCACCTCTTCAACACCCACAAGATTAATAAAAGATTTGGAGCTTTTCCAAGTCAGACTGTGTGGGCACCTTTGTCAGGATGTATCCCAGCAACCATGAATTGTAGCTCGTGCAGCCCTTTGGTCAGTGAAGGAGAGCATGGCCGGGGGGATGCCCTCGAACAGCACTGCCAGGCAGGTGCTGGCTGAGGGGAGCTGGTCCTGCCCACTGTGCCAGAGCTCCGGGGAGGCTGGCAGACAGGTTTTGTGCGGGCACCGTGGTTGTCCAGTGGAAGTGAACCCCGTGAGCGTGTTCTGGGTCAGCAGCAGCAGGCTCCTGTGGCTGGGGGATGGGGGGCCCCATCTCGTGGTGAGGCTGCTGGCTTGGCTGTGCTCATGCTGCTGAGGCAGGGTCTGGTTTGCCCCACAAACAGGTTCAGGCTCAGGCTGTAACAAAACTCTTTTGAAGCGGAATTCAGTGGCTTTCTAACACTGCCATATTCTTCACCTGCTCAGATCCTCACTGAAGGTTGTCAAGGCGGCTGCCCAGGTACTGAACACACTGTGGCAGTACCGAGACCTCCGGAGCATTTACAAAAAGGTAAATTGTAAAATTAGCTTACGCTGGAAAACGGTACCACAAAAGCTCCTCATTTATTCATAACTTGCGATTTATTCTGATGTGTTGTTCTTTTTGCCACTCCACAGGATGGATGGAATCAAAGTCACTTTATTACACCAGTATCAACACTGGAACGGGAGAGATTCAAATCCCATCCTTCTCTATCCACAGCCAATCAGCAGATGTCACCTGTCATGCAGTCAGGTCAGCCAGGGAGGGTGAAGGGGACCTGCTGTCCCATGCTTTTAACTCAAACAACCTCTCCGTTTGGTACTAATCCCATTCAAAACACAGAGGTCAGGCTGTTGCTCCTTGGTTTGAGCAAAGTATTGCATGTGCTGGGAGTGTTCCCTGAGCTGTTCCTGCAAAGTGAAATTCTCAATGAATAGAGCTGGACGTTGTTACCAAGCACTGCCCTGTTCAAAGCCACTCCTCCTGTGCTGTGTGGGGGCTGTGGGGGGGCCTGGCAGCACAAACAGCAACACACCCACCCGTGAGGAGCTCATTTTCATTCCCAACTATGTCATGATCCGTAAGAATGAGCAACCAAACCCAAAACCCTCACTTTCTGACTCCTCCTCACTTATTTCTCACCTTTGTTCCTTCAATGTCTTCAGTGCTAGGATTTGGATCTTCAAGATGGCTGATACAAAACCTACCTGAAGCCTTCCAGTTTGTCTTCATTTGGCATTTTATTTTAGCCAATTTGCTCTTCTGGAGCAAGAGTGTTATTAAAACACACATTATTATGTTGACCCATGTCAGAATTTTAACAAGGCATATTTAGCCATGAATATGCCAGGGAAATATTAATTAAAGCATCCATAATAACACAGAATTCTGAGCTATGATGTAATGGACACATCAGTGAAAGAAGGTTATCATTGAACTAGTATTTTGAAGCAAAATTTCTAGAAATTGTTTTTAAGTATTTTTCTGCCATTGCTGGAGTCCTTCTGAGCCAACAAAGCCCAAGTGATGCATAGACCAGGGAGGATTTAGCAAACTCCTCTGCTGAGGAACACGAAGTGATCCCTTGCTGGGATCCCCCATGGCCATTGGCCTCCCAGGGCACACCGTGCCCAGCACTCACCTGTGTATGCAGGGGGTCACTGAGGCCAGACAGGCTGGACAAGTGACAGGGTGGCCTCAAGTATTGTGTTTAAATGTAACTGAGATGAGCCATCACCATTAGCAGAGTATCACCACGTCCTAGGCATGGTAAGGTCCCATCTGGGGATCTGGGCTGTGAGTGTCACAAAGGTGCTGTGTGCCTGTGGGCACCAGAGAGCAGTGACAGCCCCTTGCAGTCTCTGGTGCCTTGCTGGCAGCTCCGGCTGTGTCCTTAGCCAGCCCCTGCCGGGAGCCCTTGGAGCAGGCAGTGCTGGGGAAGGCTGGGGGTGTGAACGGCTCTTGTCTCTTTTCCCGTCAGTTGGCAGCACGTCCTCGTCCCCAGCCTTGCTGGGAATCAGAGAGCCTCGCTCCGACTACGACAGGACGCACCCTTCTATGCAGTATTACAGCAGCCAGGGCGATGTCGTTGCACATAAAGACATCTACACTGGTAAGAGACCAGCTGAGATCTTGTGGAGCAGGGAACTATTCCTCATAGGAGGAGCTCACAGTGGTGCACAGACAACTCCCAACCGGTGCTTTCCATTTCCATTCCTTGTATTCCCTGGCTGTGGTACAGGGCAGGCTCTGCTGTTCTCTGTAAAACTGCCCAGTACCAGAGTAAACACAGATCCCTTTCTCTTTGGGAGGTGAGAGGCAGTTGGAATTCTTGATTTTATTTAAAATCCTAGTGCAGGAAATTGTATTATTATATATATTATATGATGATGATGATGATGTTATAAATTTTAATGTGCAGTTGTATATTATAATATTACTAAATTTTACCAAGATTTCATCTATTCTAAGATCTCTCTTTTCCTTCTTACTATGTCACACAAGTAGCAAACCAATAGATGACTGACTAAAGAGAAGGAAACTCCTTCCTTTAAAGATTTTGAGTCTTAAAATGAGAAACAGCAACATAAGCCTCCTGACTTCTCTGTAGCTGCTGCTGAGGGACATTTGCTTTCATTCTGTTATTACATTGTACATTAGTAGGTGCTGAAATCTGCAGATTTAATAGTGTGGGTGCTCCATAAAGGGCAGGATAAAAACCAATACTTATGGCTGAAGGAATAAAGACTGAAGTTTAAGCATTAAACTTTTTTCTCCCAGGTTCCAGCAAGGCTTCACCCATTTACATCAGCTCCTATTCCTCCCCAGCGAGAGAACAGAACCGGCGGCTGCAGGTGAGCCCAGAGCTGGGCTTGGCCAGAGCTGTGCCCAGGCTCAGCAGGAGCGCTGAGGCAGCCTGGGGCTGTGGGCACATGCCCTGAGCTGGCAGGGCCTCGGGCTGCAGGAGCCTGCCTGGTTCCCTGTGCGTTCCCTATCAGTCGTGTTTTAGCACCTTCTCACAGGGGCAGCCGAGATCTCTTTTCTGACTTGAGTTGGGTTTGGGCTGGTTTTGGTAGGAATGGCCAGCTTCTGTACTTACTGTACTTGAGCTCTAAGGTTGTGCACTTGTGGAGTTGCTCCCTCTGAGTGGTGTAGGAGACGCGCAGCAGACTCAGGAGCATTTCCTCCCTTTCCCTGGGTACATTTCATGGAGGTTTGAAACCTGTGTTACTGTCATGGGTAGAGCTGCACTTGGGAGAAGTATTTTCTATTTATATTTTTGAAAGTTTATTTTGCTATCTTTACCAGCAGCATCAGCAACTGTACTACAGCCAAGAAGATACCACCAGGAAAAACTACGATGCCTACCGGTTGTACCTGCAGTCCCCACACAGCTATGAGGACCCTTATTTTGATGATCGAGTTCACTTTCCTGCTACTTCAGATTACACAACACAGTATGGACTGAAATCAACCACCAATTATGTAGACTTTTATTCCACCAGACGATCTTCTTACCGAGCAGAACAGTACCCAGGCTCTCCTGACTCCTGGGTGTAGCACCAGAGAGAAAAACCCAGCGTGCTTCTTGTCTGGCTTGAGAAGGACTGGAATGGCCCCGTGTTGTTTTGGTTAAGAAATGTGAAAGTGAAAAAAAAAAAGAAGGAAAAAGGACGATGGATTTTTTTTTTAATTTTTTTTTTTTTTTTGAGTGAGGAATTGTCAGGAGAAAAAGCTGGCAGGGATGGTTTTGCTCTGCTTAGGTGTTAGGTATCATTACTTGTAGCTCCTGTAGTCTGGTGAGGGTGTGGGCGATGTGATGAAAGGTTTGAGAATTGAGTACGATGAATTTGGAAAGCGTGTAGGTCAGAGAAAATTAAAGCTGATTTTTTAATGTGAATAAAAGTCTTGTTCTGATCGTTTGTACAGAAAAAATCCAATGGCTGCCCTTGTTTTATTGCTATTACTGAATGTCAGGATTGTATGCTACTGCGTCATGTAAATTTCTTCGTTGGTGTAAATATGGAAATGCCACCTTGGTCTCAAGTGCCATCCATTTGTAATGCAGTGTGTCATTGGAAAAGGAATTTGAAACATCATACACAAAAAAATCCCTAAAACAAGAAAGTGTTATGAATTCTAAGAAGAAAAGAGCCCAAAGTTTAAAAAATGAATAGTGTAATTTTGAAGCACAAAGTCCAGTCCAGTATATCCACATCTCTCCCATTCCCTGCCTATTTCATAAGGAACTTCACTGCCATTTTCTATGCACATGGAATAACAATAAATATGGAAGTCTCATCCATGGAAAGCTGTTCCCTGTTCATTTTTTTCTTATTATTTTCTGTGTGTAATATTCAGAAACAAATATCATGGAAATGAAGTCTAATTGCATATTCTTAAGCAGGTTAAACATATCCCAACATCTGGGCCATTTTCCCAGCCCTCTCCAGTGGAAACATCCTGAATGTGTCAGGCTGGCAGCCCAACGTGCTCAACCCAGCACCTTTCTACCAAGATTCCTCAGACTTGTGTTTTTACTGTTGGTATTGGCAATTCAAGGCACTTCAGAACCAGCCTTTCAGAGCTTTCCTTCCATTACTCCTCTCCCTCTCCCCTTGATCTCTCAAGGAAATGGAGGTCACCTTGCTGTCCTAGAAATGATGGTCTCCATTCTGACTGCATTTGACCTGAATTTCTTTCCAATAAAAATGTTTGATTATTTTAAGTAACTAAATCACAAACTCTCCTGTGCTGTACAGTCTGTTACCTCTCGCCTGTCTCTAAGCACCATTATTGCTCCTCATCACTGCATTTTCCTTGGGTTTTCAGGGTTTCCAGTATCCCAAAGAAGGACTGAGAACACTGGGAAAAGGCTAATGAATTTTTCTATCGGAGTAAACAGACTGAAGAGAATCCATCTCAGCCAAGGACAGCACTCAAGCATGCATTCTTCGTTTGAGTTACTGTATCAAGGACTAACACTCACAAAAGGTAACATAAACATAAATAAACTTTTTGAAAAACAAGGCAAACACAACTTCATTGCTGCCAACAGCAGAAGGCACTAGGGAAAAGCTGTCACTAAGATGTGCTGGAAAGGTGGTCTTGCCATCACAGAGTGCAGGGATCTGTTTGTGGCTGTAAGGTAGAGGTGAGGGGAGGACTCAGTGCTGGCTGCCCCACTTGGAAACCTCTCCAAACCTGCCATGGAGGGGGGAGAGGTGACTGCCTGCCTGCAAGGAGGAAACCAGCGGCAAAGTTCTTCATTTGCTCACATTTAGCATCCAAGTGGTACTTGTGAGTTCTGTTATCCTATTAGAGATTCTAAATACTTTGTATTGAGATGCATACAACTTACAGGGCATTCACTAGTTTAAAATGCATGCATTTTCATAAAGTACAGACTTCTTTTTGCTCTTATTAAGGTTTTTACCCCATCAAAAAGTGTAATATTTATTTGGCTTGGTTTATGGCATTTAAATTGAGAGTAGAGTTGCTAATTAGATCACAGTTAGACAAAAAGGGAGGCTGACCTTGTTTGTTCCCCTGGCAGGATGGTGCCTGTGGGTGGTTGGGCAGGCAGCTGTCCTGGCCTTGCTGGTTGTTCTGCTGGCACACCCACTGCATTCTATAACACCCACTTTGGAGACTAACCACGGGAGCTTTTGCCATTTACTAGCTCACCTGCCTGGGGAACATGGACATGCTGAGTCCTGGGCTGTGTTTGGAAGGGCCACGACCAACATTTCAGCTGTCACCATTAACTTGCCTGTCCTTATTCTGAGGCGGCACTCCCTGCAACTTTACATAATGCGTAGGAGTTGAAGTGACTTTTCATATGGCTTGAACAGAAAGAAATGCACTGAACATAGAAAGAGAACCAAAAGCTCAGTATGACATATGTTCAACAATGTGTGATGGTATCTCTAAGGAAACTCCTGCATTCTCCTTCTAAAACTCCAGTAAGCATTCCTGTTCTGATACTTGTCTTCACATCCCCCTGTGGAGTTTGTCTCAATGTGATTAATTCCTCAATTTTCTTTTTCAATTTCACTCTATTTTTTTAAAAACTGCATTCCACAGACAAGGGATAAATGTTGTCTTAACTGTCAGTATGAGCCATGTCACTGAAGATTCAGTGTGCAGTCATACTCCACTCATTGTCACAGCAGTAGAAGCTGATAGTGCTGTACAAGCCACAGCAGGCGTCCCTTGGGAGACTGCAGCTGCAGCATTTCTTCAGACTTCCAAAGGGCTGGGTCAGCCTGTCAGGGTCAGCTGGGCCACTGGCCAGTGCTAGTCCTAGAGCAGGCCAGCGGTGTGTCCGTAGTGCTTCAGGGCACCCCAGGTATCAGTAAATACCTTTATACATATAATTCTATTGAACGAAACATCGCCTTCCAGTCTGTTCAACATTACAGAAATTCCAGGTAAAACAGTAACACAAGTAGCAGGATATGTAGTTTTCAGCACGCTCTCAAAGTCAGAAAGATTGAGGAATGAACTGTCTGCCTGTTCATTGCCAAAAAGCAATCACAGTCTCAGAAGGAACTGATCTCTATTAGGAAGACATTCCAAAGGCTTGTCTCAGTGTGTTGCAACCTAATTCTTTAGAATTCACTCACCTATTCCACCGCCCAGCAGTACTTTTCTAAACTTGTGCACTTAGGTGGATAAAATATGTGATGACAGAGATGTACCTTTTTAGTCCTTCTGTGAAAAAAATAAATCTCTAATTAAAATTAGCCAGTAAGGTTCCTCTGCTTGATGATGTTGCCCTTTACCTTGTAGCACCTTCCAGCCTGGAGACTTCTTTCTCTCCTGCAGTCTGAGAAACAGCTGGCATCCAGATCAGAACCAGGACCTGAACTTGTCGGGTTTCCTACAGGAAAAAGGCAAGCTTTACAGATGTGAAGCCAGACTTACCCTCCAGATTTTGTCAAATACATACTATATGCACTAGTGAACAATTATACCAGCACAAACCCCACTGAAAATATGGCTGCCTTCACTTCTCCTTGCTCTAAACACTTAACACAAATGATCTGGCTAACATTATTAACTTAGTGCTGAACTGCTGTAAAACACAAAATAAAACCAAGGGTGGGGGAAATTAAAACATGTATTAATGAAAAATAAGCTATATACCTGCCCCAGAATATTTGTTGTCTCCCTTGGGCTCCTGGAGCATCTAAAACCAGCTACATTGACTCATCTGAAGAAGGTATTGGCTGTCACTGAGCTTAAGAAAACAGCAGTAGTATTTTACCATTCAGATGTCAGATATAGAACCAGAATCAGTTTATATCAGTAGCCACAATTTAGTAATTCTGACATTTGAAAACAAGTAATACTGGAAATAAGACAGAGAAGGGAAAATACTGCAGAGTCATGAGCAATAGATTTTAAACAGATCTGATTTAAAATATGACACATGAGGAAGGTATTCCATATGTCTGCATGCTTGTTTTAGATGTGGACTATGGTGTATAATTATGCTAATAGCTGTTAGCTGCATTAGAACACAAGTCTGCTTGGGAACATGGTGATTTTTGTTCCTGCCAAGTGACTTTTCAAATTTTGCAATCAGCTAATAACCTGCCTGTAGAACGTAGATTATAAAGGAGAAATTGTCAGGAAATAGGAAGAGTTCCAGAATGCTGATAGCACCACTCAGGAAAATTTTCTATGACTATTATCTCTTCATCACAACTAAAATTCTCTGTCTGCCCCCAGGCTTTCCCACATCTGCCTCTGTTACGGAAAAAAACACATTCTGAGAATACATACGACCATTATTATATCAACTCATTTTTAATTCAGTCATTCCCAAATTCTATCATTAAAATAAATCTATCCCCAGCATCAGATGAACATCTCTGAAGTTTGATATTTGTATGATTGGGCAATGGGACTGAGGATGGCAGGAACCAAAGCTGTACTACATGACTGCTCTATTGTGGCAAGTAATGAAACTTCACCTCTCCAGCCTGTGCAGTAACAAACAGCTCAGGTAAATAAATTGAAAAATCAGTATTTCTCTGCTAAGGCAGAGTAGCACAAATATCAAAAACCTTTACTGCTGGCCAAGTATTTCATGGTAGGGTTCTTTTGTTCCCTCTCCTGCAGATCATTTTACCTGGAAGAATTTATTTCTCCATTCAAAATTGCCATCACCTACTTCAGGATAAATGCTTATTGGCAGAGACATGCAGCACTATTGACTTTAATATTTGCAAAGTAAGTTGCTTTTCTAAGGAGGAAATTGCTGCATTTCAAAACTATTTCCTGCTTCATACATACAGAATTAAATATCAGAGAGATCTACTTTAAACTGGATGTTCTTTCATTTTTTCTGCTTTAAAGATCCAAGCCAACAGGAGTCGCCATAAGATGGTTGTTGTGCTATACCTACTGGTTTCTTAGTCTATTTTCTCTTCCATTTTTTTTACTTCATTTCCCCCTTCTTCAGATTCCACTTAATCACATCCTGGTTTTATATTCCCTCTCTCCTTTTTTTTTAATCATTGAGATCCAATAATAAGACAATTCCAAATAAATCACGAGACTAACAGGTTTTATCTTTCATGTTTTGCTTTCAGAATCCCTAAAAGAGCTGATTTTTGTGATGAAAAGCTTTAGCACAGCAAAGCAGACATGTTTGCAGCAATCTCGGAGAATTTTTGCCATGATGCATGATGGCTCCAGCAGCTGCCTGCAGATCAGCCCGAGCCACCAACAGGTCCAAGGGACTGACAGCTTTTGTGATGAACATTTCTTCCACAGCATAGTTTACAACACAGATGGCAAACATTACAAGATAATTCCTTAATTATTTTTGTCATTTTAAATACTGAAAAAGTTGAGGAGTTTATACACTAAGTAACTCCAGATTACCTGTATCTACTTTCAGTTGTTGCATTTCTACTATGTTGTGTAAAACGTCAGTGTTTGTTAAGAACATGGATTTTTTTTTTAAAGGCATGAATGACAATGTTTTGCTTGTCTCAAGCAGATACTATAGATTGAAGAAGATTCACCTCACTAAATCAAGTTATTTGAATCTTTAGCAATGTTTTTTTAATGTCCCCGCCTCTCACACCGCCCCCACGACGCCCCTCGCCTCTCCTCACCGCCTTAACTTTAAATAATGCCTAGGAGTTGAATTGACTTTTCATAAGGTTTGAACAGAAAGAAATGCATTGAACATGCCTACACCGCTCAGACCCTCACACCGCTCCCCGCCTCTTTCACGTCCCCTCACAGCGCTCCTCTCCCCTCACAGCGCTCCTCTCCCCTCACAGCGCTCTGATCCTCACACACCTCCCTTCACACCGCTCCTCTCCCCTCACACACCTCCCCTCACACCGCTCTGCCCCTCACAGCGCTCCTCTCCCCTCACACCGCTCCTCTCCTCTCACACCGCTCTGCCCCTCACACACCTCCCTTCACACCGCTCTGCCCC
>PYHW01010387.1:251170-262948 GCA_013186435.1 Turdus rufiventris | reverse complement strand
TCACCTCCCCTCACAGCGCTCCCCTCCCCTCACACCGCCTCCCGCCTCTTTCACCTCCCCTCTCTCACCTCCCCTCACACCGCTCTCCGCCCCTCACACATCCCGGGTTACTCTCCCTGCTCTCACGACCTGCTCTATCCCGTTCGCTCCGAACTGCACAAGGCGCTGCCGCTCGGCTCGGTGCGCGGCTTCCTGCGCTGTTCCGCGGTCCTGCACTGCCGTGCCGCGCTTGGTTCCCGGCACTGCCGGTCCCGCCATGGCGCTGAGGAGGGGTGTCCCACCGGGCCGGCGCCCTCCCGCAGGTAGGGGCTGGGGCCGCTCCGGCCGCGGTGTGAGGGGCTCTCCCGCCGGACTGCCCCACACAGATGCAGCTCCTCCGCGGAGAGGAGCGGCCGAGCGGGCCCGGGAATGGTGGAGGCGGGTTTGTGGGGCGCGGCCCGCTCGCCCCAGCGGGTCCCGCAGCCGCCCCATCACGGCGAGTGCGGGACTGGCGCCGCTCGGTGATCGGGAACGCGGTATTGAGGATAACGAGAGAAATGGGTGTTCGTGCTCACTGAAATATCTGTGTTTAATGTTACAGCCGTATCCCTCGCCTCCTGTAGTAACGTGAAGAATTTACTTCCCCTCCACCAAGCCCTCCCGCCCCGATAGCTCTCTGTGAGGAAGCTTTCGAGCCTGCTGTTCCAGCCGCCGCTGTGTCTGTATGGTGGCTGTAGGAGTGTAGTACCGGGATTTTAACCATGTAGTAGCGCCCGTGTTTGTTGGGGAGCGTGTAAATGCACGCAGTGTGAGCAGCTCTGGGCCATCCCAGGAGCAGCGCGGAGCTGTCTCCGTGCGTGGGCTGGGGCCCGCCTGTTCGGGGCACCCGCAGAGATGCTGCAGGCTCGGCCTTGGGAGCTGGGCGATAGATAGTCACTGCAAGGACAGCCGTGCAGGCTCAGCCTTTGAAACCTGAGGAACCGTCACTGCAAGGCTTTAAACCCTGCAACATGGGGCTTCCTCTCGTTTATTAGGTGCAGTTACTTCCTGAGGAGCACATACTTGTGTGTCTCCATATACTCCTAAGAACTATTTTGTTTTCTTTAATTTATTTTTAGTTTGGAGTTTGTGGGGGTTTTTTTCGTTTTGGGTTTTTTTTTTTGTTGTTGTTGTTGTTGTTGTTTGTTTTGGTTTGGTTTGGTTTTTTTTGTTGGTTTGTTTTTTTAACATTAATACAGGATGTAAATAATTTTTTTTCAGCTTGTCTCTAGTCCATTCCTTCTAGTCCACACATTTTTGTGTATGCGGCAGGGACAGTTGAGCTGTACCTGCAAGGCGTTTAAAGCACTGCATTCAGAGATCTGGAGCAGGTACTGGCCTTTCTGAACTAGTGAACTGCCCCTTGTAGACTTGCAAGTCTGCAAGTAAGTCTTGGTGAAGTTTGTGTGACTGCGGTAGGGACCAGCCTGGCAGAGGGGTGGAGGTAGCGGAGCAAGTGCTTTCAACCATGCACTTAGTGAGCAAAGTTCAGGTGGGCACCTTTTTTCTGACCAGTATTGAGCCAAACTGTCTTTATTTTTGCTTGGGTTTGTTTTTATGTTGTTTTCTGGTTTGGGTGTTTTTGTTGTTGGGGTGTTTTTTGAAGAGGGGAGCATAAACGTGAATGTGTCTCCTTACTTTCTTGTTTTATTTTAAAGATACATTGTGTTTTAAAAATGAAAATTACTAAATATTTTTTCACTTAACTGTTGGATTACATGGCTAACAGGTCACTTATAAAAATCAAAAAGTTGAACTCCATATTAAAAGTTTGACATACCTCTCTGTTGCTTTGGAAAGCAAGTTACAAAACAGCTTTGTGGTGCATCCCAGATGCATCCATGTTTAACTCTTCCCCCACCGTGGCTGTGTCAGCAGGTGGCACAGCTGTTCCTGGAGGCTAGTTTCAAGTCAGTGCAGAGATGGAAAGGAGGACGGGTTCTGTTTAATCACTGTAGATAACGCTGTTTTGTGGGCCTGTTGGTGCTAGACACAATTCCAGATTGTCTGTGTCTCAGTATCTCCTCCCATGCTGGGTATCTCTCTCCTCCTCATCTCGCTCCCCTCGTGCTTTGTGTAAAGCCTCATGGTGCTAAAAGTCTGCCTCTGCCTGGATCTCCTTGCCCTGCTACATTAAAATTAAAACAATGCTTGTATCTGGAAATTGCCCATCCTGCATGTGAGGAAAGGTCCCAAACCAAAAGTTGTGGGTCTAGGTTCAGTTACCTTTTATTTTTTTACCTAATTCCAAAATTTCAGTGGTTTTCCTGACTGTGTTTTGACTGGTTCCTAAAAAGACAAGAGCCCAACAATCTGTGAGAGAGCACTTGGGATAACTTGTGTTGGTGCTCTAGATGAACTTTATATAAAGAGAAATGATCTCAAGAAGATCTCTGAGATCTTGGAAGATGCCAGGGCTTTTTTTGTGTGGTCTGGTTTGTTATTGATATCTGGTTTGGGATTTTTTTGGATTGGTTTGGGATTTTTTTACATGCTTTGTCATTCTAGTTTGCCTCAAAGATGCCTCAAAGACAAGGAAGAGTTTCATGCATTGTGAGGGTGTTTAGAATCTCAGTTCTCTTTACTGGTAGATACTTGCAAGCAAATGGTTGAAACTTCCATTTCAGCTACTTTTAATTTTGCAGTTAGGCTGCCAGAAGGATTAGGTTCAGTCCAAGTCTCCAGCGTATTTGTAGCTGTAAGGTGGCTGGACAAAGAATTAATTGTATGTACGTATGCAATTTTAAAATGAGAAGAAAAGGCAAGTCTAGCTATAGCATAACTCTGATATTGTAGTGCTGCTTTGGACATGGCTGCGGGAGAATTTTGGTTTCTAAAATAAAACCTGCAAGCAGGAAATACAAGGTAGATTTGGTAGAAAATGGGTGTTAGTTACAGATGGATACAAATGCATCTCTCATGCTAGCTAGTTGAGTAATTCTAGAAACCTTTCCCCATTTCCTGTTCTCTCCCACCTCCAAATTTAAACTCTAGCCTTGATTGTTCATGGTCAGGCGTCTTGCTGAGAGGTAAACTACTTGTTCATTAGGATGAGAAAAGAACACCAAGGTTGTTCTTTCTTACTTACCGTTTTAAAACTTAAAATGCTACCCTGAAGAGGGAGAAAGTGAGAAACTATTTCTTTCAAGAGAATATTTTAGATAACTTCACGTGTTATTTGTTCAGAATTCAATTTTCAGACGTTCCTCAGAACTGAAATTGTTATTGTTACATTGCCTGTAGATTAATTAGTGCTAATTGGTTTTGGTGATTGGCAGACATGTTAATAAAATATAATTAAACATGCTGGAACACAAGTACAAGATGAGTATACATCTAGTTCTCGTCTTCATTATTAGATGCATTCTGGAATACCATGAACTAATCGTGAAACCCTTATTGTTGTTAGTCCCATCGTTCAAAAACCTGAAAGTGTTCAGAGGGTGGTTTGGTTTTCTTTTTTGCTTTTAAAATACGAATCTGAGATACAATAGTTTCTGGGGAAGAATGCGTATTAACATAGTAAGGTGTTAAGATTTAATATAGTGCCTGAAAGCAATCTGATTTCTTGATTTATGGTATTTGGAAGCTGGTTTGAGTCTGCCAAGACACAGAATTTTGAAACCTTTGCCACATCTCTGGCTGCTCCTGTGGATGCATGTGTACAAGTAAAACATTGACCTAAATACTGAAAGATGATTTCTGGTTAATGGTTATCCGGGGTAAAAGTACGCTCTTCTCGTGTATGTACTGTGGTATGTAATTCTGGAGGTACTTTTACTTATATTTCACTTTCTTCTTGCAGTTAAAGCTGGAGGTATGAGAGTGTCTAAAAAGCAAGAAAATGGACCTGTTGAGAAAAATGCTAAACCTCTGGGAAAAGACAAGCCAAGGTATCACAATGCAATGTTCACCCCTGCCCTGTAGTTCAAGTTCATAGGTAATGATCTTTGAAAACAAAGAAAACACTTATTCTACTGGAGCTTAATTCTTAAACTAACTAGTGCAATTTATAGATAAAATAATACTGATATTGAAATACTTGAAAACTTAAAAAAAAACCAAAATCCAGCAACTTCAAAACCCAAGGACAGTGCATTGCAATGAAAGGCAAAGGATGAATCTCATCTCTATTGTCATGTTTTATGGAACAGAAATTAAAACAGTGTATTACATACCTGTGCCTAGTAAAGGAATGGTCAAACAGTTTCCAGTGAAGTAGGAATGAACTTTAGGCTGGTTAATTCTGAAGGAAATTAAACCCACATCAACTACCCCCAAGGAAGACACTTATCTCCTGTATAGGCTATACTCCCTACTTCAGTCAAAAATCTAAGTTGGCTTTTGCTGTTTGCTGCTTTACAAGGTTAATCAAGCTGTTTTGCCCCCAAAATGAAGGCATGCCTCTATTTTTATAAAGTAACACTGACCAGTTGATGTGGTCATTAGAACAAATATTTTCTTGCAGCTTTTTCAAAGACTGAGCATTTTTCCTAAATACATGCACTTTTCTTAAGTGTCACTTAACAAAAGGTTAACCAATATAAAGATATGACAGTAAAATTTGAATGACTTGTGGTGTTCCTGAAGTTTTTGATTTTTTTTGTTGTTTTCTTCTGGGATTAGAAGCTTTTTATTTCCATTTGTTGCCAATTGTCTGGGTGTATTTTGCAGTTGTCTTTTCCATAGTCATAGTTCCCTAATGGTATAAACAATCTGAAATAACTTACATTTGTCAGTGTAGCAAACTGTCGATTGCTAAATTGGAATGTCAGTAGGAAATGTCTTGCCTGATCCACAGAATTATTGACTTAAATAAAGATATATCTGCTTTTTCAAGAGTCACATTTATGGTATTTGGGATTTATCATGGTTTTTCCCTATTCCATTTTAAGCTGCAGATGGCTGTAATGGTATCATCAGAAGGATGTGCCATCTGAAGTTCTTCCTGTTGTTAAACATTATTTCATATCCACAGACTTTTTATTTGTGGAATATTGGTAACATGGTATTATTTATTGGAATATGGAGAAGTTAATGGGATAATATAGTGAAAAAGAAGTTCTTGCTTGACAAATAGTTGCTGTGAAAGCAAACACTCTCCAAAAGCAGAGGATGAATTTTTTTTCATGGTTCTAACTTGGAATCAAGAAAATTTTTTGTAGATCAGGGTATAACTGCTCAGCTTCTGAGAAGTTATTTCACAGTGTACAAAAAACCAATCCTTTTTGAGATATTCAAGGATATTTCATATACAATTTTTTGTATATCTGAATAAAACAGCCTGTCACACAGCTTTTCTGCTGTTCTGTTGTGAAACAGCATGCCTTTTTTGACATTATATAGTTTTAATGTGATGAAAAGATTTAGCTCCAAACCCTAAATTTATATTGCAAAATGTTTTGTATTAAGTCTGGAAAATGAAAGTGGCAAGTGCTCAAGTGTTTCTGTGATGTGGAAATACTAAATACTTTTTTTCTTCTGCTTTGCAGTGCTATTGTCAGTTTTACAAAACCTCAGAACATGGGTGTCTTGGTAGCAGAGGCACTGAACAAAGTAAGTCTGGAAAAAAACTCAGGGTTTCTTCATAAATCTAAACATGAAAAAGAGTTAAAAAGTGAACTTTCCTTAAACAGGTGTCTGGCAGTTGCGGGTGTTTCATCTGCCACTAAATGTTCTTGGGATTTCCTGTTTCTGTAGTGACTGTGTGGCTGAGCTGCTAGATGGCTAAAAAGTACCTGGCCTTTTCTCCTTACTCTGATTGCACTCCCAGTTCCTGTGACATGCCCTGGGTAGTTGTGCACACCAGTGCAGAGAAGCACAGCCAGACAGTGAGGTGTGTCCCGCTTGTAAAGTGCCGTGGTGCATCAGCTTTAGTGAAGTACAGGGAAGAATTACCAGTGGCCTCTAAGTGTCTGGCTGAGCTGGGATTACAGTGCAGAACAAAACCTTGTCTTCAGTGCTTTATCCCACCGTGGAAATCGCTCTGACCTCTGTGAGGGTCCAGCAGAAATACAGAACTGCTTGAGGGACTGGGTGGCATGGCTGGCAGGTGCAGGGCACACCAGGATGGTGATCCAGTGTCCTGCCCGTGGATGATCCCCACTGAATGATCACAGACAACAGGCACAGCATATCTTGCTGTTTCATCTGAGGCCTGACATCACTCACTCAGGCACCTTTGCACTTCTCCCTTAGGAATTCTAGAGGATCCTGTTCAATCCTGTATCCCACAGCTGCTAATGGACCCTTCTGTTTATCACCGCTCCTGCCCTGTGTGTCAGTAGGCTGCTGGTGCAGACTTACACCTGCCCTTTGGAAGAGCTGATCTTACAAGCAGCTTTTTGGTTTGCAGGGTAATCCGAAGATCTGAAGTTATCATCTCTTTGTTACACACTTGCAGACTTCATGCTGAAGCATGCAAGAGTTCCTCATCCCTAGAGCTCAGTAAAACATCAGTTGCCTAATTGCAATACAAACCTTTTATCAACAGTTGTGCTTATAGCTTTAGCCTGTAAATCTTGAATTTTTGCTTAGGCTGTTTTAATGAGAACAGATACAACTCATCTTCTTTCTCTTCCACCACATCTCATCTGTTCTGACCCACCATTTCTTTCTCCTGTTGGTTTCTAGAATCTTGTTTTTGAAGCTTCCTTGCTACAGCTACTGTAATAATGATGATTTTGAACCTGGGAAAATAAGAATTTGTTTTAATTTACTGTTAACTCTGGCATACAGATTATTTGCTGTGTTTTCCTTATCTTGGAAGCTCATTCTGTGAACTACTAAACAGGGAAAGAAAAAAAACCCCAAAAATTTCTTAAAGGTAGTCAGACTAATATCACTTTAAAAACAGAAATTATAACTAAAACTCTCAAGTTGCCATGAATTCTGTGTATTGATCACTTGAACTTTTTGTGGGTTTAGGCTGTACTGCTCCTTTTAAACTACTTTAATAGGATGAAATTTAGAAAGAGAGTAGCTGAAAAATCTGTATTCTATCACAACTTTTTTTCTCCCCCCTTTAATGTTACAGATGAGCCACAAAATCCATGCAGCAGCATCACAAGTGGCTCACCAAAAGCCACAGCCTACCTTGGAGAAGTTCATACTGCCTAAAAGAATTTACATTATTCAACAGCCACGGAAATGTTAAGATAATAATTTAAAAACTTATGTTTACTTAAAAGTAAGTTTCTATTCTATATAGCACTTAGCACATTGGTGAAGTGCTCAAAAGCTGTGTGCCTTGTATCTTACTGTCTTTGTTACTGACAATAAAATATAAGAAGAGTTACTAAATGTACTCAGGATTTATTACAATGTCATGGCTTCTCTCTAACCTGGTGTTACTGGTATGTAGTAATTACTCATTGCCAAAAAGTCTAAGATTCACTTACTGTGTGAGTTTTGAGTGAAGGAATGGAAACTGTCAGCCCTGTTGTTTTGAGTTTTTTTTTTAGTTTAATGGTAGCAAAGTTGATGTGAACTTGATTCTAAGAAAGCAGGTCATGACTGAAAGACATGGGGCTTCTTTCAATTGAGCCTAAGATTTTCCATGCTGAATGCATGCCTGAGGCTTACTGCATGATAAGTAATTCACAAAGTCCTGGGAAGGATTTCAGTGCAATGAAAGAAGTATTTTTTGGTTGCATTTCTTTCTGTAGAAAACCCAGCATTTCGGTAGGGCTCCAGCAAGCAGGAAGAACTGACTGGAAACAGTCTGAACCTATTTGTGGCTGGGGTGGATAAATGAAGGAAGTACCTGACTTGGAGCTGAACCCTTGGCATAGGAGGGCAGGTAGCAGGGAGGAGCCAAGGTACAGAGAGTCTGTGACTGGAGATTGCAGTTAGAGTTGGTAGAATGGGGTATGAGACTTAGCATTGACTGGTAGTAGTAGGGTCATGAAGGGTCAAGCTTAAAAATGGGGAGGAACAAGTGTAAATCCTAGTCTAGGCAATGTCCTTGAGCCATGACCTGCTTGCAGTGACAGCAGGGACAATAGAGAGTGCCAGAGGATAATACTGTCTTGCTGTTGGGAGTTGGTTGTGGAGCTCCACTGACTCAGAATTTAATTCTGCTGTGTCTGTTTTTTGGTTTTTTTTCTTTAAGGTTGTGATTGCAGAAGAATATTGTTCCAAAACTGGTTCTTTCACCCTTTTGGTGTGCAAGAAATTGATGCCCACAGAGAGTGTAGGTTTTTGATTTATTTGCAGTTGTGTGCAGAAAGGGGTGCTGGGTGGTGAGTTGTCAGAGCTAGCATGGACACAGACCAAGGCAGGCACACCTGTAGGTTACAGTCTCAGGCCAAGCAGATCGTGTTTCACCCCAGGGTTAAGTTGCTATCAACTTCTCCTCTCTATTTCAGTCTCAAGGTACAGTGCCCCAAGAAGTCATGGTGCGTGCTCAGTGAGCAGTGGGCTCTTGGTGGGCAGAGGAGGCTGAGCTAGGGATGTGGCTTTTGCTATTATAATTATATCATGAGGAAAGTTCATGGCAAGGGCAAGCTCTCACCACAGAAACAGTCAGACCTGGGGCTTTGTTGGCCCATCATATAAGGTCCTGAATAAGAAGGGTGTGATCTTTTTGTTCACTCCCCTTCAAGGACCTAGGACATCAATTTAGTTTTCTAAATGTGGCTGTTGCTCCCATTGCTTAACTGCTTTGTTCTCTGTCTTAACATTTGGAACTTTGCTCCTGTTATTCATCAGTTCGCCACTTCCATACTTATGATTCTTCTTACACATACCAAAAGTCTCACTTTGGAACCAGCACACACTGGGCTGATAGGTAAGTCAATTGCTTCATGATTTCCCAAATGCAGATACATAGTGCTACCATTAATACAAAACATAATGGGGTTAGCATTAGGTTAAAAACAAGGTAAAACATCTCATTTAAACTCGCTGTAGTGATGGTAAATGACCATTTGAAAAGTGTCCCACCATCCATGTGCTCTGTCTCGCCTCTCTTGTTCCAACCTTTGTGTGCTTTCCACGCCACAATGGTGCTTGTTTTAGCAGTTGTTGCAGATCATCATGCTATAATTATTTTCTTACTAAAGTGAGATTCATCCCAGCAGGAATGGGCAGCAGATCTTGAATCAGCATATCATTATCCTGCAATAGCTGATATAATGTGCAGGAGCTGAATAAGTGAAATCCCAGCCATTGATTTTGGTGAAATTATCAACACAAACGTTAATTACTTGTATCTACAACAATGAAGCCACAAAATGTTCTCATATAAGCACATAGTTTTTCAGTATATAAAAGTACAGGTTCGTGAGCTTCATCAGGATGACTGATAGCTACTTGTGAGATACTGTCAGTGTTATCCTGGACAGCAGCGACAATATACTTTATGGGTGTTGAAATTGTAGGTATGGGATTTGGAAAACAGTCTGCTTTGTATCTTTTATTCTCCAGGCTGGGTCTATGGCAGTGAATATTGATAGGAATGTCAGTGAACAAACAGGACTTGAGTCAAAGCTGTCCATGTGTCAAATGACTATCCATGCTCTCAAAGCCAAAAATAGCACAGTGCACTCTAATGTATCAATGGCCAATACCTGCTTCCCCTGCAAAGAATGTTCATAAAATCTTTAGAATGCTAATCTTCATGCTTTTTGTTTCTGAAGAAAATCAATAACTAGTGAAAAGTTGTAGGGTCTGATTCTGCAGGCCTTTGTGTTCATAACCTCGTATGAAGCTGCATGTTATTTAATTGTTTAAAGTAGTGCATTCAGGGAGGGGTATGTGCAGGCTGAAATGGAAAGGATCTTCCAGGTACTACCAGGGTAAAACTTCCACATGTAAAAACAGGTCCAGACAAGACCTTAGGAGGTCTAGTTTTGAAAAACTCTGTTTCACGGATTTGCTAAATGTGGAGGAGGTGCAATCTCCTCTTCTGCTATAAGATGAATCTTGCAGAGCAGGAAATCCTGGCAAGTGTTCTGTTCCATGTCCTGCTCTGTCAGGTGCTGTCCGGTTTGTGCCATCATTGATGAGACTGTCATGAGGCTGTTGTGCCTTCTGTTGCAGGGAGTTTGTTTCATTTAGTTCAAGTCTTAATACTTAGCTTTCATTATTTAAATATGAATTGCCACCAAATTCAGCACATAAAGAACAAATAGAGTAGGTTTGCTAGAAAAATCAAACCCCTGCAAGAAGACTGTTTTCAGGCTTTTCATGCACTATTCCAAACAATGCAGGCATTCAGTGAGAAGGACATGATTTCAGGAAAGTGTTTCTGCTGCTGATCTTCATTTCACCATGTTGGACGGCACAATGTTGGTTAATGTGCAGTTGTTATTAGCTGTAGCCCTTAAAACACCTTTCAGAGATGGGAAGCCAAGGGACAGTGAAAGCTGTGAAAAGAGATTTCAGTCCACGTGTTGGTTCAATGTCCTTGTCAGCTTGGTAATGTCACACGTGCTGTTTGATGGCCTGGGGCACATGTTCTGTTGGACTTCTCTGCAGGGAGGAGTTTCCTCTGGGGCAAGGAAGAGTCTCTGTCCTTAAGCCCGTGGCGCTCCTAGGTTGGGTGGTGCTGGACAGAGCTGTTGGGAATTTGGGACTGTCACTGGTCTAGCAGGAGCTGCAGTATGTGCTGTTCAGTGCACAGACCAAGGCCTGAACTGAGACCATGGGATTCCTGACTCATGTGGGAAACTGCAGCAGATGAAATGGCAAAGAAATTGCACATGGTGAGACTGAGAAGTCGCAATAAAAGAGAGCTATAGCACAAGACTTAATTTTAATAAACAAATACTAGCTGTTGTTTGAAGCCTTTGTGTGTTCCAGGATGTACTTGTTCAGCCTGTTCCTCTCTAAGTGGTATGCATAAATCTGCAAATCATTTCAAGCACAGTAACCTCTGCCTGGGATATAATCCCCAAAGTACTGGTAAGTGGTGCATACATAAGGCAAATAATTTCCTGAGTTCACCTTTAATTCCAGCATAGAAGACTACATTCCTACAATGTAAAAAAAAAAAAAGGAAAAAATCAATGGTCTAATCATTGTCATCTGCCATACTCATATTGTTCCTGTTGTGTGCAATTCCCACACCATGGTGCCAGGAAGGCACCTCTTGGTTTGGAAAACCTTGCTGTTGTTGAGGACGGGTATTTGCAGCTGCTCAGCTGGCTGGAGGAATGGGCACTTCTATCGTATGTTCATGGTTCTTGTCATATATGGCCACAGATTCTACTCCTGGCCATCATGCCACTCTAGCTCAATTCTAATGAAAAACTAGATTATATTATTAGCAGTAATTTCAGTCTGACACTTCATTTATAATGGGCTACCAATGTTTTAATTCATTCTGGATGAGTGGTGTTTGTTAAAGCAATTTTACAGAGGTTTATAACATATCAAGAGTAGCTTATGCAGTTTCAAAGGTTATTCGTCTTTACATGTGTGCTGGATTAGCCACAAGAGGTTGCTGTATGCCTACAGCTTGTTCCAGCTCTGCCAGCTGAGCTACCCTCAGAAATACAGCTGTTTTCTGCCAAGGGGGTATATTTTAATCTGCTGGAAAAGTTAAAGAAAAAAAGAATAGATAAGTTTATGGAAATATCATTTGGTATTTCACGGGGAACATGACTACCTAGAAGCTGTGAAGATACAAAGGGCATAACTCCATGAGAACAAAAAGTGGTGTCAGACTCCCTGCCCGTGCTCCAGTCTCTGGGTTCCCAGCTGCAGTCAGGTACAGGTGAGGCAGCACAAGGAGCAGGAGAGAGTGCAGGCTCT
>PYHW01010387.1:196092-207628 GCA_013186435.1 Turdus rufiventris | reverse complement strand
CTTTTTAATTCAAAGAGAGCAGTTTCAGTATTAGTCATACAAAAAGAATATATCTGCAAAGTGTTCCTAATTGGGTAAGGAGGTTAGCATAGTTTTATCAAACATTACTCAAGTAGGTCTTCAGGAACATAAAGTCTTCACATTACAGGAGGCCTGGATTTATTACAATCCCAGACAAGTACAGACTCACTGATAACCCTTGGCGACCAAACTGGAACATCTGGGTCCCACTGGGTTATGCAGGTGGTGTCTCATCAAGGGAGGCACTGCAGCAGCAGGAACTACTGTTCTGTACCACAGCATCCAAAACCACCTCGGTGGTCTTAGCTGCCTTTTAGCTGAGGGTCTCTCTGGGTCTATGTTACTTATTGCCTAGCATGTGAAATTTTCGTAGCAGAAAAAGTCCCCTTTCTCCTCAAGCCTTTATTTGAGCATCTGATTTATACTGCAGCACTCTTTAAAAACATAAATCAGTATGTTTAATATAATCTGGAATTTTATTAATATACTCTACTGGTTCTGATTCATCATGCATTTACTCCTGTTTGTTCTTTCTGATAGTGAAATGCAGGTGCTTAAGAAAGGAGCAGTAAATAACTTACTTGCTGGAAGGTCTCTATCAAGATCAGTTTGCCAGATGTATGAGTGCAGGCTGATTGTCATCCTGATGTGATCATGTATTTTAGGTGTGACAGACCTCTGAACAACATTGAATTTTTGTCATTTATGTTTCACAATGCCATTTGACAAGGCAGATTCTAATGTGTGTGCCATATTCCTCTAACTTGGGTTTTTTCCCTCCTTTTCAGCCACTATAACAAGTTCATCAGAAAATGATGATCGTAGTGGATCCAGCTTAGAATGGAGTAAGGATGGGAGTCTCAGAGCTGGAAAACGCCAAGGCATGAGCCGTGATCGAAGAACAGATAATTGTTCACCAGTTGCAGAAGAGGAAGCCATTGGATCTTCTGAGAATTTGCCAAAAGAAGTACCAACAGGAGAGGGTCCCCTTCCTTACACTCAGAGTTCTGCCTCTTTAATAATGCCTCGTCCAAACTCCGTTGCAGGTAAAGTCCTGGAGTCAAAACCCAAGGGTGTTCTTCATGATAGGACATTTCTTTTCAATTTTGTGTTATTAGTATGAAGGTATCGCTATAGGATAAAAAGAAAAAGCTTATGTTCTAAGCTGAATAGATGAGCATTACCTAAGTTGTTTAAAACTGTCATCCAGAAGGCTGTTACCTTGCCTTTTGATAGGTATTGATTAGGTCAAGACTTTTGAAACACTTGAGAAGTCCATCAGTTATTCCAGGACTCTGCCTGCTGACAGGGAGTGTATTAGCAGGTAATACCCAAACCTGTTCTAACGCTTCTGGTCTCGCTGACCTGCTTGTTCCCACAGTAAAAAAGGAAGCTGTCTGGAGGGGAGAACTGAGGACCATTTAAGCAGGGAAAACCGCTAAATCTTTAGTGAACTTGATTGAAATGCATTTTGTAAATGTTACAACATGAATGACTTTGTGGCCATTGTATAGAAAAACTTTTCTGTGAGTAACGTGTGGACGAAGGACTGTAATAAATAATTGCATTATTTGTAACTTGTATTGAGAGAGAAATAAGCTGCAGTTCTTTCATTCTCTAGCAACAAGTTCAACCAAATTGGAAGATCTGAGTTATTTGGATGGACAAAGAAATACTCCTTTACGAACTTCAATCCGCTTGCCTTGGCACAACACCGCTGGCGGCAGAGCGCAGCAGGAAGGTAAAGGCAGAGCCATGTCCAGCTGCACCTGGCTGCAGTCACACCCTGCTCCAGCTCTGTGGGGTGTGGGGGGCTGAGAGCTCTGTGAGCAGCCCTGTCCCAGTGTCACTGTGCGCTGCTCCTGACGAGCCACTCTGCATGGCTGCCACCAGGATGCTTGCCTACACTTTTTCCTGAACAATGCTGTGGTTTAGAGATGGAATGTGTGTGCATTTGTTACAACTATTAACCATTAAAGGCAGAAGAATTAAGATGAACTCCTGATACAACTGATCTTGAGGATTGTATGTAGATATTAAGCTGCACTCTTCAATTTATGGCTTTTCACAATCATAGATTAAGGCTGAAACAGAAGTTGTGTAATACTACATTTGGCTAATGAATCTTTAGGGCATAATATTGGTGAATATTATTATTCCTCTAAATTTTAATGTATTTTATGCAGTCAAACCCAAATTTTTCCCTAAGTTGTCAGATGTTTCCCAAGTATATATATCAGTAATCAAAGGTGTGACTACAGATCCTTGAAAAGTGTTTTGAAAAGTACAGAAAAACAAGGCAGTAATTGTTTTTGTGTTACTTTAAGAAGTTTTTTAAAACAGAACAATTTGGTTATTCTCTATACCTTTTTCTGTTTCTCTGTCAATGTCTATACAGATTTGAAGACCTAGCAGTGCTCAGTGGACACAGTTCACTCTAAACTGAAAAATGGCACTTCCCCATTTGTAGAAACATTAATGCATTTTTAAGAAAGCTTTTTGGATTCTACAACTTACTAACTTGAGTTCAGTTGTAAAAGAATAGATTGTACCTGTAGCTTCTTTCCTCTACAATTTAATTCATGCAAAAATTATGGAGAGGACCTAAACGGAGGCAATCAGATTTTATTGTTTTCATGATGAAAGCGCTAGAGTGTCTGATTATGACTGATTGTAACAAAGCTTCTAAATTATGTTACCTTCTGCAACCATGCTGTTTGATTGCATGTCAAGTTTCTTCTAATAAGCTTTCCTCCCTGATACCTTTTCAGCTCGTTTCATCCCCTATAAGCCTCAGGATATTTTGCTGAAGCCACTGTTGTTTGAGGTGCCAAGCATAACCACAGACTCGGTGTTCGTTGGAAGAGAATGGCTGTTTCACACCATTGAAGAAAAACTGCAGAATCCTGACCCAGCAGAGAGCAGGGGAGCTGTCATTACTGGAAACGTGGGGTTTGGGAAGACTGCGGTCATTTCACGGCTGGTGGCACTCAGCTGCCATGGAAGTCGCATGAGACAAATAGCCTCCAACAGCCCAAGTTCATCTCCTAAAAGTATGTTCCTTTTTGGTAATGCACTGGTTTCGTATGCATTGGGAGTCACATGTTTATTTTTTGGCTTGAGCTAGTCAGATCTCATCAAGTCTTTAGCAAACACTTTTTTCTTCCAATGAGCAAATGAAGCAGTTAAAATGTTTTGTTCTGACAAATACCTTCAAAGTGTCATCATGTGGGCTCAGCCCATCAGAGGTGGTAACACGGAGGCAGTGTGCAGGATCTCTTCCTCTTGTCAGGCAGCGCACCCCAAGATCTGAGGATGTGCCTGCAGCAGCTTTGGAAAGGGAGCAGTGAGTGTTTTTTCCTGCTGTGTACCTGCTGTGTGTGCTTTCCATGGAACTTTTGTAGAGGTGAGAACAAGGCTGTGGAGAGCTCCCTTGTGTCTCCTACTGGGATCCGTAACATCCTGTCACCAGACCAGTCCAGTGCCTGCATTAACTGGAAGGATGGCAGGACTGTCATTACTGCTGTGTCCCTGACTGACACTTCAAATGTTATTATTGCTGATAACAACAATGTACATTTCCCAAGAGTTTAGTCATACAGTAACTACTAGTTTAAATGAGGCATTATGTGTGTAATTTTCTAAAGGAAACTCTTCATATCAGCATGGTTTTGCTTTCAGTAATTCTACAGTTTTGATTTAAAAGTCAGTTGAGTTGTTTTAAAATTGTAAGGTTGCAAATGTGTGCCTATATTTATCAGACTAGTTGCAGGCTTCTTTTATTCTGGTGTTTCTCAGTTTCAGTTTTTCCTCCAGCAGTAAGATAATCTGTGGTGTTTTCCTAGAAAGCGATCTGCTATCAGTAAATTTGGTCTCTCTTGTATTTGTTGCCTTTTAAAAGCAGGTGGTGACTCCTGTCAGGAGATTCCCTTGAGCCAGTTCCCCCCGTGTGCCCCTCTGTCAGGTGACACCAGTACAATGAAGACTCTGACTGGTCCTGGTACTCCTGAATGCAAAACTCACCCAGGGGATTCTGTGAGACGCCTCGCTTCAAAGGTGAGTTCTCACTTCCTCGGAGATGTTCAGTGTGCTAGAACCCTCTGCCCTGGGGCTCAGTTTGCTTTGCAGAGCCCCCTTGGAGGCTGCAGGCGTGCCGAGAGAGGGGCAGCACCGGGCACCTCTGCATGATGGCTCTGCTGAGATCAGCTGCCTGCCCCTGTACCTGTCCGGGGATCACCGAATCCTGTATGGCCTTAGAAAGAGTTATCTGAACATCTGCTCACCAGTTGGGTGTGGGTGTGGGAGGTTGGAATGCTTCCTTGCCAAAGGGGCTGTATGTGTTCGCTGGGAGCTGCTCGGTGTACTTCCCAAATGCAAAATTTGGGATGGGGGGAGGTAGGGAAGAGAAAACATTTGGTTCTTGTATAAGCCATCTGTATGCTGTGATACAGGTTGAGTCTGAATATGGAAAACAAAACTATATTCAGAGTCTGAAGTAATTTTTGTATTAGATTAATGTTAGGGTTTTTTTTTTTTTTTGCATAAGTAGTAAAATGAATGAGTGTCTAAATTGCATATTTTATATAAATAATTGTAGGGAAGACATGAGCTCTCTAACATTTGCAGTCTCTAAAGTGACACATATTCGTTTCAAGCAGGGTTATGAAAACCACTGAAGTGCAGGCTTTTTATTCACTGTGAACACCATGTTTTCCTTGTGGTTTGTTTTGGGGTTTTTCCCCCCAAAGAAATAAGGGCTACATCCTGGTAAAGCCAGTTGTTGTATTTCTCTATTTGCTTATGTAAGCATGTCCTTAATAGCTGTCTGTCATTTACTTTTGCCTGATCAAATTAGTCCTTAGGTCATTACAGTGTGGGACATGGTGTTGTTCATTTACAGCTACTAGGGTCACTTAGTCAGACCCTCAGGTTCCTTTTCTTGTGCTTAGTTAATCCAGATGTCACAAACTCAAATTGTTGTGTTTTCCTACCAGAATCTGACACCTTGGTTTCTTCTCCTCTCTGCATGCCCTGCAAGGTCAAAAACCTTTTTCATTGCCTTCCTCCCTGTGTTTGACCCAGGCTGTCAGAGATGTGGGATCTAACACCGAGAAGGATTTTATACTTGAGAGAGAAATTTGATAACACTATCATAACTAGTAACCAACCAAAATTCTGAAAGGGTAATGCTTTTTCCCGTGTATTTGTGCAGGTGGTTGCTTACCATTACTGCCAGGCTGATAACACGTACACGTGTCTGGTGCCCGAGTTCGTGCACAGCGTGGCAGCTCTGCTGTGCCGCTCCCAGCAGCTGGCAGCCTACAGAGAGCTGCTGCTCAGAGAGCCTCACCTGCAGAGCATGCTGAGCCTCAGGTCTTGTGTCCAGGATCCTGCAGCAGCCTTCAAAAGGGGAGTGTTGGAACCACTTTCTAACCTCAGGAGAGGTACGTTAAACTGAGAGTGACTTGGAAATGGAATCTAAACTGCATGAAGAGTGGAGAAAAGCATTAAAAATAAATAAAGCAGAACCTTCCTGGAGGAGGGGATTCCTTAACTGTGCTAGTTGTTTGTAACAATAATAGATGGGTTTTGAACAGCTGATTTGTGTTTAAATTAAAATTCTGTGGAACTTACTGAAGGTCATTGAAGTTTTATATTTACCTTTTTTGCCAGAAAATGGAAAGACAGCTCTGAACTTGAAGTTAAGACTGGCACATTCACATTAAAGGATTTTGTTTTAAGACGTGTTCAAGTTTTGTCACATACTTTCTAATTTTCTGGGCCTAAACATCTGCAAAGTGGATATTGGTTTTGCTTGCTTTTAAAATGGATATGGCAATTTTCCAACAAGTACAGACTCTCCTGAGCTGGAAAGGCCCCACCAGGATCATCACTCCAGCTCCTGTCCCTGCACAGCCCCCCCAGCAACATGATTTGTGTATTTTATAAGACCCTAGCAAACACTTTTTGAAAACAGCTGCTTCCCAGCATATGTCAGCTTGAGCAGATACCTGATCTGTGGCAGAATGGGACCAGTATGAACTGAGTGTTTCATTCCTGTTCAAACTGGTTTTAGTCTCCTAATGTTGTTTTTAATCTCCTAAATAATGCTGCAATGCCGTAAGATGTACTAGTGTGAATAAAGATACATTTTTGTTACTTGGCATACGGAATTTGAGAATAAAGACGTGTTTTTATCCTTTCCTTTTTTATTTTCAAATTTCAGAGCAGAAGATTCCTGAGGAAGACTACATAATTTTGGTAGATGGTTTAAATGATGCTGAATTTCATAAACCTGATTATGGTGACACTATTTCTTCATTTATCGCAAGTATAATCTATAAGTTTCCTCCCTGGCTGAAGCTCATTGTGACTGTAAGAACTAATTTCCAGGTAAAAACACCTTTTAATGCTTTTCTTACCCTCAAATGATCATTTATATTGGTGCAGCTTCATTATTATGAAAAATACTGGGTTCTGAGGAACTCGGCCTCTTGGAATTTTTCTTTCCTTCCTTTGTTACATGTTTATTTGCAGTACACAGATACACTGTTGGAGGCCTTTTCCATTGTGAATCACTTTATTGCAGCTGCCAGTAGAGTTGATAATACAAGGAATGATGAAATTTGGGCTTGTTCCTTGTGCCTCAGGAGTACAGTGTTAAGGTGCAGGTGTGCTGCAGTACAGCCTCTGAGAGTTTATTTCTTCTCTGCCTCCTTACCACTAGCACTCAGATTGTTTAACTGGCTGAAGGGTTTATTTCTCAGCTGAATTTTTGAGTTTAAGAAGGGATTTCTGTAGCAGAGACTATTCCCTCTCTGGAGGCTGTGTCTTAAAGCATTTCACTAGTCTGAAAGTGTAGCTTTTTGAAATCCATTTAATTACATAAAGTGGAATAGAGTTCCTTTTTCTGTTGTGAAAGTCTGGAGATGTTTGTTAAACCTTCTTTCTAATATATGACTCTATGTAAGAAGTTTCTGATTCTTAAACTTTAATTTTAGAAATTTTAAAATAAAACTTTAGAAATTTTACTTTATGTATGAAGTTTAAGTTGGAAGTTGCAGAAATGTTTCTTTTAAATAAAGGTGTTTGGGAACTTTATATAAACATAAAAGTAATCTGTATAACAGAAACATGAAAGTGTGCTCAGGGGAAGCTGCTGAAGTGTCTGTGCTGTACTTGGTACCTTCAGGCACATGGGGCTGGGGATGTGTGCACAGCACCTTCCTGGTGCATTAGCACTGGAAGGTGAATTGCTCAGGGGAGTCTATTCTCTTGTCATTTGTGATACTTAATGAAACGTTCCTGCCTAATAAATCATTCTTTTTGCCTCCCCCTTTCCCTGGCCTCTCTTAGGGTCCAATTCTGGTAACTGTTTTCCATTTCCTTAACTTTGAAGTGGTCATTTCTCATCCCCTTCTATTGCAGTTTGGTCAGTGAAATATTTGAGACCTTCCTATGAAAAATTATAAAATGTGGGAATGCTGGTGTACCTCTTATGAGGAGGCAATATTTGCAAAACCAGCTCAGGCATACTGAATTCCTTTTTAATCTGGTACTCAGTACAGAAGGGAAATGTAGCAGAGATGCATCGTTGAGTTCTCAGTGCTGGAATATTGTAATGTCTTTGGTTTGTTGTTTTTTTTCTCTTTTTTTTCTTTTTTCTCCTCTCTCCCTCGCAGGAAGTGGTAAATTCACTACCATTTATCGCAATATCCCTGGATAATTTTCCAGACAACAAAGGAATTCAGGATGATTTGAATGCTTACATTCAGTACAGAATTAATAACAGTCAGGAAATTATAAACAACATGTCTTTAAACGGAAAAGCTGATGCAGCTACAATTGGGAAAGTGAGTAACCACCTGATCATGAGAAGCCTGGGATCTTATCTCTATTTGAAACTCACTCTGGATCTTTTCCAAAAAGGTCATTTAGTAATCAAAAGTGCAAGCTACAAGGTTGTTCCTGTGTCTCTGTCAGAACTGTACTTACTGCAGTGCAATATGAAGTTCATGACAAACTCTGCTTTTGAGCGAGCTCAGCCCATACTTAATGTGGCATTGGCATCCCTGCATCCCATGACAGATGACCAGATTTTCCAGGCTATTAATGCAGGACAAATAAACAGTGAACAACAGTGGGAAGACTTCAGCCAGAGGATGGAAGCCCTTTCCTGTTTTCTGATCAAAAGACGTGACAAAACACGCATGTTCTGCCATCCTTCCTTCAGGGAATGGCTTGTCTGGAGAGCAGAAGGTGAAAATACTGACTTCTTATGTGAGCCAAGGTAAATTAAAACTGCAGTAATTCGTGTTCAAATAGCCAAAATTAGGTTTTTTATATTTGATTGCAACAATTGGTGAGGGAAAGAGTGGTTTTAAAATACAAGTACACCTAATTTTTTCCAAAACAAAAACTTTTATGTATATATAGGGATAATGTGACTTAAGATTCAAAGTTTACAGTGCATAATTGTCTCTTTAGAAGTAAGAAGTTTGCATCTGACTTTGCTACCTTCATGGAGAAATTTGAGTGCTATATTGTTATTAACACAGCAAAATTGTTGAGAATCCCCTGCAGCAGCACCTTGTCTATGTAGTGTAGAGCACAGAAATGATTACCACCAGTGTTTCATCTTCAAAATTTGCTGGTTTTCATTTTGCATTATTTCATTATGAAAAGAATTTTGTTTAGATGTGATGGCATGTTTCAGTAGTCTGTAACAGTTGAACTGTTATAACAGGCATGAAGATTTGTTAGAATATGTACTGAAATAGAGTTATAAAAGTGGTTCTCTCTTAATCCTTTTTGTTAGGAATGGACATGCTCTACTGGCTTTCATGTTTTCTCGACAGGAGGGAAAATTAAACCGCCAGCAAACTATGGAACTTGGCCATCATATACTGAAAGCTCATATTTTCAAGGTAAAGCTTGCATCTTAGTACACATTATGACCTATTTGTATGAATGCATCAGAGATTCTCCTCTGAATAATTTGTTGGGAGCTTACTCAAAATATTTGGTAGTGCTATAGATCCAGATTTAATTTCTTTTTAACCTGAGTTGTAGATGAAAATAGGATTTCTAATTCTACAGTGAGATTTCCTGTTCTGTCATTTCTGTCAGGGTCTCAGTAAAAGGACTGGAATTTCTTCTAGTCACCTGCAAGCCTTGTGGATTGGTTATAGCACTGATGGGCTGTCTACAGCCCTGGCTTCCCTAAGAAACATCTACACACCCAATGTGAAGGTAAGAGCTGCAGCAGGGCTGCACAGCCAGCACTGTGTCTGGCACGGCTGCTGCCAGAAAAACACCTGCATCTGAACTCTTCTGTGACGAGCCTTCATGTACTTTTGTAAGCTATTGCTAAAGTTCAAAACAGTTTGCCTTGATAGTATTGATGGAAAGAAGGGTTTTTCCTTTTTTCTTGTGTGGCTGGTGAGTGTGTGGCTGGTTTTTGGGGTTAGATGTCCCAAATGGCCTCTCTGGGCAGAGCTCAGGGCTCTTTGCTCTGTGGGAAAGTGTCAGTTGTAAAAGGAAATGATTTAAAACACCACAACTTTGCACTATTATTTGAATCTCCAGATGATGGAAAGCAAAATCCAAGTCAGTCACTTGGAATTTGAGCCAACTGCTAAAGCTTTTGACTGGAAATTTGTCTGTACATAAACACACATGTGCATGCTCTGGCTGTTTGAGATTTTTTTATGCAACCTGATTCTCTCTTAATGGAGGTAGTTGCAGAGTAGTAGTGAGTATCAGGGGAGAGATAAGTCTTCTCTTGGGAGTGCAGTGCTCAGTAATTCAATAATATATTTACTATATTTATATAAATATAAATATATTTAAACTGGTATATTGCTATATATGTGTTAAAGCTGATGTCTGCCAATAAAATCTGCATCAAAACTAGGGAGTAGCAAATGAATACCTGGTCAAGATAGCAAATTCAGACAAATCTGAGGAAAACATTGTTTTGTTTAAATTAAATTTTAGGTGAGTCGGCTGCTGATTTTGGCAGGAGCAAATGTGAATTACAGGACTGAGGTATTGAATAATGCTCCAGTGCTGTGTGTTCAGTCACACCTTGGACACGAGGAAGTGGTGACTCTTTTACTGGAGTTTGGAGCTGCTATTGATGGAGCTTCAGAAAATGGGATGACAGCCCTTAGTTACGCAGCCGCTGCAGGGCACATGAACATCGTGTCACTGCTGTGCAGAAAAGGTGCAAAGGTAAGCTGGTGCACAAAGATTGCCAAGCCTGCAGCCAGAAGAGTCATACCAAGGCCTAAAAATGCTGTTACTTAAATAATTATCAGGCATAGCTTGAGGGGCGAGTCCAGCCTTCATGAAGCATTTTGCACGTGCTGCTGGTCACAACGCTCTGGCAGAGGCAGCTTTGGGTGCCCCTCACTGTGCACTTCAGTGACCTGTGGTCATCACCTTGTCAGTGACTGTTACTGAGAGATGTTGGAGCCCTCAAAGTGGAGGTCACGGGGATCCCCAGCTCTCCTCACCCACCCTCTGGTCCCCTCAGAGCTGCTGGCTGTCCAGCAGGCTAAGAACAATCTCCTCTTGGCCAGCCCATGCTGACTGGTCCTGCTCGCCTTGTCCTTCCTGTGTTTGGCAGTGCTCTCTTGGATTAGTTTTTCCATCACCTTCCCAGCTGCTCAGTGAAGCTATTTGGCCTGCAGTTCCCCAGATGTTCCCCCTTGTCCTGGAAGTCAGGAGTGAGAGCTGCTCTCTCTGAGTGCTCTGAAGCATCTCCTCTCCACAGCCTTTCACTGTTCCTGTTAACCTCAGACATATCCTTTCCCCCTTAGGCTGACCTTGCTGACAAGAAGGGCCAGTGTGCTCTGGTCCATAGTGCACTGAGGGGGCACTGTGGGATCCTGGAGTTCTTGCTCAGCCTGGTTTGGGTGAGTCCCTCACGAGAACAGGATTCCCTGCGGAAGCGCCAGGCACTGCAGCAAGCGCTCACAGCAGCTGCCAGCATGGGGCACTGCCAGGTGGGTTGGCAATTCAGGTACTTCAGATCGCTTTGAAAGCATCAGAATTGTACAACGGTGCTTGCAGCTGTTTTTAGAAGGGGCTTGGAAAGAATTGTTGACCCTTCTGATATTTATCATGGCATGTATTAGCAGCTGGTTTAAATGCTCTAGCTGAGTATCTGACAGTACAGTTTGCCTCAGGATTTGTTTATATGTAATTTTCTGTCTACTTTCTCTTCTCTGTTCTTGGAAGTAGTCCTAAATCTCTAGTGGTGGTGATGATTTTCTGTATCACTGATCCACCCAAGTATGTTTCTACTTCAGGTTGAGTTTTCTCTTCCAATTTTTCATTGCATGCAATCACACAAGCTTCAGTTTTCAGCTTGACGTACACGTCAACTTACAGTCTTCAGCTCAGTGTCACTTTAGACAGGAATTTGGGAAGGAACACTAAAAATAAAAACATGAGAAGTACTTTAAATGCTTTAGATATTTAGGCAATACAAGTATATCTTCTGTTC
>PYHW01010387.1:169451-196042 GCA_013186435.1 Turdus rufiventris | reverse complement strand
TACTTCTTTTAAATCTATTTTAAAATTTCTGTAAGATAAAGAGTTTGATATTTGAAGTTATTTAGATGATCCAAAAGTAGAAATGTCTATGTGCAGTTATTTATTATATTGTGTATAAGCCATTGCTGTCTTGCAATATAAACTTGAGGATTCTGAGCTATGGTCAACTTGGATGAATAGGTAATTCCTTCACTCTCATAAAAGTTCTTGTTTGCTGTCCAGTAATTAAATGAAAGCAGTCAGCTCCTGAATATCAGTAACAGAGATCACATTAATCATAAATACATACCTGAAATATGGCAGTCTGTTTTTAAGACATTAAGAAGCTGTATTCTTACCTAGAAAGATCTGTGTATTTCATGAATTTTAACAAATTATGTCCTAGCATTTTGAATTCTAGGATTTTCCATGCAGTGTATGTGGGCAAGGGTCTGCAACAGTTTCCAGACAGCCTGAAAACACCCAGATCCTTTCACCTTTGCTGCCTTTGTTTTTTCCTAGCATTCCAGACTTTGTTAGTGTGATTCTCTTCCCTCACCTGTTGACTGCAGCCTCAGTGACCATGTGCCCCATTAGAAAATCTGTTTCAGTCATTTTAAAAAGTTTTAATTTAATCTTTTAGCAGGTTACTTCAAAACACAGATTTCCTTATTACAGTATAATAAGGAATAAATGTAGTAGAAACACAGCAAAACTTAATTTAAAGCTCATTTCAGCTTTAAAAATTACCATTTATCAATATATGCTTAGATCATTCTGGGAAGAAATATAGAAAAACAGGTAAAATATAACCAATGTGGAAGGAAAAACCAAGGTATCATCATTTTACAAAATGTGTGCAAATACTCTCATTTTTGCTCTCTTGTTTTAGATTATATGGAATTTCCTTATGGACTGGGATGCTTTATTTTTGCCATTGTTTATTTTGATTATTCTGTTCTGTATAGGCCACATGGGAGCTCATTAAATCATACTTGTGCCAAACAGCAAATCCATGGAAGAGCAATGGGCTTTTTTTAAACTGTTTTCAGTAACATTCACTTGCCTTCAAGTCTTTCTAAAAATCCTACTGAATTTGTTTTGAGCAATACCGATTTTCTTTTCTATTATTTGCACTGAGAGAGAAGCACTCTCACTTGTTTTACATCTTTTGTCCCTTGCTGTATCATACAAGTGACAGGCGCTGCTCCTGTGGCCCAGCACATTTGTGCTCTCTGTTTTTGGCAGGTGGTTCGTTACATCCTGACAGTTGAAAAAGACCATGACATGGACATCAATGACACTGATGGCTTGTGGGGAGAAACAGGTACTTCCTTCTTGTGTGTTTCCTAATTAGAGTTGCTAATTTAAGAATCAAAAGTTTTTAATCATACTTCTAGAATTTAATTTTCTGTAGTAAAAATAATGGAAAGTAGTAGACTTAATAATAAAATGCAGTTTATAGTTTTAACTTACTGAATCTATTAATCTCAAGTATTGAAGAACTATTTTACATTAAAATTACTATAAATTACTTACTTTTGAAATAAATGGAAAATGGTGGAAATAGAGTCCTTAAGTTTTAGTGTGGAATTTTATGGTATTCTCTGTCTGAGAGCCTTTGTTTAAATATCATTAGTTTTCAGGAAAAGCTGGGCCAAAACCTCATTTGTTCTAATTAGGCAGTAGAAGAAAAGAGCTGCCTTTGGACATCTGGGGAAGGGCAGATACAGTTTTTAAGGCAGACTGTAATGGGTGCACTGCAGTTCCCTGGTGTGCAGCTCCACTCCCTGGAACAGCCGAGGGTGGGGATGGTGCTCAGTGAGCTCTCACACCCTGGAGAAGCAGATGTGCTGTAGATGTTCCTGCACCTCTACAGGGCCCTTGTTGCAAATCCAGTGAATTCCAGATGCCATACATCTGTTTCTAAATTAGTTTTGTTCTTCAGTGTTTTCCTGTCAGTGTTTGAAATCCTTGCATAATACATTGGGACTCACTGAGGAAGTGAACTCCTAAAAGGGGGATTTTTGAACTTACCGATATCCTTAAGAGTTATTTGCCAGTTGTTCAGCTCTAAACAGTTGTTATAACTGGAACACAGTGCATTTTCATTGTCTGAGGAGGGAATGGGTAAGATAGTGCTAAAAAAGAAAAATTTACTTCTTCCTGCAGTATTTGTAATTTCCTTAACTTTCAGTATTCATTGGAATTTTAAAAAAAATTCTATTTGATCATGTTTGAAAATGCTAAAAATTAGTAACAGGAAGTACATAATTTGACCCATTTCTTAGTAGAAAATGCAAGTTATTAGGCTTTAGAAACTGGAGGGATAAGTCCTTTGCTGATTCTTGCATAAGTCACACGTGAACTCATTTTCTAAACACTGTTGGCATGACTAGTGAGTCTTCAAACACAAACAACAAAATTTAAATTGCAAGTTCTGTTTAAAACACAATATGAGCAAAATAGAAGAGGGGGAGAAATCACGATGGGGAAAGTATTTTCTTTCTTTTTTGTTCCATTCAGCTTTCAGTAAGTGTCCCAGTGAAATGCTGAAAGAATGGGGATTCAGTAGCACTGGGGTATTGTGATGTGTGGAAGGGGCAGGAAGCCAAGCGCTGGTGCTGATGGCAGTGCTCTCTCTAGCCCTGACAGCTGCGGCGGGCCGGGGGAAGCTGGACGTGTGCCGCGTGCTGCTCGCGCACGGAGCGGCCGTGACCAGAGGCAGCAGGAGAGGCGCGGCCCCGCTGCTCTGCGCCGTCCGGCAGGGCCACTGGCAGGTCTGGCACAGCCCCGGGGATCCTTTGGGAGCTGGGCCCTCATTCCTCCCATCTCTGTCAATTTTCTAATACCTGTTTGCATCTGCTTCAGAGGGATGGGCTCAGAAGTTTCACTTCCAAACCCTTTGTACCCCTTGCAATAACTTAAAAATCATATTGGCCTGACAAAGTCTTAGTTTGAACATACCTGAAAAATAATGTGAGTTAAAATATTTTCCTTCCTAGACCAAGATCAGAGGTGATTTCAGATCTTTTATACTGCTGCTCTGCAGAGAGAGAACCTTGAATTCAGAAGCCTTCCTCATGCTGGTCTCTCCTGTCAGGAGAAGGCCTTGACCTGCAGTCAGAGCTTGAGCTACATAGAATTTCTCAGAGATTGCCATAAATACCACCTTAGTCCTCCTTTTTAAAAGTTCATGATATTATGGCTGAAATCTCAATCTGCCAATTTCATAACATCACAGAATTGGTCAGATTGGAAAAGCTCTCCAAGACCATCAAGTCCAATTGTTCCGCAGTACTGCTGAGGCCACCGCTAACCCATGTCCTGAAGTCTTACACCCATGTGTAAATCCCTTTTAAATCCCTTCAGGGATGTGGCCAGTGGGAATTCTACCTCTGGGCCAGGGCTGGACAGCACTATCTGAGAAGAAATTCTAATTTTCAATCTAACCCCCGCGTGGTGCAACGAATGTATTTTTAAACTGGTGTTTTCTGTTTCAGATTGCTAAACTTCTAGTGGAGCATGGGGCTGATGTGAATTTAAGTGACAAGCAAGGCCGGACACCACTGATGGTGGCTTCTTGTGAAGGACATCTGAGCACTGTGGAATTTCTCCTTTCTGAAGGTAGAAAATAAATAGTGCATTACAGCTGCACCAGGGATTGCATCTGGGTGAGATAAGCAGTTTTTCCATTTAAACAGAGAATGTTCATAACAAAGTTTGTTTTCATTTTACAGGTGCAACTGTTTCATCTCTGGACAAGGAAGGACTGTCAGCTCTGAGCTGGGCATGTCTGAAAGGCCACAAGGAAGTGGTTCAGTATTTAGTAGAGAAAGGTGCAGCAACTGATCAGACAGACAAAAATGGACGAACACCCCTAGACTTGGCAGCTTTTTATGGGGATGCTGATATTGTAAGTATAACAAAACAAATTTTTTTTTAAAGTTACAAAAAATTTGGAATTTAGAAAAATATTGCCTATCAAAATAGGAAATTCAGGGACGTAGCCAAGATGGTTACACTGCTCTCATCCTGACTGCAGTGAAAATGTTTGCTCAGGAAAGCATTTTCTAGATGAAGTAAAAGCCTGGAATTATGCTGCAAACCCACAGAGGGCCCTTCTTAGGGTTCTGGTCAGTTGGTGCCTTCATAGAGGAAATACCCCAAGAAGAGGAAGGGCACACTCAGATCTGTGTGGACAGATCCAAGAGGGCAGCAAGGAACTAGACAGAGCACATGCAGCCTCTTGTGCTCACATCTGTGTTCCTGCAGCTCACATAGACGAGGTGTTTCAGGTGCTACTGTGGTCTGTAACTCGCTGTAGCACCTTGTCCCATTCAGCCTTTGTTTGAATTAACTTGAAATTGTAAATAAGCCCTCAGGTTCCAAAATGGCTTTGGTGGTTTTCTGACAGCATGTGTGTTTTTGTCCGTGACACTCGAGACTGCTGGAGAATGAGGGGTGTCCAGGCTCCTTCCTGTCCCTGCATTTGCTGTAGGTTATTGTCCTGGAGTGGTGCCGGCTCCATTCCCTGGCCAGACCGGTCCCTTCAGTCTGTGCTCAGCCACTGGCCAGGCTGGGACAGGAACAGTGCCAGGGAAGAGGTCCTTGGGCACACCCAAAGCCATGGGTTGTGGGGCCATGGGCAGGACTGTTGATGCCTCTTCCCTTACAGGATCACTGCTGGTGGCACTTGGGCAAGTAATGGCTGTGAGAAAGAATTGCTGCTTGCCTCCAGCCTGCCGTGCTGGGGTGCCTTCAGTGGGTTTTACACGACTGTTCTGTGCTCTGCAGCATGTGCTCAGTGTGTTTCAAAGATTACATGGCACCTTATATATTGCAGTGGTCTGCCTTTCCTAGCAAAAGCCGTGTTCCAAGGCATGTCTCATTTCTTCTCCCAGGTGCAGTATTTGGTGGAGAAAGGAGCAATGATTGAGCACGTGGACCACAGTGGCATGAGGCCACTGGACAGAGCCATCGGCTGCCGCAACACCTCGGTCGTGGTCATGCTGCTGAGGAAGGGAGCTAAGCTGGGTCAGTGACACTGCCTGCACCATGCCCAGCAGCTGCCTTCTGCTCTGCTAGAATTAGTTATTTCTGTACAGTAAATGAAATAACACACCAGATTTTTGCAGGCTGTCTGGTTTGTGGATGTCTACCCAAGAGAAGCAATCTCCTTTAAAGACAGACATACAGGACTCACTTTAGAAGTGAGGAAACACAAGGACTTTTATTCTGCTCTTTCTTTGATGTGTGTGTGTGCAGACTGAGGTCTGGAGGAGTCACTGGGTACTCTGCCTTATCATATTGCCTTAAGACAAGAAAGTGATGATGGTGCTATTACTGATACATAATTCGGGCACCATTAATGATTTAGATTAAGAAGTTTTACTTTTAAATAACATTCTTCTAATGAACTATAGAACTGTGTATTTTTGCAAAGGTAGACCAAAAAAAAGTAAGTCATGTATTACCAGTAGGTAAATACATGGTGCAGTTGTGTATGTGATAATGACTGAGTATGTAGTACCTTTGAAACACTATTTCATATTATTTGGGTAGTAATATGATTAAATACAGGTTCTTACTTAAGCCTGAATTTGTGATTTCTATACATTCCTTCAGAGGGGGGAAATGTATCAGACCATTTAGTACCTGGCTGATGTCCAGGTGGTGGCATAGATGTATTTCAAATGTGTGCACCCTAATTATGATGCTAATAGTAATATCAGTTGCATGTAGGTGGAATGTGTACTGAAGCAGGACCAGGTTTTCTGCTGTGGAAGACAGCAGAAACATACTTCCTTCCCTTTTGTAAGAGACCCTTAAAATTTAACTTGCAGGAAATGCAGCGTGGGCAATGGCCACCTCCAAACCCGATATTCTCCTGATTCTTCTGCAGAAACTGATGGAAGAAGGAAATATGCTGTATAAAGTAGGTAGATTTTTCATTTTTTCTTGCAGCATTGGACTTCTGCCTGAAGGTAGACTGAATTCAACTATATAATGTGATATATTACTACTCTGTTTAAAACAAAACAATAAATTATTTTGTTCTGGTACTAATAGTACGTATTAGTGCAAGTATTATCCTCACCAGACACCATTAAACGTGTGAGTTCAGCAGGAAACACGCTCTGGTTAACATGCAGGCTCTCACTGTGCTTGTCTGATAGTGTAGTTCATTCTGTGTATATTTATTGAAAAATCTGTCTCTGTGGTTTTTTCTTGAAAGGCATCTCTTGTTAGATGTCAAATATAAATATATGCTTTTTGGTGACAGTATTGCGATATTAGAAGTTTGTGAAAAACCTCTTGTTCCCTAATATTTGCAGAAAGGGAAGATGAGGGAAGCAGCACAGCGCTATCAGTACGCACTGAGGAAGTTCCCAAGGGAAGGGTTTGGTGAGGAAATGAAAGCCTTCACTGAGCTGAGAGTTTCATTATACCTGAACTTGTCACGATGTCGCCGCAAAACGAATGTAAGCTCTTGCTGTTAGTCTGCTACCTCTCTGGCACTGAATCTGAGACTTACACCCTACTGCGTTACTGGGGTTGTATGTGGACATCTATCTGTGCTGGTTTATAATCCTTTTAACTATATCCTGGCCTTGGGCTTGATCATGTCAATAAATAAATGGTTTATGACATGAGGGCATGTTGCCCTGGGGGATCTATTACAGCTGGTCTTAACATCGTGCAGTTATTTTGGAATGATGAACTGCTGGATCTTTGTGGTACTTTTAAAAGACTGAATGGAAAACACTGCTCCCACCCTTTGTTATCAGACAGCACCCCGGGTGCCATGGCTGTGCCCATATGTGCTCTTGCAGGCTGGGGCAGGAGCCTGTGGCTGCGCTCCCGGAGCCCAAGCACGACCTGGGGCTGGCAGCTGGCTTTGACGGGCACTGTGTAACCAGCGCGTTTGATTCCTTTGTTAGGATTTTGGTATGGCTGAAGAGTTTGCTACCAAAGCCTTGGATCTGAAGCCTAAGTGTTATGAAGCCTATTATGCCAGAGCAAGAGCCAAGAGGAACAGCAGGTACTTTCTGATTCTGTACATCTGTCTGCACATATATTTTTTAACTTTCCCTTTTTAATAACTTGTTCTTTTCTGCTAGTTATATTTCAAATTTGCAAAGAAAAGTTTTTTTTAGAGCATTGTGCATCTGAACTATCAGATAAAGCTAACCACATCCAAATAGCAGCATTGAGTACTCTATTGAGTACTGAGGCAGTCCAAAAAGTAACAAATTCATTTGAAGGATTATTTTAAGTGTAACATTGAATGGGTCTGCTGCTCCACATGACTCAGAAGAATGTGGCCAGCAGTGTACCACCCAACTCCAGCACTTCATTATTTATTGCCAAGTTTCTGATTTATTACTGGTTGCTTTGATAGGACAGAATATGATGAATCATTAGCAGCTGAAGACAAAAACAAGGGGAGAGGGGAGGTACTCTCTCTTTAGGTTGGAAGAATAAAAAACTACAGTGGTGTAACTGAAATAAATGAAGAGATGCCTTTTTGATTCACCATGTCTTCTCTAAACATACCAATAAATGAAGCAGAGTTCAGCAGGTTCTCTATTCTGGAGGTAACTGAGGAGCTTGTGAGACCACATGTCACTTCCTAGTTTTCCCAGCAGAGAGGTCTCTTGGGGGTGTCTGCATGGGGTGTCAGGATACTTGAGAGAGGAGTTTAGGGTTGTGTCTGCACTCCCACTCTAGTTAAGAATTTCCTGAGGTGGAGAACTTCCAGTTCTAATTTGTCACGACCTGCAGCAGGAAGCAACTAATCAGGATCTTTGACTGCATAGGTGGAGGTGGATTAGTAGTAAGCAATGCTGGGACTCAGATTTGCCACAGTTTTCATTGTTTACTTATTTCTTCCGGAACAGAAAACTCCTTGCTGCTCTCGCTGACCTACGGGAAGCCATTCAGCTGTGCCCCAGCAATCAGGAGATAAAACGTCTCCTGGCTCGGGTGGAAGAGGAATGCAAACAGTTCCAGAGAACACAGCAACAGAAGCATCAGTCTCCACAGCTACTTGAACAAACCAACAACTCTGACAATGAGGAGGAGGGTATTGTACCAGGTGTGAATGATAATTTTAATCTTCAAGACAGGGAAGATGAGCTACCACACCCCAGTGACTCTGTTTCCCCTCCACAAAGGCTGCAGTGTTCCTCAGCTGCTTCATTATTTAGCAGGACCCTTCAAGAAGGTGTTCAGAAAGCTCAGTCTGTGTCCCCTCAAAGCAGAACAAGCAACAAGTACATGAGAGAGCCAGGCTTGATCATGCAGCCAACAAAGCAGGCACAGATTGTAAAAACTAATCAGCATCTGAGCTCCATCCAGCCTGGATCTAAACCAGGAAGCAGTCAGTGTAGCACTAAGACACAATCGTCTTTGCAGCATCTTCCCCACAGTCCCTTGCCCATCCGGCACTCCAGAAGTCAGCATGTGGATGGGACAAGCACATTGTCATCTGGAAGCATTTCCACAGATCCCACTCCTGAACTGCACAATGAGAAGTTTGTGTCCAGCCAGTGTTCACATCCACAGCATCATGAGACTCTTTCTTCTCGTTCTTTTGCTACTAAATCTAAACCTGCTGACACATCAACAGCCTCTGCTCCAGTGAATTTCAGTGACCCAAGGCAGCAAAGCCCTGGACCCAGTGGTGGCTCTTCTGGCTCTCCATCTAGTAGTGTGATTCTTGCCAGCTCATCAAGCAGCTTCAGTTCAGCCAGCAGTTTGTCAGGCAGTGTTAAGGGGCTGGGCCCAGATGTTCGACTCAAGGAGACCAATGTGAGCCAAGCTCAGGGTACTGAGCACCGACCCCGCAACACCCCGTTTATGGGAATCATGGACAAGACTGCAAGGTTTCAGCAGCAAAACACACAATCTAGTCGCACCTGGCACTCTCAGGCAGCAGATGGATTAGCCACAAACGTTGCTTCTGCAGGCATTCAGCCCTCCACCTTGGAGCAGTTCTCAGTTAAACACTTCTCCACTAAAGGATCATCTACAGGTGCTGCCCTGGGAGAGGGCAGCCAGAGCAGCGTGCAAGCAAAAGAACGTGAGGAGCTCACGTGCCAAATCCCTCCCCACTGTACAGACAGCAAAGGTTCTCATTTGTACCCCGATGCTGTAGCCAAACTGCCATCCCACAGCGCTCAGGACAGCCACCCCAGCACAGCAAAACCAAAGCGCTCGTTCATTGAATCCAATGTGTAAATGCTGTTCTATACAGTGACAGGCCAGACCTGGCTCACAACAGGGCAGGGTCTGACTGCTCTGCAGACACTGACTGCCCAGGCATGGCTGGGTCCCAGGGAGCAGTCCTCAATGGGATACAACCACTTCCAACTGTTCCTACCATCACAGGGCAGTGACAGTAACTGGAATAACAAATTCATGTAGAAAGACTCAGTTAGGTTGACCTAGGAGCTTGAGCAGAGAAATCCTTTCCATTACATGTTACCATTAAATAAGCGTCTCCTTTCACCTAGGGCTTCTGTCTTGGCTTTTGGTTCTCTTGCATCTCACACACAGTACTTGTGCCTCTCAAATGCTTTCATGCTGATGTCTCACAGCAGTGCTAAGGGCGATAAGCTGCTGCAGAATACTCAGAGCTGTACATGCATGCATTTTTTAAAATCAAATTATCACTTTTTTAGTGAGATCTAATTTGGGTTGCATGATGTACATTTAGGAAGCATAAATACTTTGTGTATGAGTAAACTATAAGCAGCCATACTTTGACATGTAAATATAATTATTTTTAGTAAATAGAAGAAATGAAATGAAATGAAATGAGTGACATTTGCATGTGTGTTGAGAGGCTTTGACCATATTGGTTATTGCACTGAAGAACACAATATTATGGCCTATTAACAATAATCGCACTTTATCTAGGGTATCTAATCACCTTTGGGTGCTATCTTAAAGCAAAATGATTTATTGTTTATTTGTGAAAAGGTACAACAACAAAATGCTTAGTAAATGTTTTATGGGAAAACCAAGAAACGGATGGAATGAACGTGAAAATTTGGGGAAAAGCGTACGTGCAGTTGCATGACAGGATGAAGCTGAGAAGTTGTTGGTTTTTTGAGGAAATGAGGGTTTTTATTGGCAAGAACATTCTGAAAATGAACTGCTGCAGTGGCATTCCTATGAGTGCACTTCAGTTGGAGTGCCCAGCTTTCTGCTCTTCCCATCATGCTTGATTACAGTGTTCTTTGTACATTGTAAACAGCTGTACCCAGCTCTACACATCCTTCTGCAGTTTGCATCATTACACTTCAGCTTATTTATTATTTACTGTTTGATATTTTGTACAAGTCTTATATTAGTCTTGTCCTGTAGTTCTATTTTTGCACAGCTACTGTACTCTTTCCATACAAAATAAAGATTATTAATATATCTGTGGGATGAGATGCAATCCCTGATGCTTACAGGAGAAACTCTCTCCCAGCTTTTCCAACTATGTGTCCAGTAATGAGGAACACAGAGACAGACACATTTCAGTTTATTAGAGTAGAAAAAGAAATACAGATCCTATATTTTGCTATTTCTTACCTTCTTAAAGACTGACTTGGCAAGATGAAGAATCAAAATTCATAAATGTAGTAAAAAGTTTAAGAAAATTTTATTTGAAAAATTCCGTTTGAGTACTTGATTCTTAAACAGAAATACCACAAAGTAGAGCTACCACGAATTTAAAAAAAAGTGTGGGAGTTCACACCAATGAAGGTTGAACCAGCCACAGATTAGAAGAGAAACGCAACTTTTTCTTTCCATTTGTTTCTGATACAATTAATTCCTTCAGGTGCATAAACTTGCAGTTAATTTTAACAAACAACTTCAGAATTAAGTGGTTTAACTATTTCTGCTGAGTCTCTAGCCAGCGATTAATGGCCATTTTTAGTGTCCTGTTTGGTGTGAGCATAAGAGAGTGGAGAGGAAGATTCGTCATGGGACTAGATCGTCTTTTGCTGAGCCAGTTTTCCATTGCTTCCCTTTCATAGGAATAGCCATCTGCAAAGAAACCATCAACAAAAGCTTGCATTACAGAGGCATGGGCACTGTGCAGATGTTAGCTGGTTAAATGTAAAAGGGAAGCAAGGAAATACATCTCATCAGGAAAATTGAGATCTAGAATAAGTACACTGCATGTGAAATCTTTCCTGTGGGTACAAGCAGTTGCAGCTAGTTTCATGTATTTATCTCTGCCTGCAAAGCACCAAAGTATATTATGCACAAGTTCAATCAGACTTTCTCTTCAGTTTGAATGATCCATAACGTCAAGTAAAAAGCTCATTAGCAGCAATTCCCTAACAGAGCTAAAGCTGCTGCTCTGCTGAAGGGGGTGCTTGTCCACCTGGCTGACCCAGCCCTGAGCTGCACCTGTGCAGAGCCCTCAGCACCTGGCCAGCTTCAGGACTTTGGCTCTTAGAGTTGATCCTTAAAGAACAGACATTGGGCCCCAGCTAAGCATCAGTCACCCAGGAATGTCTGTGGTGGAACACAAACCCAGGTCTGTGCCCCTCCTCTAACACAGAGCCATACTCTGGTCTCCTTACTGCTTATTGAGTAAAGCCATATTTTGGCCATTTTAATTCTCAGAAGTCTGCCCTAATGCCTCAGAACTGGATGAAGTCACTGTTTGCAGAGCAACAAAAACAATTATACTGATCGGATGCTTGTATGCTCCTCCTTCCCTCTCCCCACAAGAACACAATTACCAAACACTAGTTCTTCATAAAATGTTTTAACTACATAACATCTGCTGCTGCTGGCATATCACAGTTCCAAGGGCTTGCTGCATTTAAAGGAGTCGCATTCTCTATAAACTTTTAAGTAGGTGCCCTGTAGATGGTGTGCCAAGCATAGTAATGAGACTGGGTTAGTTCTTTTTTGGGGGAGTGGGCAGGGTTGATTTGTTTCTTTGCTTTTTGCCCCACTGAATGCAAAATTCCATTTTGCATTTACTGAGCCGACATTTTAATTAGGCTTTTATGTATATTTAGAAAGGCACATAAAGAGAGACACATTAAAAAATAAAAGAAGTTGCTTGATGCAGTGTTTTTCTCCATATCAGAGCTGTGATTCAGCAGATTAAAAATTAGTCACAATTCTGGTTTGTTGCGACAGCTGTTTAGAACAGTTTATCTTTCTAGACCTGATTATGAGATAGATGTGGGAACATAAAAATGGGCCTATCTTTACTCTCAGGTAATTAGCTTTAATTCATGTCATGTAAAGACATACCTGTGGCAATGACAGGATCCTTCATAAGCTCTCTTGTTATAGGACAGAGGAACTCATCAGGAACAGAAACCGAGTTCGTTGTCATCCTCAGTTGTTCAATTTTCTGGAGAAGTTTACTGCGCAGGCCTAGAGACTCTGAAAAATTTTTTGTACATGAAGTGCGCAGCAAAGACAGGTAAGGCAAAGAGGTCAAATCTTGAATGAGTCAGCAGCTGTGTGACAGGAGACAGCTCCGTCTCACACAAGCTGCAGCCAGCCCTGGCTCCCACCCAGCTCTGCCACAGGCGTTCTCTTGTGCTGTCCATCAGGAGCTTGGGGCAGTAATGAAAACATCCAAACCAGTGCAAGTGCAGCAGAGCCATGGCAGAGCCGCGGGCTGCCTGCACTCCCACAGTGCCGGAGCAGCCACACCCTGGCACGGGACACTGCAGGGCTGGCCCTTGGCACAGGACAAGGCAGTGCCAGCGGGAAGGGACAGCTGCAGAGTGCTGCCAGCACCTCCAGCAGAGTGGATTGCCCTCGGCCTTCATGCTGGCATTGGACAGCCCTGGTCACCCACCTGTTACACCACACCTGCTGTACAGCACTGCTGTCCAGGGCTTACCAAGGTCCCTGAAAGGTGCCTGAGCCTGTGGGTGTTAAGAGAACACTGATGTCCTGCACACTGCAAAGACTGTGAAAAGCTTCTAGAGGTCTTTAGCGAGATCTTGCATCACATTCTCAGAACAAAGAAAACAGGTTATCAAGAAGAGAAAGGACATGCTCATTCAAGCATTTGTATGGTGGTAGACTCCTAAAATTTAGTCAAACGGGAACTTGAGTAACACAGAAAATATTGTTCATTTTAGGCAGATAGTATTCTCCTTTGTTTTGCTTGATCCTTACCAAAAGTCATCATCAAATGCACGCTTAGGAATTTCACTGTTTGATTCAAGGTTGGTGAACCTCCAATTCTAAACATGCCACTTCTGCAGACTGATAGGAAAAATCATAGACTGATCTGTTTACCATAGTGAGAAACATGAAGTGTACAGAAAAGCTGAAACTCCTTTTCCACAGCTTAATAATACAAGATCAACCAAGGAAAATAGAAACAAAATCGGGTAAGATCACTTAACAGCATCATTAGTAAAAGTGCACTTTATGTCTCCAGGTTTGAGCAAACACACACACACAAAAGGAGTACTATGGCCAGTGTGTATTACGGGGGTTTTAACAGCCCTGGAAATGAAATAAAAAAGGCATTTTGGGGGGAAAAAAATCCATGTATGGAACTTCTAATTTGCTTTCATTCCAACATTTCAAAGTACTTTAGAGATTAAAAACTATCAGGATTCCAATCCTCTTACCAATTTTTAGTTCACTAGCAAGACTTTCCTTAGTAAGATTCAGTAGTTCCTTGCCGTCAATATTATTCATTTTGAAAAGTCCAACAAAGTCTGCTAAATCCTGTGCACAGAGCCAGGCTGAAACATCATCCTCTGACCAGTCCTTAACAGCCATCTTTGATTCATTTTCTACAGTATCTCCTTTGGAAATTAAAAAAAAAAAAAGAGTTTAAAAACAAAATAAAAATCCAAATTAAAATCAAACAACATCTCACCCCACAAAGAAATCTCACCACAATCCCCCAAAAGCAACCGACAGTGAAATTCTCAGTTCAAAGAAACAATGTCATTAATAGATCCTGTTTTCAAGTGTACCATACATTATTTATTAGACATTCCTTTGGGAGGGAGGGCAGTAATTTGGGTTTACCTTTTACCTATCAATTTTCAAAGTTTAGAGGAATTCAATCTCTTTGATGCCTACACTTCTGTCAAATTTGAATTGAACAAACAACCAGAAAAGTGTCAGCAGACACCGGAATCATCTTGCACCTCCTTAGAAGACACACCAAAATCCAAACTTACTGTTGTGCTTTGAATAAGAACAATACATACCTTTGTTCCACAAATTTTAGATGCTGCTGTAACTTGCACCATTAGTTATCCTATATTAATGGCACTAATGTAATTTGTACAATTAGTTTTCACCTATAACGACTGGTAAGGTGCATTTCTAATTGACAATTACGCTTGCAATTAGCGTATTTTCAACTTGTCACAAATTATGGGTGTCCAAGAAGTCTTTCAGCACTCTGGCAATAATAGCCATCTCTTAAATGCTGTCCAGAGAATCAACAATTGTGAATATCAGAAAAGCAGATACAGTAATTTAATAAAATTAAGATACATCTAGTTTATTTTTCTTTACAAAGTAACAGAAAGAGAATACTCTTCTGGGCATTAATCAGGTCAACTGGAAGCTAAAAAACATGCACACAGTCCTGACGTTACACATTAAGTGCAGGTGGGAATGTGGGATTTTTGCATCTTCAGATGGTGTTTTGAATGTAAAGAAAAGATTTCAAACACTTTACACACTGACCTGCACAGGATTGCTTAAGGTCAAGCTGCCATATGTGCACAGTTCTATCCATTGAGCCTGTGGCAAGTAAGGGACTATGTGGTGCAAAAGCACAAGTTGTAACATACCTACAAATAAAAAAAAGTCTGAAAATTCACAAGAAAATGATTTATTTTATTTATGAAACACAACAATCATGCTGATTTCTTACCTTGTATGCTGAGACAAAGAATGAAGGGTATTGCCAGTATTCTGTAAAAGAGTTTTTGTGATTTTAAATATTAAAGAAGAAAAAAAGTGTTTCTTCACTTGCTTCTTTCAAAACAGGAATACTGCTTCTTGAAAGGTGACAGAAGCTACCTTCAGAGAAGTTACATAACCTTGACAAAGCTGATCATCAGCAGAGTCAGAAATGCAACTTGAGTTTCCTGCTTGAAGCCCCTGTGTCCCTGGAGCACTGCTCCCCAGCCAGCATGGAACGTGAAGGAAGAACAGTGCCAGAAACACTGACTGAATGAAATCCATATTGGCTGGTTGGTTGTGTAGATAAAGACATTTCTTCTATAAATCTTGTATTAGAAATGACCAAAAGGGTCATTGTGGGGGTCAACCCACAATCCTTCAATTGGACCAATAATTAACCACACCTACTTGGCCTGTTCTCTATTTGGTCACTAAATACTACTAAAAAACTAAATTCCTGCATTTTGGCAGTTTTAACTTATTATTGAAAGATTTTCCCTCCTATGCAAAATTGCATTTCTTTGACAGGTACAGACAGGTTGGAAAGATAATGAGCAAAGTTATTCTGAATCACTAATTGATCAGTCAGCACTTCAGTCTTCAGTACTGAGGATTCAGTCTTCAGTACTGAGCTGTCCAACATGACTGAAGTGCCCAAATATAGGATGAAATCTCTCTCCCCACTTTTCCCCACAGAATCTGAGAATGGTTGGGGACCTCTGGAGATCATACAGTCCAACCCCCCTGCTAAAGCAGCATCACCTAGAGCAGGTGTCCAGGTAGGTTTTGAGTATCTCCAAAGGAGAATTTCACAACTAGAAAACTCACTGTCCCATTTGATAAAAACCTAAGGCCACAAAAGCTGATGAACAGCATATAAGCAGTACTTAGGCTATGGCTGCCTTCATCTTTCAATTTTTTGAGGCTCCCAAACTCTAGAGGACATCTTCTGTATCTGTCTAAACCTCAAACTACTAAAAGAACTGAGCCAAAAACTGTGCAGGTATCATGATAGTGATTTTGGTGAAAAAATATAATGCTAATTTAAAATTTGTTTCAATACAATAGGTATGTGCAGAGCAAGCTGAAGAAGTTTAAAATTTGTTCATCCTTCATTTTCAGCAAAATTATTATTTTTAATACTATAAAGTACTAAAGGTGTATATATATCGCTTACAGGTGAACAACAAAGGATATAACAACATTATTATAGAAAAAGCTTAAATATTATGCTTTAAAGACATTGTACTTAATATAAAAAATTTCTTGAATTCTTTATTATGCTTCTATTTTATGTTCACTTTACATATAACTAACTACAGAACTTCTATGATCACTATTCCTGATTTTATGTCAAAAGGTACAGTCCTTGCTTTGGAAACTAAAGTTAGGATAATAAAAAAATCCTTCTGCTTAAATATGATTCAATACTTGTGAGTATGAAATTAACTGAGTAACACCCTACTGCAGAGAAATCAACTGACAAATCCTCACAATGTAAATAAAAAGTAATAAGAAGTAATAAAAAAGAAAGATTGGGCAACTTGCTGGAGATTTTTTCCTTAGACTCCTTCCCTTCCTACCCGCAAATGCACAGTAAATTTTGGCATACTATCATCTGTATTCTTTAATATTTTTCATTGATAAGACACTGCAGAAGCAGTGCTCATATTTAAAGAGAACACTGTTTAAAGACAACACCCCAACCAAAGGTCCTGTATTATGCTGTACTTACAGTTTCATAGATTATGACGCACTTGTCCACAGACCTTAAAAAAACACAGTGACATTAAATGATGCAGACAAAGACAAGGAAACTGTTTCATTAAACCTTTCCACAACCCGAGATTTCAAACTCAATCACCTACAAGACAGAGACCAAATGTAAAAACACTTCAACAGTTCTGGAGGTCATAGAATTATCCCTTAATTATTGTTAACAAATATTTAGGAATCTTCAACTCTGAAGTTTTACAACTGAAAGTTTTACAATATTGAAGCATGAACCTGGACAGCCTGACATTTCAACAAGGTGCTGCTTACCCCGAGACTATCATCTGTCCATCACATGAAAATGCACAAGCCAAAACTGGGGCAGAGTGCCCATTCAGTGTGCATTTATATTTTAACTGAACACCTAAAAATACAAAAAGTAAATTATTACATATGGCCATATTTGACAAGGTATAACACAAGCTGCTTTAAGAAGCCCAAAGCTGCACCAAAGATGTGACTCTGTGACATACTGTTTACAAAAAAGGGGATAAAAATATCACAGAGACAACTTCCCCTTTTAATACCTTCAACTTTCTCACTTTTGTAGTCTTAGCATGTCTCACAAGGTTTTAGATAATTAAATGTGTATCTGGATACACAGTATTAATCCTTACACATATTTATATAAAAGAGATTACAAAAAAGTACCCGCTAAGGATATTTTTGGCAATTTACCTAGCCTCTACATTGTCGTTTTTGCAGGAGCCAACAGTCTTTTCTCCAGCTCTTATTCAAGGCCCAGGATACACTGAAACATGAAAAGAAACCTCTCCCTGGCCAGGCAGATTAAGAGGTTTCAACCTATCAACCTGCTGAAAGGCCACAGTAGAATTTTTAAAAAATCTTTACTTTCAATACTTGTTGATAAATAGATTGCTACTTAAAATCTACATGGCACAGCATCACAAAGTGCTGAATGCCTTAGCTGTTCTCCAGCTAATAATTCAAAGAAAGCTTTCAATTTGTGGTTAGTTTGGCTCTGAATCCAGAAGTATATATTTGATTTTTTATTTAAATTGTCACTACACACCTAAGACATTGGTATATTCAAAAAACATTTCTATACGAACCTAAGGAATCTGTAAACAAAATAAGCCAGAGTTTGATCTGATTATCTTGTCCACAGGAAGCCATCTGGAAGTATTTTAATCCATTTTCACTATCTGATAAAATTAAAATATATAAATGGGAGTCAGTAACATTGAAAATAACAGCAGATCAGTAAACTACATCAGCATAAAAATCTATCAGAAGTTCTAAAACAGTCTGGACGTGAGAAATAGGTATCGTTACACTCTTTCCTGAATAAGTAGATAAAGACAAGAGCTGTGCTCATGTTTTAAGTTTCCTTGATGGGAAATGTTTGATTCCTCTAAATATACTGCTGGATTATTTTTATTTTAACCTGAATTATATGGTTATATCAATTTTTTCTACAGTTCTGTAATTCTCAAAATTAGCCATATACACATGTACAAAATTTGAAATTCTCATATTTTTAGACAATAATTTCTCATTTTTATAAACTCATATTTCATGACTGCAGTTCAGCCAAACACTCAGTAAATACTGCATTAAGTGTGAAATAAACAATAACAGTTTTACAGCTTTCCCCTCTTGATTCAGTGGCTATGGACATTTGTGAATGATCACGTTCCACGAGCAGACTGTTAGGTGCATAAGGAATCAGTTGGATGGTTGCAACCTGAGGGCAGTGGTCAATGGCCCAGAGTCCCAAAGGACCAGTGGTGTCCCTCAGAGTTCTGTATTGGGATCAGTGCTATTTAGAATCTCCATTAAGATATTTCACAGGGAGCAGGAAGGGAGCAAGCACACCCTCAGCAAACCTGCAGATGACACCAAGCTGAGTGGTGCAGGTGACACACCAGGACAAGGATCTGGGAGGACCCCAGAGGGACCCGGACAAGCTCAAGCGCTGGCCCAAGGGAACCCAGCTGCTGGTGCAGCAACTGGACTGGGGCAGCCTCGGGAAGGATCCAGGCTGGGGGGTGAACAGGTGGGGAAGAGCCCTGCCAAGAAGGACTTGGGGGTGCTTCTGGGCGAGAGGCATTGCAACCCTTGCCAGCCTCAATCCCAGCTTCACCTCAGCCTTCCCTACACAATCATAATTCATCTCCATACTTTTCCCAAGCTATGCATCTTTGCTTCTTGCCTTTTAGTTTGACCAGCAGTTCCTGACTCAGCCATGCCTGTCTCCTGCCCTCCTTGCCCAGTTTCTGGCTCCCAGGCACCACTGACTCCTGCACTCAGTAGAAGACTTTCCTAAAGATCTGCCAATTCTGCTCCATTCCCTTGTCCCTAAGGGCAGTGTCCCAGGGGATCCCACAGACAACCTCCCTGAAGAGCTGGAAGTCTGCCTTCCTAAAGTTCAGGAGGCTGCCTCCATTCCCCACCTGACCTATATTCCTTAAGGTGGCAAACTCCACCACACTCCATCTCAACTGCTCTAGATCCCATGAGCTCCTAGGCAACTGTGACTGAATCCACTTCAAAGGCAGAAGAACCACCTGGTACAGCCTAAAGCACAAAGAACCCATCAGACACTCCGGATCAAAACTTGCCCTGAATTAAGCAAGTAAAGAGAGTCTCAATTTAAAAATATCTCTAACTGTACTGGGTGAGCACTACTTGTATGCATTTCATAATGCGCTAAATCTGCCAAAAATCCCAGAATGTCCAACTACTGATGATCAAACGGCAACACACAAAAGGAAATACGCTGAACTTCCAACCATATATGGATTACAAAATCAAGAGTGATCATAAATCAGCCAGAACAAATCCAGAGTGTAGGAAATACCTGTTTTGTTGTCTGTTTCACTTTATCTTGGCAGAAAGCTGTAATTTTTAAACCAAGAGAATAATCTCAGTATGAAATGGAGTGTGGTAAATTACACTCAGATCTGTTTCAGCTGCAACAGTTTTTGTGCAGTATTTTCACCAAGAAAGATGCTACACCTTTCAGTGGACACACATTTGTTAGATTTGGTATTGTCAGTCACTAATTCTCTGATCTGAAGTCCATGTTTTCATCCATCTTCCTCAGCTTCCTGCTGCTTCTGTCCTGCTTTCTTCCCCACTGCTTCTCTCCTGTTTTCTTCTTGCTTTGCACCACCTCCTTAGACAGGGTGGTACACAGACAGCAGCACTCATTGCTGGGTTCAGCACTTGAAGATGCAAGTGGCTGCTCAGTTATAACTTTTGGGGCCTTTGAAAGGGCAGTTTATGTATGCTGAATACAAAAGCCTAAATACGTTGATGAAGATCACTTTGTCTCAACAGTAGATCTGGAAAGCACCAAAGTATTCACACAAGGTTGTTAAGTCAAGTTGTTGCCTGAAGCTGACCAAGAGGCTTCTTCCCAATTTCCTAACCTCCATTAGAAGCAAACGACTATGTGATCAAAGGCTAAAACAGCTCTAAGACTTTTGAACATCTTAGTGGAATGCAGGAGATTCGGGGCTCATTACTACCCCAGATTCCTCTAAATGAGAAAGCCTGGCTCAGGAAAATAGCCTATCTGTTCACATTCCACAGTTCAAGCATTTAGCTTATTAGGTTTACAGCTCTGTGTATTGTTTTAATCCAGTCCTGCTCCTAGGGAACCAAAGTATGAAAGAGTCAAGTGGGAATTGTAATCAAGAACTGCACCTTCTAAAACCCTTGTCTGCTGCAGGGTAATTAACTACTGAAGGTTATCACCTTGTTTGCTGATCTAGTTCATTCCTTGCCACCAACCAGACCACAACATTTACTTAAGAATATTCCAGATATTCTAAAACATCAGCTCTTCACAAGATCATTTGTATCTTGAGCACCAATGGCTAAAAGAATATGAAAACAAGAGCTAGGGAAAAATAAAATATCTCTTTTTAAAAATATTCCTCCCCTGATGAGTTGAATAACTAACCAGATACTGGATGTGAAGAAATATCACAGCAGGTAACGCCAAGATCATGTGCTTTTTCATTATACAGGCATCTCATTTTATCATCCCAAATGGTTAAATCACCACTTGATGATCCAGTGACAAAGAAACTTCCATTGGGAGAAAATGCACAAGCCATCAAAGAACCACCTTTAACTTTCCCAGATCTGAAAAGCAAGAGTACACAGGATTTGAATTCAGAGTAGGTAAAGTTCTACAAAGTGACCTCTCAAATGCAGTCTGATGCAATAAACCAAACTCTTAAGGTCAGCACTTTGGAAATAGTTAACAGAGGAAACTCAAACCAACTATGACAAGAGAGCAAAATAAGCTCTGCAGCAGGGACCTGCTCTTTGACAGCAGGAGGAAAAACAGGAGATGGCAGCCCAAGACAATAATTTATACTGAGTGATAAAATAATTTTCAAACTAAAGACAAATTGCATGGATTTAACACTTAAAAGGCACAATGCACTGTTAAAATTCTATGGCAGGACACATTTTGGAAGTCAAAGATAAAGACACACCTATCAATAACACAGATTTACATCTAAACAAGAAAGGGGAAAAAAGACTGACAATTCTTCTGGTTTTAGAGACAAAAGAGAACACCTACTAGCCCATGTGATAAGCTGTAGCTGAGTAGAATACTTTGTGATTTATGATGTGAGATTAATTTTGAACAACTTGTACACAAGAGAAAGCAATATGGAAAATAAATGCTGTATTTTAACTAAGTCAGCCAAAGCACTTTGCAAAACTGATCTTCAAAAAAAATTTCTAGCAGATATGGAAGTGTGATCTACTTCACAAGGAAGTGGGGTGAACCTGACATCCTTTACACTCTGATAAACTAAAGTTAATCGAGTCTCACTCCTTTTAATGGACACCAGATCCAGCCAAGCATGCATAGCAGAGTCTTTAAATGCAGGGAGAAAATCACAGCCACGAGGAACAGGCACATGGCAAGAAATGTCAGTCCTACTTAGTCTGTCACTGCACTTTGTAGAACAGCTGCTAATTCTCTTTTACTGACAGAAATGTTATTTACTGCCGGAGGCGTCAAATGTAATGTCACAAGAAGACAAATCAATAAATTTTCCTGTGTTACACTAGGCAGACCCACGACCTTCTAAAAAGCATTGTCTCCCTTAATTCTTTTATTAAGGATACTACATGCTTCCCATCTTCATATGTACAATCCTTTTTCTTTAGTGGAGCTTTTACAACTTTCCTTTTTTCACACAGAAAACTGCACATTCTGTTTGGAAGCAACAGTAAAATAAATAGCATTGTGCATGCATTTAAAGCTTGCAGGCCAAACACCAGTTTTGTAAGTTAACTACGGAACAGGAAATAGAGACCACTAAGAAATACACATTCGTCAGCTTGCTTTCTTGTTGTTCACATCCATCACAGAAATTATCTAAATAGCCATCTTACTTCACAATTTCAACCATCAATTACAACAGCTGAGTAGATAAGAAGCAAATATTATGTAATTTTATTATAATTACCATCCATTTAATTAAGTAACAAAACAGCGAGGTAAAATGTTTTCTCATTTTCTGCATCAACACAATCAACTGTTTCAAAAGAAACAGAGGACCACAGATTGACATTAGATGGATAGATAGTTAACTAACTTCCTCTGACATAATTTTAAGTACCTTGATGATTTCTATGTGATACCGATTTCAGCTTTAAAAACATGACCTGTGCATTTTTTCTATCTGCAATTACAAACTACAATAAAAAAATTAATCAGCTGAAAATACACACACACACAGACATCCCAAAATAGATATAAAGTTAAGTTGACTACTGCGGTCCTGTTAACACTCTGAAATTAAGTTTTAATAGTTGATGGGGACAGGATGGGAACGTTCAAGTTTTTCTTATTTCTCTACAATGAAAACACCACAGCAGAATAATTCCAGCGAGCAATAATGATAGAGCTCCTACGTAGTCATTATAGATGCGCTATTCATCTAGAAGAAAATTAGGATGTAGGTCTAAAACACGCATCACTGTATGAACTGAGAGCATAAAATTCATATTTTTGGGTTTTACCCTTCAGCAACAAGCATTCTGAATAAAAAATAAACAATCTCTTCACTAGTCATGTCTCAAAACAGATAAACCCTCAGATTTCAGAATACCAATGACTGAATTTCCCATTTTTTTTAAAGATAAAACTAGGAAAAAATAGGTTATCTTTACTGTCTGAAAACAAAACCACCATTTTAGTGTTTCTTTATGTATTACAAAAAACATGGTGGCAAAAATCTGTAAGAATTCTGTTAATGGACAAATTTCCAGATTTGCACAATTTCAAGTAACAATAATCAATCATTTTTAAAACTGTACAATTCCCACATAAATCACTGCTGTGGAAGGCAAAGAGGCCACAAAAGGAGGGACATGCTTGTCAGGGGACTACCAACATCAAACAGTTCTGTCTTTCAGAAACAGCTGCTCCCTCAATCTGGAGTGAAACATCAGTTCACTCAAATTCTTAACTATTTTCCTAGCTTTAGAGTAATTTAGTTGTGTAATAGGACCCTACAATCTATACAATGTCTTACCCAAGTACAGATTGCAACTGGCCTGAAGAATGTACTGAAAGACAGAGATGTAGAGGAGGACTCTAAAGATAGCTGTAAGGTTCATGCCTTTAACTGCACAACACCAATAAATATTGCAATAAACACCAATAAAGCTAATCTGCTTTGCTTAAAATGTTTCTTGGAAATCTATGTGAAATGTTGACTGTCACGCTTAACTCACTTAGCAGCAATACTTCTTTCTGGCACTTTATGTCTTAAAATGTACAGTTTCAGGACAGGTCTAAGGTTTCCAAACTCTGATTGCTGGATTACCAGCAAGCTTCTAAGACTTTCCTGGACTCCAAATGCCTGGTAATTAAACATTTAATTTATACTACTATGTGTAATGCAATATAAAGCACACAGTACAGTCCAGCTGCACTGTGTATTATGTATCACAGTTTGCTGACCCACTGTTTAGAAACCAAATGCGTACAATCTGCAATGCATCCTGACCTCATGTTAAATCAATGAAATTAACTTTTAAAAAATCAGGATTTAGATGCAAGATAACTTTGTAAAAATTAAAGCTTCTTGCGTTCACGTTGTTTAACTTAAAAAAACCAAAAAGCTACTGAGAACTTTTCCCTCGCCTACTGATACATCCTTCGGTCATCTAAATCCTATCCCCGTTTCTTTGCGATTCCCATCGGTGGTGTAAGTCTGCCTATCTTGTTTACAGTACAGCATACCATCTGAACTATAGTCACTTGAAAACTAAGTATTTGTCAAAAGATATTCGGCACTCACCGGTAGAGCTTCAAGGAGCGCACGTTCCAGAGAACCACGCTGCCATCCGCTGCCCCTGCCAGCAGGTAGGAGGCCTCGGGGGAGAAGCGGCAGACGCGGACGGGGCTGGCCCCGGGCTGCGGCAGCACGGCCAGCCTGCGGCCGTCGCGAGTGTCCCAGAGCGCGACCGTGCCGTCCGTGGAGCACGAGGCCAGCACGTGGCCCGACGGCGAGAAGCAGCAGCAGTGCACGGCGTATGAGTGACCGGCCAGGGGCGAGTATGGCAGCTCCACGAAGTTGCTCAAAGAATAAACGCGGATTGTTTTGTCCAAGGAACAAGTAGCCAAGCATGATGATGAGAAAGCGCAGCAGTTGACATCGTCTGTATGATCTGCTAAAGTGTGAATTAATGTCGCCATTTAAAAAAAAAAAATCTGAAAAAGAGTTTAACAGTTAGACTTAAATGTCCTATTTCATACATGAAACATAGTACCTTAGCAAGACAAATTCTGAAGGGGAAAAAAAAAAAAAGAAAAACTCATTTGCAAAGGCAAGTTTTTAACCTAGCATTGTGTAAGCACAGAATCATAAAATCACAGACTGGTTTGTGCTGGAAGGGACCTTAAAGCCCATCCAGTTTCACACCCTGCCATGGGCAGGGACACGTCCCACTATCCCAGCTTGCTCCAGGCCCCATCCAGCCTGGCCTTGAATGCTTCCAGGGATGGGGCAGCCACAGCTTCTTCGGGCACCCTGACAGCCCAAGAATCTCCTCCTAAGCTCTAATTTAAACCTGTTCTCAGTTTGAATCCATTCCCCTTTTTATCACTGCATGCCCTTGCAAAAAGACCCTCTGCAGCTCTCTCCAGTGTGTGGCTGGAGCACTTTCCAGTAAAGACAGAGACAAAAAAGTCATTGAGTACCTCAGCCTTCTCCATGTCTTAGGTAACCAGGTCTCCTGTTTCCTTCCAGAGAGGGCCCACATTTTTCCTAATCTTCCTTTTATCACCAACATACCTATCTATATAAGCTTTTCTTGCTGCTCCTGACATCCCTGGCTGGATTTAATTCCATCAGGACTTTAGCTTTCCCAGCCTAATCCCTGACTGCTCAAACAATCTGTCTGTATTCCTCCCGAGCTACCTGTCCTTGTTGCATCCTCTTCCTTTTTTTACTTTGTTCAAGGGCTCCCTTCTGCTTACTTTGACAGATAGCAACAGCACAGACTGTAAAACATCAGCGCAATACCACATACTTGTGTTGCCAACCCAAGGTTTAACCAGACTGACCAAAACATTTAAGTCAAAATGTGAATACTAACTGGGTGATCAGAATTGGAACCTCTCCAGAAACTGCATTTGCTGCTACACAGAACAACAAAAGGCAATGTGAACTTCACTAGCATTTCCCCAGGACTCAAAAATTGCTGCAACCAATTTAAATTGTATCAGACAAGTGGTTTACACTGCTGAGGTCCAGGAAATCCCTGAAGAGGTATATTCCAACCACTTACTCCCCGTGCTGCACATCACGGACAAGTTTCCTGAGAATAAGGAAGCACAGAGCCAATATGAACTACCCACAGCTCTTATAAAGCTGTTTGTAACGAAAAAAACCCCAGTAATACTAATTATATTGAGTTAGCTTAAATAATAGTCTGCTGTTCTAGGTAAGTGCTTCATTCTGAATAACTTCAGTGCTGGCACATCTGCGAACAAAACCATATATACTCACACTTTTTTAACATAGAAACATACACACACACACACTCGTATGTTTGTATGCATGTGGTCATGCAAGCGTGTATAAACCCATGCACACATGCAGAGGTATGTACGTATACGCACAGACACAAAGGTGCATTTGTAAGGGCAAAATACTTGTTCTGTTCAGACAGTATGGCACACTGATTTAGTTAAAGACCAGTTTACTGAACACTACCTACTGTAGCTTCAGGATGTTCAGTTTTACTACTACTCTCTTTAAAACCATTAAACAGATGAAGCAGTATCAATAACATATCTCTTAGCTGCAGAAAGAAAATAAACATACTTTCTTCAACTACGAGAAACCTAGGAGACAAAGCTTGACATCTGGAAAGATGAGCTGAAAAAGGCACCTTGATCTCACTGTCAGAAGACTTTCAGGAGCCCACTGCAGGAAAGCAAACCTAAAAACAAGAGGTTTCAGGATCAATAAATCGACTGAGGGAGCGAGGAGCAGCGGGAGCATTCGTCACCGGAGTTATTCAGCAACACAGCATCATCTCCTCCGGCAATTACGTTTTTTTATCTCATAATCCATAAAACAGCAGCACCTGCCCACAGAAAGAGCTACAGCAATTCTTGACGGGGCTGGCAGCCCCTTCCCTACTGCTCTTTCCGCAGCCTAGTCCCACCCAACCAGTGCGCGGGCGGCGAGGCCGGGACGCGCTCGGGAGGCCGGCTCAGTGACCCGAGCTCCAGTGGCAGGTGTCGCGTAAACAACACCCTGCCCCGGCTGCGCGGGGGTCCCGCAGCCACCAGGCCCGCCCGTGACGGGATCCCGGCCGCACCTCCCGGGTTCCGACCGCGGCGCCTCCAGCCCCGGCCACTCCCGCGCGGCCCAGGGAGCTGC